>JAYKAV010002175.1:572372-691450 GCA_035582835.1 Phoebastria nigripes | reverse complement strand
AAAAAAAAAAAAAGAAAAAAAAAGAAAAGAAAAATTGGGGGCTGCTTTGGCAAAATTTGGAGAGAATGGAAGATTCAAGTTTCCTGCACCTCCTCAGCTACAGTTTGCTTCCCCTCCCAGCCTCGCCCAGCTTCAGCCATGTGGCTTCCCATCCTCACAACAGCGCTGTAAGGAAGGTGCGGTAAACCAAAAGAACCTCTTTGTATGTCTGAACAAAGCAAGTATTTCAAGTGACAAGTGGTAAATCTTTTGTTCTGTGATCTTGGTCATCATTGGATGTTCTCTAGTCTGTCAAGCATCACAAAATGTGTACCAACATTCAGGTCAGCATACCAAAACAAAAAAAACAGCTTAGAAGCAAAGATTAATGATCCAAACACCAAAGGCTTTTAAAAAATTTTGTTTCCTGTACCTTCTCCTCACACTACAGAATCAAAGTTTTAATTCCTTAAAGTTTGGGGCTGTAAGCAGAACATTCATCTAAGTGGAAAACAGACAAGTGCCCTCAGCTGAAGAAGCTGTAAGCAGGCTTGCACATCCTTGCTGACACAGAGGATGCCGTTTTCACTTGTTCCTGTTTCACTTTAATTTATTGAAGTCTACTGTTGGTGTAAGTAGGTTGAAAGGACCAGGCTCTCTGGTGCTTTTTCTTTGTATAGTGAGGAAAGTCTTACTACCCTCAGCATGAAGGCTCCAACCCAGCCCAATTAAGGGAAGATCTATTAGCTCCAAGTCCTAGATAAAGGAAGCACGACAAAAGTTGCCCAGTTTGCCACTGATTTGGCAAGTACTTCCCCCCAGTGCTTGCACTCGGTTGACAGCTGAGTTCCACTTTTCCTCCTGTTTCAAATATTAAAATGCCCAACCTTTTCCAAGTATGAAGACACTGTTTACAATATACATATGGATTTAGTGAACACTTGGGAATGACCCCAAAACATTCCTAACGTGCCAATGGAGAAGGGAAGTAACAGTCTGGGAATCTGCCACCACGTGCTTTGTTTGGGAAGGCTCAGAAGCAAACATGCTTCTCTCTACACAAATAGCAAAGTCTTACACTCACATTTCCCCACCACATTCACAGTGTCCCCACCACAAGGATCACGCCATGTATTCAAAGATGCTGTCATTCTGCTATCTGCCCCCAACTCCCACCCAGCGATCCCCACACTAGTGCTAGACCCCTGCTTCAGCAGTGGCACTGGCTTTGTGTACAACGGGGCCCCTGAAGTGCATTCCCAAACTGGAGTCTGAGAGCACAGCTGGCAGGAAAGACAAAACGTGCATCCTTCCAGACCCAACTGTAATCACTGCCACCCAGTCACAGACCCACAGCTTCACAGATGGACAAGGTTTGGAGGACTGAGGGATCAGACAGTAGGCTCAGGCAACAGAGAGGGAAGCCAAATATAAATAAGTTATGACTTCAGGAAATATGTGGCCCAAAAGGAAGATTAGAAAACCCCAAGGTTCATTAGATCTGGAGGGTGAAAGCACTTCGTATGTCCCCCTGGCCTCTTAGCAGTCTCTGCAAAAGCTGCAGTGGAATTTTCCAGAGTACTACTTTAGGAAGCTCTTGGTCTGCTAAATAAGAAATGCTGTACCTATTGGTTGGAGTTTTGCTGGTTTGGGATCTATGTGATGTCAAGATGACAACCTGCAGCTTTCAGAACACCAGCCTGCAGTCTGTGAGCCACCTTCCAAGAGGCAGAAATTTGATTTTGATTTTTCAGCACTGAGTAACACGCAGCAAGCAGAGTTGTTGTCCGAAGTCTGTCTAGCAGCACGAATGATGCGTTTCATGATATGATACTGTGATTAAGGTAGAGGTACATAATGCAGCTGTATTAATAGCAAACATTTATCAAAATTAATGGCGTTAAAGTGAATCACAATGTATTAAAAATATCTCTCAATTTTTCTCAAGTGCTTATAAGATCTATCTTCTTCAAGCATTTAAGCTGTAAAGCATCAATCACCAGTTGCCTGATTTCCTCACAGGGCTGCTAGACAAAAATATTGTCCTGCACAGTCTTCAACAGGTACAGGGAAGGATACATAACCTACATGACTTTGGCAGATTTCTTAGTCATAATTAAACAGCTCAACGAGTAACAATTTTAACAGCTGTATCTCCGTCTCAGAAATTTTTAATAAATGTTTCCACACAACATCCTTGTGAGGAAGGGAGGAATTCTTCATCCCAAAGATGAACTCTTCACCAACCAAATACAGTCCCCCGCATTCTCAGTCCAGTGCTTCACCACAAGCTTTCTTCCTCCCTGGTGCTACATAATGATACTGGCCTTCCCAGAAAGGCCATTATTTTATCAAAAAGGTTGTGAGAGAGACAGTGTTAGTTTCATTTTTTATGTATGTGTTTCCTATGAAACACACAGAAAAAAATGTCAGTTTTATAATAACAGTTAGAATAGAACGTACACTTTTCAAAACTGTATTCACTTTTACACACTTTATCCAATGCATTTATTTTGCCATTTCTTATATATACTGGAAATGAGACTAGACAGAAGCCTACCTAGAAGACATTGACTAACCTCAATAAAAATATTTCAGCTTTTTAGACTTGCAATAAAATAACTACAATCAAAAATCAGCTTTACAAAAGGCTAGCTGAACTACATTAATATATAACATTACATATGGTAATGAATCATATTATATTAAAGCAAAGAGTTGCTATAATGGAAAAACTAAACTTTTCATCTACTCAAGCTCAAAGTGAAGTAAGGTAGGGACAGAAGGTAAACTCTCAGCTGTTGTAAATTATCACAGCTCATGGAAGTTTGCCATTTTACACCTTCTGGGGAATCTGAACTTCAAAATTATATAGTGCCTTCCTTCCAAGTATCTCAAAGCAATTTATAAGCAGTAAAACTCGAGCTTCTCTGAGAGAAGTGTACATTTCAACCATTTTCCCAACATAGGAACTAAGAGAGAGAAAAATTAAGTGATACGACAGAAGACAGCAATGGTACAGCTGACATAATCAAAATCTTCTGTCCCCTCAACCTGTCCACAACTGAGTCTCTTTATCCCACTACCGAAGTCCTGTGGAGTTTTTTGTGCTCTGTGCCACAGAATGAAACCTGGTGAGAGGCAAGTATCTGAAACTGAGGACAAAACGGATCCCTAAATATCATCTGACAAAAGTATTTGAGGTATTTTTGCAGCTGAAAAGCACATCTCCATACAGGCAATAAAATACTGCATTCTTTCTTAACCTTCTTGGAGCAGCAAAGACAAAACTATCCCACCATGTGCTTCAAGAGAAGTGCGTTCTTTTGTGATCAAGTCTTCAAACCATGGAGTAGTTTCCTTTACAGTCATTTGGATCTTCTCTACAAAGGCAGGTCTACAAATGTGCTTCTTACACCTAACTCATTCTTCTACTACGATCAAAGGAACGAGCAAGGCCTAGTGCAACCCCTAGCAATGACACTCCATATGTACAATTGTGTGTTTAAAACCTGTATGAGCTAGTGTATAGTCCCTGTTGCAACAGACTTTACAGCTACCCCACTACTGACAACCACTCTATTTTCCTGTGCACTGCAATGACTATCACACCTGGAAGCGTACACAAATAAAATAAATGAGCTGGGATTGATCACACTGGAAAGGCTCTACTTACTCCTGCAATCAAAGTAAATTTTGTTTTAACACGATCATCAAAAGGAGTGTGGAGGGTGACAATCTATCCAGAGCAAAGCAAAGCAATAAAACCAAACCCAAAATATGGCATCCGGAGACAGACCCTCGCTTTTTCCTTTCAAACAGGTCCAGCCATAGACAGTTGGAAACGACAAGCAATGCCCCCCATCATAATCACTCCTAAAATGTAGCTTCATAGGTTCCTAAAACCTACGTAGCCTAATAGATCTGCCTCTCTTTAATAACTGGATCAAATGGCAAGAGGTAACAACTTCCTGCCATCCATTTTCTAATGCATCACAAAATGCTCAAGTTTGGACCCTCCATCATTTGTCATGATGGTAAAACCAACATTGCTAGGTGCTTTATCTCCGGTAAGTTTTTCTGAAGTTGCAATGAACAGAAGCTTATCTCTTCATAAACACAGCTGTCTAACTAGGACTCTTAACTGTGATTTGATTTCAGTTTAAGGAGATCAAAGTTTACGACAGCACTTCTCTTTTCTCAAACAGGATGAAGACAGAGCACATGGGAGGTGGAAGAAGAGGATCTCCCCCCCCAGCAGCCATTATTTCAAAATCTAGAATTGCTCATTTTTACTTTTAGAGGAAACATTCAGGCTGACATCAAATGCACTGAAACTTTACATAGCCACATTTAGCATTAAAATAAGTTGCTGGTACATAATTGTAAGTGGAAATTACAATCTTTCACCATCCAATACATATTGTTTTTGTTGCTATTCCTCTCTTGTTATTTTTTCCCTTGAAATATGTTTTAGAAATAGTGGCTCTCTACGGAGACAGGAATCTACAAGCTTTCATCAGTAAAAATTGTTAGAGAATGAAATAGGCACAAAATCGACAAAATTCTATAAAACTGCAATTCAGCTCTGTGAAAATTAGTCTAAATAGTTCTTGAATGTAGAAAGATTCCTATTCCTTTCTTCCCTATTGTTAGGGTATAATTTTCTACGGATTTAATAGGCAAATCCAACAAATCACATAAAAATGTATCATTTTCTATAATAATCTTGACAACATCTATACAGGACTTGTATGTCATTAATATCTTAGGTCACACACAAAAACGAAGATCAAAGTACATACTCTCCTTAGTCGGTTTATATATATGTATGCTCTCAACATGCCATGTTACTACAAAATCACCAAGGTCAATTTTTCCAAGTGAAATCACCAGGTGGTTGTGTTTTTTTTTTTGTTTTGTTTTGTTTTGTTTTGTTTTTAACCAGTGATATCACCAGCACCTTCACTACAGAAACTTTATTTCTGTTTTGTTCTGCTTTACTGTTTTAATGAACCAACTAAGACCTCTGACAAGGACAGTGTCTTACAGCCAAAAGCTGTCTGAATGTCCCCTACTTTCTCCCAGCCACTTCACCCTCCCAGTTATCAAACATTAGCCACTGAAGTCCACGGTACGCATTAGTGAGCCTGATTCTTCAACTCCGAAGTGCTGCTGGAACCTCATTTTAACATGGACGGGCCCACTAATATTAACTGTGGAAACATTTAGGCCTTTTCCTGTCAGCAGACACTTTAATTCTGCTTTCTCAAATCCCGTGAAGAATGTGCCTCAGAGGATAGCATGACAACAACAAAGTTATATATGTATTTTAAGAGTTGGTATTTCTTTTGACTGATTTTTCACAAAGGGATATTTTTTCCCCATTCCTTTTTTAAATACAAAAAGAACAAGCAAGTACACTAGCAGAAGCTCACTCAGCTTTTCTGAGAACAGAACAGTTTCCCTTTTAATCAAATCACATCTTCTTAATGATGACAATTTTATTGACTTTAATTTAATCCCCACATGATGGGCTTCAGATTAACGCAGGACTCATATTATTTTTAAGTGATGAGTTAATTTTTCAAAATCAACTAATTGTCCCAAGAATATTATTTCTTTAAAAAGTGACTTAAACATTTAGAGACACATTTGTAAATGCATTTAAGATCCCAAACATATCTCATGAATCAGGAATGTCAGAGCTTCCCTACTACAAGATTAAAACAAACACAAATTTATTATTTAAACCAACTAAATCACATCTGAAGCAAACTGAAACAACTGCAACTGCTAAAAGGTGAACCTCATAAAATTCAGACCTATACGGTTTCACATGAACGTTAAAATAGGCTCCACCCTAAAGGAGCAGTTTGAAAGCTTTTCAGCACAGATTCTCACTTCAGAGACTGTGATCTTTCCATCTGTCATTACTATCCCACATAGACCTCTAGCTTGGAAGCCACTTCACAGTGAGGCTTCTTAAGATCTTTTTGACAAACGTATTTGTCATAATTTCTTCCATTTCTCCCTGGCACAAGGGAGTCCAAGGTGATCAAAGGAGTATAAGGACCCCTTTGTTGTGAGGCAATGAAACCCCCAGCTCCGCAGCTCGCTCACACATCCGGAAGCTGCCAAGGGTCTCCCTGTTGGAGTAAGCAAGGACGTGCAGGAGTGCCACTGCTTTTCCATCTCCTTGCCTCCTCACCCTCCTGGAGCCACTAGTGTCCTGGTCCTGGGGCAGAAGTGATAGCAAGGGACAACAGCGGGTCAGATCTCAGCAGTCATGCTGAACTGCACCCACCTAATAGCAGGTCTAGACATATGGGTGCAAATTTGCTTCATCTAACTTTACACACTTAGTTTAGGTACAAGCGGACACACTTAACCCCAAAACTGGATTCTAGCTATCTTAACATATTGATGACAATTTCTATGGTTTTAGACAACCTGGAATTCAATTTTCTTTCTCCATTTTCTTTGGCTCCATAGTTACAAATAGAGGTAATGCTTCCACCAGCTCCCAAAGGAAAACTTGTTGAAATACGGAGCTGGGAATTCTCAAAAGAGCTTCTCATTTTCTATCATTTTCGACAAGCTTAAATCCATCAGAAACAGTGTTAAACAGCTTTACTGGGATTTTGAAAGAGTAGAGATTAGTAACATTTGTATCTCTGAATGGAAGACATTAACTAAGATAGTAACAACAGACTGCCTCATTTGATCATCCATGGTATCTGTGGGTTTTAGACTTTATTTATGTTGTTCTTTTCTTTAACTTAAAAATGGAAGTAATGTATATTTCCAACCACGCCTGGCTTTCACAACAGCCTCAGCAGCTTTCTTTTACGTAATCATATACCTGTTTATTAATACAATTATATTTCAGTTAATCTCCAATAGATCAGTGCCATAAAGAGCATAACAGTCAACACAAACCCCACCATAACAGACTAATTCAAATGCAGAAAGCAATATCACAGAAGTGGTCTTGCTGTGTGCACACCTTGGCATCCTCATTTTGGCTTTCTAAATCAAAGCACACATCCATTGCTTAGATGAAGCAGTAACCTAAATTCAAGAGCTGTGGGCACAGCAGCCTTCCTAAATACTGGTGTGATGCTCTGTGCAGTTCTGAAGTTAATCTGGGATAAATAAGGTGAGGCAGTGTTACTATAGGACACTGAGGCAAACGTAATGCCCTCCAGCAATTTCTCTATTGCTCACAGCAATAGCAGCAAAATGATCAAGTTTTCTGATTGGAACTGACATGTATCAAAAAGAAAATAAGAAGAGCACACAGTTACTCCTAACATAAACCTGGTTTTAATATAGAAAATCCCTTTCTACACTGCTATACTTGATAAATAACAGTAACAAGATTAGCTAACATTCAAGAAATAACAGGCAGAAACTTTCAAAAGTTCAGAACAAAAGCAGATATAAAGTTCACAAAACTTTACTGTAAAGGACAAGATTAAGAGCCCATTAGATTTAAGCTAAGGCAGACAAAGGGGGAAGGTGTTTCATAAAGTAAGGGGACAATGCCAAAAGGGGCAGCATTCATTTTCACTGTAAGCCAAAATGCCATTACTATTACAAATGATGCAGAAATTACACCAGGAAAAATGTGCATGACCTGAGCACATCAGCAGAGCACAGTGTGAGATTCAGCTGCCTACATCCACTGTCTCAATCCACTGTAGCCTGCATGAACTCCGTCTAGTCTGCAGCTCCAGTGGACGCTGATCTGCTTGCAGATCCTGTGCCACAACTGCCAACTTGGCCTATATATCATGGATATCCTACCAAGAACGCTGCACATGCCTATGTTTATAAAAATGAATCCCACATAAATAGTCTGGAGAGACCGTAAGGAATATTACCATTGCACACAGTCAATTCAGGTGAGATACCTGTGATTATGAGGATTAGCCTTAGGAAAAGGAAACCTACATCCTATCATAGGTTATGTTTTCACACTATTTTTATTTGAGGGTAACTATGTAATCTTGCTTGCAGCTAGTCATGATACACAGTGCAACCATCACAGATCCAGCACAGCAGGTACTGGGATTCAAGGGTGGCTCTTTGGCACTTTTACATAGACTATTCACGAAAAGGGTACTAAAAGGGGAGTGAAAACACAGCAAAACATGCATGGGCAATATGCTAATTTTCCCATCTAGCCTCACCAATTCACCTCAGCCTTGATATGCATCAAACTCCTTTTTTTTCTCCTATGCCTCTCTTGATAAGAGGCTGACAGCCACGTTTTAGTGTGGTGGTTTTCTACTTAGGCTAAATACTCACTAGGGACGAGCATTAGACCACCAGACATGATTTCACTTATTGCCCAAGAGAGCACTTAAGCTTATTTCTCGAACAGTGAAAGGCTAATATACTGTTTAAACACAACGTTGATTTCCGAGATGCTTTCCTTCACTTACTATTTTATGTAGTTACTTGTTTTGCAGTAAAACTTAAGTTCACATTCAGCAGGCACTTAGTCCACATTTCATCAAAACATATATATACCCCTGAGAAACATGAATTTTGCTCTCTACATGTTAAAAATTGCTCTGTAGACTCAAAAGATTGACAGCAAAAAAAATTCAAGTACTGCACTGAAGGAATGGCAAGCTTGTACTGGAACATGACAACCCACTTTAGAAACTGCTGTTCTGCATAGGAAAATGTGGGCATCGCTGGAGATGTATGGGAAATGTCTGTGGGCCTGTCTTCAGCAGAGAACWGCCTGCCATAATGCGCACACTGCAAAATTTCCAACAGCACTGAACTCTGTGGGATTTCTGCTGGAGAATGCTTTTGGCCCTCCAGAAATGCCACCAGGCAATTCAAAATGGAGCTCAAGTGTAAGAAAAGGCAGTTGAAAATAGGGCACTTTACTCTCCCTTAGAAAAGGATAAACAGGACTGTAATAAGAAAATTGGATTTATACATTTGTTATTTTTATAAAATAGATGCTTAACAACTCATATTGACTTGTAACACTGTAGTCTTCCTGTCTTTTATTTTTCTATTTATTCAAGCAAAGACACTTCTCTAATACAGAGACCAAAGACTGATTTTGCACATCACATCCATGGTAACAAAAGGAATAACTTGTGCTATGCTTTCATATGTGGAACATCTGCTTTATGAACACAAGTTCACAAGTTGCACACAAGGAAGTTAACAGGGCTGGAATGTCTTGGGAGCCTAGCCCTGGAAAAGACATGACATAGTTCCATGCTTTCTAGCCGAATAAACTACTCATGCAGTTTTATCTACCAATTTTTCCTAGATTGCTTGCTTATCAGTTGATTATCAAGAAACTGAGTTGCATGGCAAAGTAAAAAACTCCTAACCTTAACTTCAGAAGAAGTATTGGCAAATACTAAAATTGAACTGTTTTTAATGTTAGCTGTTTAAAAAAATACATATCCTTTAACAACCTACTTAACCAGTAGCAGAGAAGGAAGAAACTAATCTATACTGATCTCATGTTAAGATTTTTTGCCAAATGTGATTCGAGAGTTCATCTTAGATCAAGCGCAGTATTTAATACAGTATCATTTGACCAATGTATTGCTGGGAGACAGAATGATCCAGTAGAGGTATCTATCTGTAACTAATCTATCTGTATGATCCTTGAAATATGAACATTTAAGCCTCATGACACTGAAGTTTTTAATAATGAACGTGATAAGGCATAACTATACTACAACTAAGGCTAGCATCAGTTTATTACTTAAATCTTTGGCTTGCTTTCTACTTGCTAAGGTTCCAACAAGAAGCCCTCTACTGCTAGATTTCTCTGAGAACACGTTCTGTCATACAGGGTTGGTTACCTTTTCAATTACCAAGGGAAAGAATTCATCTGCTTCCTTAAAGCAGAGCCAATGAGCCTTTTTAGTAACAGCCAATTATGAAAAGATTCACTTTTCAATTCATGATAAACTAGACGTTTATGTCCTCATCATGACCATTTCCTGTGAAAAAAAGCATGCTGCACAGCTCATGATGAAGAGGAAAAATACCAAAGAACTTGCTTTTTTTTCTCCAACTTCTTCAGGATTCTTCCCTGGTTTTCTTCATTTTTTTATTTAAACCTTTCTTCCATGTCACTGCTTTAAGTTTACTCACATTTTAATGCAGCTGACAAATCATAAATTTCATATATACAAAATAATATTTCATAATCTCACATGCTAGTAAAATGTAAAAAAATCAATATGGAAACAAATCTTATGTCACCTAAAAATCACTGTTACTGGYTTAGCCTAGCTAAAAAAAACCCTAATGATGGAGGCTAGTAAATTGCTCCAATTTCACAGCCTACGGAGGTTTTCTGGTAAGCTTTGTTTTTGTTGTTTATTTGTTTTAAGAAATACATCATTATATTCCTTGTCTATTGTCTCCACTAAAATAAGACACCTACATTAGGCCAAAGAGTTTCCTAAGAATTTATGAGGTAGAAAGAGGAATGAACTACTTAGTTTGTCCACTTTACCCTGGTTTGGAAGTCACATTTTTCTTTCTGAAAGCATCAACAGGAATTACTGTAGTACTCTACATTAATCCACATCCTGGTATACTGACATTAATATTACTGTTTAACTTTCTCAAACTTGGTTTGTCCAAGGTTATATTTCACCATATTCACTAAAATTGGGCAACTGTGAATTGGTAGTCTAACAAAAATCCAAAATGTGCCAGATATGAGCTGCAGTCACTTCAGTTTAAATCACATTCGAGCATCACTCTGTGTACACATTTTGATGCATTAAAATAACTGCCTTAATCTTTAGGTGCATTAGGATTGAATCGYCCAGTGGACATTGGGAATTTAAACTAGTGAAAATAACTGTGCTCTGCAGACCGTGGCACCCTTTCCACAGGTTCTCTGAGGGAAGCTTTAATTTGTGCTTAGTGCTTCATGGAAGCCCTACTAGTAAAGGTGCCTTGGGGACACGCTGAATTCATATCGCCATAACACGCATGCTTGTGTGTGCGCAGGAGGCCACACTAGTCACAGGTAAGACAGACAAATCAAACAGTAGCATCCCCCATCAGCTTTTCTATTATCTGCCCCACTTTGTGCCAATTTCCTCCAGCCTCCCCAACACCTCTTGCTTTGCTGTTCTTCCTTAAGACATGGGATGGGGATTTGTCAAAGTCAATGAGCACTTTATTACAGTGAGAGTGCTCAGTAATGAACAATTCAGCAATTTAATGAGATTCTGTAGATCTGTCTCCAGCCTGTCCATCAAGTTTCACTTCTATAAAGCACCCTGACACTAATCCTCTGGCATACCCAATCTTCACCCTGGGCTGAATATTAGATTCTTCCATGGTATATTGCATTACCACTATAACCTTAGCAAAAATGATGAACTTAACTACACTTGAGGCAATATAGCTGGTCTGATTTGATTTTCTTCTATTGGGTTGACTATGAGGGAATTACTTATTTACTAAGATAAAGCAAAAAACCAGTTTCTTATTGCCTTCTGAATGCCTGAATTGGTAAATATTTATGTGTGTCTTTTAATTCATTCTGGGGACCTGGAATATTTATAAATATATATTTATTCCTGGTCGTACAGACTGAATTAAAAAGACACACGCACGTTTTGCCTGCAGCGCAAAACTGGTTTAAAAAAAAATTCTTCGGAACAGCATTAGTAACCTTTAGAGAGGCAATTATAATAACACTTAAATGGACAGTGTGGAGTTTGTTGTCACTCAAAAAGCAGCATATTACCTATAAGTATCTCTTCCCAGTATGACCCTGCAACAGAAACAGAAGCTTTGTCATATTTGCCTCATGAAGTGTTCATTGACTGGAGTGCACACAATTAAGAAAATTATTTCTGAGTTCTTCCTGCAGGACAGGACAATGACACAAGATTTAAAAACTCCCACTTCCCAAACTTTCTTTCAGCAGGTTGCATAAGGCCTATTACTCTGTATATGCTTGTTCGTTACTGAGCTGGCATTAAATAATACTTGCGTGGCTTTCTGTAGCAACTTTTCTAGCAAAAGTATACCCAAGCATGTAGCTAGGAGATTTCACTAACCCTGCAAAGAAATTATGATAAAACCCAATTGGCCAATCAGCCATGCCCCATATATGAACTTGTACATCAAAACCTTTTCTGAAAGGGAATACGGGCTAGTACTCCAGAGTATCATGCCTCAAAAAACCAAACCAAACCCACCCTCATGGGTAGTGTGCTGCAGGTTCTGCTGTACAGACATCCTCCAGAGACTAGGACAGGCCAGAGTCTAACTTTGTATTAATATTTGCAGAAAGTATCATCTTTGTAAAATACTCCATAATCTAAAGCCTCAAAGTTTTGGAAACAAATATGCCAGTTATCAGACTGAAGGGTTAAGTTACATCTGCATACTGTCTTTGTGGTTTGAAAGGCTTAACTAGACATTTTTATTTTTTAAGAATAAATATTTTGTTCCTGCATGATGTTATTCATCTACAGAACATGAAGTGCCCCACAGATGAACACACATTTTACACTTTGAGAAAATGATAGCATATATATGAAATTATTTGCTTAGAATAACCCAAAGATAAGTAGATAAATAACAGGGACTGGAATATAAATCAATCTTCTGACTCTCAGTCTTTGTTGTAACAAGATAACCCACTTGCTTGAAAGAAACCTGTGCTTTCTTTTTAGGAAGTTACATTCTACCTTGAAATACCCTGAAATACTTTCCTTCTATAAAACATGACAGCAAAAAGGAAACAGAAAGAAGTGTTTGGGTAACCAGTGTTACAGAGATTTCCTTCTACTATATCGTGAATTGCAATTTTTACAGACATATGACAGGACTGTTTCCAAGGACAGATTTTGTTTTAGTTTTTGTGTTTCTCTTTACAGGCTATGTGTTTTTTTCACATTAGGTTTCCCACCCCACCCCCCTCCGCGCTAAAGGTCACAACATAATGCTTTTATCTTGTTAATATTCTATGGCTAGCAACCTGATCCTTTTCTAGAGCCGGCTTTTTAAAAAGAAACAATCACCACCTCCAGCTTCTTGCCACAAACCTTCCACTGATGCCTCCACTCATCTCTGCGCAGAGCAGCCTGTGTGATGATTCGTTAATTTGCTTCAGGCAAAGTCAGTTGTGGTGGCCTAAACAATTTAAATGACTACTGAAGTTACACAGCTAAGTTTGTCTGAAGTGAATGGGAGAGACTGCAGAAGCAGGTTTGCTGCCAGACTTAAGGCACTAGCCTCACCAGAGGCAATGCTAATTGAGTTGCATGTATTGGCCACCCCTTCCCACCAACAAAGTTGATCTGGAAGAAAATCTCTGGCCACATCTGAGTAACACAAGTTAAGCAATAAGACAAATTTCTCTTTCAAATAAACTAATTGCATTAACACAACACAACATTTTTTGAATTTCATTTAAAAATTTCCCTCGGTTGTTATTCACAGTTTTTGCTCAAGTGCTTATTCTCCCTCGTGATTGCTCCAGGGTTTCAAAACAACAGATTACTGCTATGGTTTATAGAGTATCGCACATTCCGCTTGTTCACCAGTCTCCTTACCTGCCAGATTTGTTCTTCACTGAGTGAAGTGAGTCTATCACTTTTAAAAACCTCTCGAAGGAGACAGTATGGGAGTGCCAGAACTTCTTCAGGATGACTCTTCAATAGCTCAGAGAGATGTTTTACTAAGAAGTCAACCACTGCATTCTCCAACAAAGTGAGGTTGAAGAGGTCCGCAAGCTTATACAGGTCCAAGTAATTAAAACTATTTAATTCCTAAATGGGTGAAGCAAACAAAATACGTCTCAGAAAAAAACAAAACAAAACAAAACAGAGAACAAAAAACCCCACAGGTCTCAGACAATGAAAACAGGTTGTTTTTTTGGAGCTGTGGAGAAGGAAGGTAATATAACTTGAAATTAATTAACACAGCCTCATTCAAAATGTACGTGTAAATGTTACCAGTGCATACGCAAATATACACGATAGTACTAATTTATATTGCAACTGCTAAGGTTATCTATGCATACAGCATCTGTAAGAAATATGGATTAGTACATAAAATAATAAACCAGCATGATTTACACTGTATGACAAGAGCTTGCAGGAGTTAACAAGTGGATTAAAAATGTATTTGTTAWCTACAATGGTTTGTTACAAAGCAATTGTTTGTTCATTATTTACTATTTTGATTGAGCTAGAGCACCTGCGTAGTACGACTTTTAGTTCCACGAAACCTCACAAAATATGAGATGCTGAGCTACATTTTATTATGTGTAAATATATCTTCAATGAACAAATAGACCCTTTTTTTCCAAGCACTGACATCAACCTATAGTGGATGCTGGCCTTGTATTCTTTCTCCCCCTCCTTCTAGCAGCAGAAAATCTGCAGAGACAAAAGCTACAGTAACTCAGTGCAGAAAGTTTTTTCCATCCTGGTAACAGAAAACCTATATTTACAGGCTAACGTTTTCAACTTGGCATCCCTTGTAAATTAGCATCTGGACAGCTAACTACGGCTATTCTAGACCATACGCTCTTCAGGGGAGAGGCCAAGAATTCATCCGTATTGGAGGAAAGCACCCAAGACGTCTGCGAAATAAGCACGTTTACCCGTTTTCTCTGTTCTTGCTGTATGCTCACACTTCTCTTCCTCTYCCCTCCACAATCCTGGTTTTCATCTTCCAATTTACCGCATTGCTCCCTATCAGCCGCCTTCTCCTTGACCAGCTCCATGTGCGAAAATGACAAGAAGTCTTGTCAGTTTCACTTTGCTGGTTAGTTAGCATAGGGACTAGAGCAGGAAAGAGAAACAGACTAAATTAAGTCAATTTCACTTTCACTGCTCTGCTGGATGGAATGGCAGCACCAAATGAAACTGACAAGAAATCTTGTAAATGTCAAATGAGCTGCACGGCTGGCAGATAGAGCAGAGCAACAGGGAAGATGGGAAAGTGCGAAGAGGGGGGGTTTTGGAATGTTTTATGGACTACATCTTGAACGTGTGAATTGGGTGGCTGTCCCAATGACTGTGGAGCTGTTTATGCATATGCAATGGAGAGTGGAGAAAGAATTTTTTTCACCTGCTTAGAGGAGTCAGTACTGGAGGAAACGGAATCAAATTCCTGTGGAGGCTCCTGCTTGTTACATAATCTCCCAGTCTGAACGGCGCACCTTCCCTGGCAGGCTTGTACATTAAAGATAAATCCTATTCATTATCTACTTAAACTGCTGCATAGGAGTTTCACATTGTTTTCTTGGAAGAACAAAGAAAAGTTCTTTACATTGTCAGAACAAGCACTAACAGCCATCATTCCAAAAGCCACAGACACGGTTTATTTATGGTTGTTGATTATACTCCTATTTATTGTCCCTGGTTTGGAAGACTATCTTTTCCAAGAACTCCCTGATCGAATGAATGCCAAACATCCAGAAAGAAATTTAGAAGAGCTCAGTGTATATTTATTGAGCTCTTTTGTAGTCAACAGCTATATCTGGGGAGGATTGAAATAAACAAATAAACAATCAAGCATTGTGATCTGAGGATCAACAGCCCAACTAAAACACAGGCCTGATCAAACCCCAATAAGTGTCAATGGAGAAGGACAGATGGCTTTTGGTGGACTTCAGAAGAGGACAATACCATAACAAAATCTTTCCTCAGCAGAGAGAAACAGTAATATGACACACAAATGCAGTTTTCCCCTGAAAAATCTTCACATTTTCAGTGGAATCTGAAAGGCACTGGTAAGCCTTCATTTTTCGTTTGGGTATTTTTGACGATCCCCAAACTCCCCTATCCCCTCAAATCAACACCAACTGAAGTTTTTTATGAAAGCTGTCATACAGTTGAAGAGGCCAAATGTACTTACGGATGGATAAATAAACTCTCACCACTTGTTTATTTACAATATTATTTATTTTTATTTGTATGTGTTCACTTATTTCAGATGCTTATTTATTTATGTGTCTATTTATTTATTTATTATGGGGGTTTATTTGTTTACTTATTTTCAATGGTAAGCTTCAGAGGATTTTTGATGCTTTGCCTAACATAACGCGTTGGTGACCTGCTGGACTTACGGTTTACTGCTTGATAAATATTGCAAGTGTATTTCATTAAAACTGGTCTTGGCCTGTAATCAGAAACATTCATTTCTGGTTTTGTAAGGTTAGAGTTGATCTACAGGTTTGTATTTCACAGCCAAAGAAGCAAGTAGTGCATTAGCTTTTACAAATGAAAATTATCAGACTGTCATACCAATATTCAAATCAAAATTATACAGTACTATACATTACTGTCTCTGTGATGATACTAGAGAGCAAAAATGTCACACTGAGACTGCAAGATGTATACCATAGATCAGATAACCTAGCTCTTCATATGTGGTAAGACTTTCAGAAACATCAGACTAAAATGCAGTATGTAAGTTAGTTGGGAAAAAAAAAAAAAAAAAAAAAAAAGCAAAGCACCTTACCTTCTTTAAAAAAATCCAACAGGAAATATCAAAGCAATCACTGTCAACTCAGTCTGATTTGAATAGATTTTCAAACTAAACTCTTAACTGAATTAAAAACTTTGTTAAAAAATGAAATAGGTTACTATGAAATTAAATTTAGGTGTGGTCATGAATAAGAGTTCCAGCTGCCTCTTGTTTTCCACAAATTTTATTATATTGTGTTAAAAGAGCAGCTACAAAATTTAAAAGTCGTGTGCAACTTTCTTCCAGTACTGTATCACAGTATACGTTCTTTAAAACTGCAATACAAAACAGGCTTATGTAAATTATTGAAACTTTTAATCTTGTTTTTATAAACTTTTAAATATATGCCACTTATCTTTTTTGAACTGAAGGATGAAATATGAACACAAGCAGAACTGTCACTAAGACTTGAAGAGAATTAGGGAAAGGTAGCGATCCTATCTCTTCTAATATGATGTATGTTACACTGCTGAAACACATTCAGACTAAGAAAATATGTATAAGATTATATATACAGATCTTACAACTAACAGTTGAAATAGTTCTAAAATCTCACAGTAAACTCAAACCAAATTAATAAATTGGCCAAATTATCTGTCAGTGTCTACTTCTAAAATGAGAAACGATCTTTGATTCTATGCATTCTAGTTACTATACATCCCCCCGCTTCCCACCTCTCTAAGTAAGAGAATCCATTGTTCTACACTACCAGTCTTCTGATTCAGTAGTATCAACCTTTAGATGCCAAACCAATTTAACAATGAGCTGACATTTAAAACCCTTGTAAAAGAAAATCAGTTTTCTGAACAAACATAATATGAAAGATGACAATATTAAATATTCAAAATAAATGATGTGACATTGTCCATGTTTTAATAAGGAGGTGTATTTTAATATAGAGATGTGATAAATTGTCAAACAGGAATAATAGATATAAACATTGTATTTAGATTACTTCCAAATCCATCTTTATTCGTTTGTACTTTAAAGAATAATTGCCTTGCACAAGCCACAGAAAAGGATGTAACAGATTGATAAATTAGAGTTAATCATAACCAAGTACACAGCAGACTACAATATAGTTCTATTCCACTGCTCCGTGTTATAAATAGCAGAAAAAGCACAAGGAGAACTAAGGGGAAAGAATGCATTTCTTTATGACCTTATTTGAAAGATAAACTCCTTGGGGAAATACAATTTATTCAGATTATCAAGATCCTGCTGTGCAAATCTACAGTCTGGGAGCACACTACAGAGATCAAACAATATTTACTTTATTCTGTTGGGTATAAAAGCTTTTAATGAATGCATAATTAAGACAGAAAAAGTATATACAGCTTTAGAATTCCACTGCGGAGCCAAGCCATTAATATCCAAAGTATCATACCCAGTTGTAACTCCACCTGCTTCCTATTTAGATTACAACACTGTTATAAATCAAGGTATTAAATTACTAGCCCTGCTGCTGTAACAGAGAAGAGTTGCATGGTGACACTATTTCCCCTTTTCCTAAAATGGGTTCAGCTTCTTTAAAGCAAGAAAGGAAGTGTGAGGTCTCTGGGACAGGGACGAGTTTATTCAAAATCCTTAAGCAGCACCTAGCACAACAGGGTCTTGACCCCAAGTCCTCCAGGTTCTCTGCTACGTTAAATACTATGAACCAGCTACACCATTCAGAAGAGAACCTTGACCTAAATCATAGCAAAGACAGACTCTAAATAGATAAGGGATAGTAACAAAATGAAAAATTGTAGTGACAAAAATATACTTATCTGACAACAAGAGATCAACACAATTTTAAGAGAAAAGAAATCCAGTTCTGTTGGTTCTAGCTCTTCCTTTCTATATCAAAGGTTCTAGTTCTGCAAAACCTCACACACTTACCTAAGAACTAACAATTCATGCACATACTCAAGAGACTTACCTATTTCATACTAAGCATAAGCACAAATCCTTCAAAAACTGTATCTTATTTGAAATTTTTCTCCACTAAACACCAAAGCCATCCAGTTGAACCACAAAAGACATTTTGCTGAAGCCTGATCACAGTGGAACAGCTGGGTCAGAATTTTGCAATGTATAAAACTGTGTTTACATTTATTACAAGGTCAGTGCAGACTGTAGTAGATGTATTTATAGGCACAGTAAAGGATAACTTTTTAAATTACTCATTTTATAAAATTAATTTTTCTGATAGATCACTGCTTTCTCAACACTTTCTGTAATTCTTGCTTTTGTTTTCTCTTTTAAGCATGAAAAGTTATTTTGCATCCTTGCTGTTATTTCAAAGTAGGTCCGGGGCTAAGTACAAGAGCAACAATATCAAAACATTTCAGCCCTATTATTTCTCTTCCCTATGAGAATTCATTTCCCTTCTCGCTTAGTGTTTCCCTATATCTGCTTAGTTTTCAGTTTCAATCCTGCTGGCTGGTGCTAGTAAGCACCCTCTTCGAAGGCACGGAGGAGGCCTGTGACTTTCACAAGCACAGTGGAAAGACATGACATTCTCAGACTGCTCAGGTGATGAGACATATGTGTGGTCTCCAAAAAAGAAAGTGAAACATGCCATATGCAGATGCTCAAAAGTAAAACCAAAAAAGTAAACATTTTCTAGAATCTCAGATAGATAAATCTAAGTTATTAAATAGTACAAATATTTTCAAATGGCAATCCAATTAAATATTTTAAGTGACCCTGATTATACATACCTTTCATATATTGCACACATGATTATGTGTATCATGGAAAGAAATACAATAATGAAACATTAAGACTACACAGTTAAAGTTTCGTGGTACCATTGGAACAACCACAGGTAAGGTTCTGCAGAGTTTTCAATAGCTGCTTTCCCTTGCTAAACAGTTGCTGCTGTGGGAATTTTTTTTTTATTATGGGGTTTGTTTTGTTTTGTTTTTGTTTTTTAACTGCACCTGCCACTGAAACTCCCCAAATGAAAAGCTTCACATCTCACCTGGCTTCACGTCTTGCCAGGTATTCYTGGCAAGATAACTGTAGCAATCAGTATTATTTAACAAATAAAAATACAGGGATGAAAYGGAACATGGAGATTATCTAACCCTTCACCTGGCCCTTTTATACCATTTCAGACAGTAGAAACCCAAAGGGAGAATTTCATCAGATTTATCAATGTTTACAGTTTTTGCCAATACGGGAGCCTGTCCTTTCTTCAGATATGTTATGAGGAATAACATAATCCTGCATTCTTTACTCCAGCAGAAATCACAGAATATTGGTACATAGTCTTTACAAATGTTTCATTACTTTATATTTTTGCTAACTCTTCAGAGTTACTGCAGCGCTTGAGGAAAGCTGAAAACTACTTGGCTAATCCATCAACCACCAGCAACATTTTATGGTAAATGTTCACTTTTTTTTTTGTTGCTAATATTGTCAAATCCAGAAAGAGCAAGTTTTGTCCTTTAGAAACCCAAAGTTCACAGGAGTAGCAGTTAAAAAAATAATTACCAACAACAAGAAGAATAAAGAAAAATAGGACTGTACAATTACTATTGCTTCCAATTCTTTTGCAGTCTCTAGGCAAAAGGTCTCTAGTTTAAGGCCATAAGAATACAGGAGTGGAAGCCTAATCCCCTACTATACTGGACAAGCTCATCAAATCATCGTTGTCATAGATTAAGAAAGATCCATCTTAAAATTTGCTCTGTTCTTGCTCCCAACTACTATTAGGAGAAGGCTCAGCTGATTTTGAGAATCCATCTCCTAATTTCCAGCTTAATTTACTCAGAGAGTTTATATGCATTTGTTCCTGTGCCAACGTTATCTTTTAGTTTTAACAGCACTCTGTCTCTCTCCTTGCTCCCCCTCCCCCAGTATTTATTCCCTTGATATATTTACAGAAAGCAATCATATTCCTCCTCAGCCCTCATTTTGCTAGACTAAACAAGCCAAGCTCTTTTAATCTCCTCACGTAAAACAGGCCTTCCTGATCATCTTAGCTGCCCTTTTCTACACCTCTCCCAGTTTGACTTAATTTATTCTTCTGCATGGGCAAACTCTTCGCAGTACTCATGATTTTTCAGCAGTACCTTGTACACCAGCATTAATATTTCCTTAGCTTTATAAATTACCTTGCATGAAATATCCTAGATTCAAACTGCCTTTTTCTTGATGGTATCACATTAGTAGCTCAAAGCCATCCTATGATTTAATACATGAAAATTCACTATAAACCTGGTCCTCAAGTGAGACACAGTAACAGCCCTCTGTCTGCCAGGCGGGACAGAAATAATATGACATGTTACAAATGGGAATTGAGTATGATCCACTGAGATGCAGTAGATTCTACTGAGGATGCTCAGAAATTATTTTCCAATTGCTTATTTAATTTCTTTCTATATTTGAGTAATGGATCTTGTAATTGTCCTGGTACATACCAGTTACTTATTATACTTATCATAATATTCTGAAAAACAAAGTAAGTTTTAGATCAATATAAAGCATGAAAACTTTCAAACATAGTGAAAATACAAGTAGAAAATATGTTTCTAATACACAGTATGTTAAAATGTTAAAGTTTTTATTCCTTTTTTCAATAACTTACTATTTTGCCAACATTATTAATACTTCAAAGCTGAAGTTTTCCAGCCTCAAGATGAATCTCTTTAAAATCTCTTGAAAACACCTCAAAAAGCATATTACACATTACTAAGAATGCGACTGACAGGAAAAGACCATTGCTCTTCCACATTAAAAATATTCAGAATGGAAATAGCTTGTAGGAGTTGCCGTCACTGTGAAAAACTTYTGTTGACCCCCCTCATCAGCCTCTAGAAAAATAAATAGTTTGGATGCTCAGTAACGACTTCTTTGAACTTTGCAGCTAAAATCTCATCCCATTCTAGCTGCACTGTCCATAATCTATTCCACAGCTAAGGAAGATCCTGTCTGCATCATTGTCCACTGTGGGCCAAATCCCAATGACAAAACCTGAAGGCTGAAAGTCCATTTCTATTGTGCTGCTTAGGATCCACTTTGGAGCCCCGGCAGGTCAGAGAAAGACACTATTACTTTCAAATGCAGAAGCATGAAAAAATCCAGACCAAAGAACAGGAGAGCAGATCCAGACAGAAGCCCAGAGATAACAAGGGGCAAACAGTACTGGAATCTAGCAGGAGATTTAGAATCACAATCCAGAGAAGACGTGGCTTCTCAAGGAGGCTGGGTGATAGTTCCTCCATCTGCTCTGCATAAATGTAATTGAATAATGATGAAGATGGATAAGAGCATGATAGTCACTAACTAAAAAAGGAAGTCAACACTCATGATGTTGCGCTAAAGAACAAACAGGAAGCATATTCCAAAATTATCAATATACTAAAGTTAACATTCTAGGTATAAATAAGAACAGTGGAGGTGTTCATGTGCAAAGAATATATAATGATTCAAACAACTCTGTTTCAGAATCTTTTTATGACATTTTATTTCTGGAACATTTCAATGATGTATACGTGTGCTCTGTAATAAACCCAGCGAGGGACCACTTTTCTTAAAAAACCTGTCTCTGCTTCAGAATCCCAGGCAACAGCCTGTCACTAAATGCTTAAGGATTACAAAGCTAATAAACACATCTAAAAATGGAGAATTGGAAAAGGGTAACGGTAGTGAGCTGGACATCTAATATCACCAGAGAATGAAACAAACTGTCTAAAATGTGTGGAATGACAGGTTAATTAACACAGACAAATTCAAATCTCAGAAATATTTGCTAAACAACCCAAAGCAACAAAACTTTCTCAGAATTTTAAGGCAGTATGTGATACTCTATCTACAGAAAGGCTGAATCCAGTGCAGGATAACTCAATACTGAGTATAATTTTGATAGACAAAGCAGAATCAGTCACCAATTTGAAATCAGTTGTTCCTAATGCATTGTAAGAATCACATCACCCCAGCTATCTACTAACATTTGACTTGTATGAAAGGAATAAGGCATCAGTAGGGGAACTTATTTTTTGGAAACCTCAAAAGAGCTCATTTTCCCAAGTTTACAAGAAATATTGGCAGAATAAAATGGGACAAATTTAATGCAAGGAGTATTAGAGAAAGTTGAGCGTTATCATATTTCACAAATTTCATATTTTACATACTTTTAGTAGGATGCCTCTTAGATGGATCAAAGACCTGTTTAATGACAATCTCAAAATGAAATTATTAATGGTAAGTTATAAAGCAGTGTAACTTTTTTCAGCAAAGTCCTCAAGGAATTGATCCTTGGTCCAATACTGTTAACAGTTTAGTTGAACTAGAGAATGGTAAGTTTTGCCCACAGTGTTTGCAGAAGACTCTGCAAAAGCAGTGGGGTAACAAATTATGAGAATGACAGAATATGAGTATTGTCTGGCTTTCCTGGCAAAGTGATCACATTAAAAAAAAAAAAAAAAAAAAAAAAAAATCTGAGAACCAGTAACATCGCTGATACAGAAAATATACCAGGCTTTATTTGGAACAACACTTATAGGCCATCAGAAGGCACTAAGAAGCGGTCATAAATAGCAACATCAGTCCTCAGAACAGTGCTGCAGCAAAAAAAAAAAAAAGGCTCATGTCATAAAATGCACACTGAGTACTGTCCAATAAAAGAAACAAAGCCTCTTGCTGCTTCAACATTGCATTTTTAAGGCTACTGCTCAAATATTGGTCCCAGTTCTGGAGTCCACATTTTAAGGATATGAAAATACCATAGGCTGGAAAACCAACCTTGCAAGATTTAAGGTGCTCAACATAGTTTTTTCAAGGAATACTCCTGAAAGATTTGATCTTGAGCAAAGATATTTATAAAATGGAGAAAATATATGAAAGCAAAGAAGTTCTGATCAAATTTTCAGAAAATAGTTTCTGGCTCATGAATGTAGGATCAAAGTTACCTTGGCCACTGGACTAGGAAGTACAGGACTGTTTGCATTGCCTTCGTATGACTACAAACATTTTGCAACTCTGCATTAAAAAAATGACTACAATAAAACAAGGTTTTTGCCAATTGTCTGTACAGGTAAAGAAGGAAATACTTGCGCAATTTGACCTCTGAGGGTATATGGTTTCACATTCCTCTGAAGAGCAAGAGACTTGTTGCAGCTGCAGGAAGATATGAGGGTACTCAGCAGTTAAAAGAACCTGATTATAAGTATGTGAATGACAAAAAGGCAACCTTTCCATTTTATTTGGAAATCTGTTATTTGTTCAGGTATCTCTATGCTCCTGCAATATCTGACCTCAGCTCAAAAATCACTAAGAAATTTTTTGCTCACAGCACTAAACCAGGGCAAATTCTCATTTTACAGAGAAAAAAGGAGGAGCAGAAGAATAATTTAAAAGACTTCCCATGATGCAGAAGATACAAAAAGCAGAACCTCAAATGCCTTGAACCCACTCCAGTGCTCTAGCAGATAATTCTTTTCTTCCCCACCCCACCCCCAACATTAACACAATTTAAAGTTATTTATACAGCTCAATATATCAGCAAAATGCCTGTAACATGTTTTGTATAAGCATTTTGTCTCAGTAAAATAAAACCCTCTACAACACTCTGTCCCTAAATTTATGCAGTGAAAAGAACATCTCTCTTTCCCATGACTAGGAGCTGTGCTGATTAGTAGGTTTACTACACAGTAATCAGAACTGATTTCAGGAGCTAAACAGGATAAAAAGGGATAGTAGTAGTCCGCATACAGGAAGAAAAGTAAAAGAATGAAAAAAATTCTGGAAGCACCACTGAATTAAAAAAAAGAATTCAGTATGTGTGAGGATCAAGGGGGATTTGCTTGTATTTTAAGCATTATTGACTAGGGATTCATTTATCACTCTCTTGGTCAGAAATTATTATAAATCTGACTCTCAAAACCAGAAAACCTAGAAAGGGCAAGGCCCAAATGTGAAAAATGGACCTTGACTCAATGTCCAGTTTGACATTTCCTACATCTGACCTTCAGTAGTGCCAAACAAGTCACAAGTCCTCCCAAAACTAACACATGTGAATGTTCATACTGCTGAAGGTGCTAAGCATCAGGAAGGCATGAGCCTTCAAAGATCACGCCAACTTTTGTTCATTTAGTTTCTAGCAGTTCTTACCAAAAATAAAGAATAATTACCCCCCCCGCCCCGAATCTCAAACAGTTAATGGTCAGAATGCCATGCTTTACCACCAAGGCTTTTTTCCCCTCAGAAATATAGTAGAGAAAAATATTTAATCAATGCATCATATATTTAAGACACGTAACCAAATGATGAAATTCTCACTGGCTTCAAGATTTCACCTTGAAGACACCACCCTTAAAAGCAGAATAGATCATTGTAGGCCCAATTTCTAAGTGTTCACAACTACAGATGCTTGCCAGTATCTCAAAATCCTGAAGTATACGAAGGGTCCCTTTTCTGTATCCCCCTTTAAACACATTCAGAATGAAGTGAAGCCAGACACCCTTTAACAGAAAATTGGAAGGGCATTTAGAGGAAGGACATAGCTCAGTTACTTCAAAAAGAATGTATTTCTGCAGCTAATCTAACAAGAACAGTCACCGTTTTTAAAAATGAACTAAAGCTTACTGAAAAAGGTTTTAGTCAATGATTATTCCATGCAATGTTATAAAAATTAGTCCTTTCCAAATAATTTTAACAAGAAATGTTGCTAAAACATCCAAATTTCAAAGATTTCAACCACATCTAAAAGCAAAGTGCTAACAACGGCTTATCAAAGGTTATATATACCCAATGTTGTTTGTTTTTCCCCACCTCGAAATATTCACCACACACACTGATCATTTTCGCTACTTGTTTTATTCCTTTTCAAGAAGTTCCATTAATCTGTTCAACTTTTGGTCCAGGGCTGAATGGTGCTATATGAGTCCAGAACTTGATTAGGACTTTTTACCAGTGGTGCATAATACACATGCAAGTTAAGACTCACAACAGTATCTAGGTAGTCAAATACTTTCAAGTATTTAGTTACAGTAAACATTCAATATCAGTCTCTGGGGGTCCTTGACATCACAGTATATATGTATACATATACTCCCTGCATACTTCAGTTCCCCATGAAGATGGTTATGCTGCACATGTGAGTAAAAATATTGAGAGGCAGGCAAAAACAAAATACAAGCACCTATAAACACTGATTTTGGGTCTGGCATAGGACATTGGGCCTGTCCCCCTACCTTTCTCCATGTCCACAACATGCCATTTCAAGTCAGTGAGAATTCCAATCCCAATGTGTTTTGGGGGCTGAACACACCTGAGGTTACTACAATACTTTCCCCATGATAAACAGGTGTGCTTAGATGCTATGAAAATTCAAGTCCTTTTGCATATATAACTAGAACAGATGTGGCTCATGGTAAAAAAGGAGAAAACACCAAAATGGAATTTATAAAAAACCTCCTTTGAGTGGCTTTGGAAACTTTCACAACAAAGGTCAAAGTGTTTACAAGGCAAGTCCAGCCAATATATTACTATCCCTCTAATCCAGAGGAGACAACAGCTCCTATAAAAATTACTTTAAAGACAATTCCATGTGTAACCAGCTCAGTTCCTGCTGAACCACAAATAAAAGCCCTGGTTTAAGTCATTCAAGATCCAATGCCACCTATGCAGCTAGACATACTCTGTGGTAGAAATCACTAATTCTTTAAGACTCTGTTGAAACAGATGGGAAATTTAGCAGCAACTTCCTCCAAATTAATAAACAGATGTTTAGAATAGATTGCACAGGAAAACAAGTGAATACAGTTACAAACATTTTTCAGTTTAGAATAACAGACTTGCAGGACATTATTGATGGTTAATAAAGTTGTTGATACCACTAATCTTTAGGTTTGTATCTTTAATTTTTAGAATTAGTGAGATGAATGAGGACAATTTATAACTTTCAAAGCTCTGATTACCTATTGGCTGAAGATTCAGTAAGACAGCATGTATACATTTATATTCATTCTGGGTTCAAGGCCTATGCAATACCCTGGACAGAAATGGAGTTTTTGTTTCAAATAGAATGAGTCTACATCACAATTCTGAAGCAAAGTAGTGGTTCCCTGGCAAATTCTACTCTAATGCAGTTGTGCAAACAAAACACTATAAATGATGGAACGTGCAAAAATGCTGTTTCATTTACCACTGCTAAGAGATCTACTGGAAAACATCAACAGCCTTACATGGAACTTGTTTCCTTCTTTGTGCTCCCCTACAAACTGAAATGGTTCAGCGAAAAATGTTTCTCTATTAGGTACTGAAATAGTATTTAAGAGTAGTTAAAACTAGATGATAATTTGGGGTACTTCCATTTCTGAAACTACTTATGTATGCTTTGGGCTTAGGTCATTCTCATTACAAATCTTTCTTAACTAGCACAATACACTAGTTGAGTGTGTTGTGAGCAATTCAGTTAGATGGATCAAACAGTAATGATTAAGCCATCAGAAAAACATAACATATAACCGGGGTGGCGGGGAATCAACTACATTGATTCATATCAAGTTCAGACTTTTTGCCTTTAATGAGAGATGGTCTAAAGAAAAGCCTAAAATGCAAATACTGCCAAACTGGGGGATGTATCACCTTGGATCCTCATCACTCCAGTCCGTCTCCACCATTAAGTAAACAAGGTTTTGAAAGGATAGTCTCTTCTATTAAACTGACTGTAAAATGAAAATAAAATTTACAAGGTCTTTTTAATATCTTTTAAAGATGGAGCAGACCGAGTCATTCACTATTTTCCTCAGTTTAATACTTCAAGTGCCAAGCTGCCTCTCAAATTCCATCAAATAATACATTTTCTCATTCATTTTCTTAAGAAAGATTCTGCTCCTGCTTAACATTTCAAACTTGAAATTGATGCCTGTGAAAATAATAATAGTGTGTTTAAAAATACAAAGTATAGAGGAGGAAAAAGATACTTACTTCATAAGTATCCTTCAGAAGGAAAAAAATCAGTTCTATTTTGGCTAAGCCAGGACAGAGGAAAGAAAAGATGGACAATTAACTCTCTACCACAGTGATACTTCTGAGATAAAATCAGATTGTAACTCACTTCAGGCTCAATGTTCTCTTCAGGTTCATAGGTTACAAATGATTTATAGTCACCATTTTGTACTTAGCATTCTGGCTTTTCCCATACTGGTAAATACTTTATAAGTATTTATAAGCATTTTCATGTTTCAGAAATACCTTTGCTAAAATGGCTTAACACAACTCAAATTGCTTTACATCAAAGCAAATTTAAATAAAATGTCCCTCTGCTTCTTTACAGGAGGTAAAAAAAGCTCTGTGTATCTGGTGCCTGTATTCCTGTTCTTTCACATTAGAGCTGTAAGTCTCCTCTTTCAGGTCACGTCTTCCACATAAAAGTGCTAAACTAATGCCGCTTAATGACAAATTAATGTCCATGAATAAAAAATACACCTCTAATAGCATAGAGTAATTTGCCATTACAATATCATCATTGGACATGCCCCTGGTTTAATACGATGTATTTAATTCATAACTTAATGAGTGATATATAAAAAGAGAGAGATGAACCCTGCAATTACATTTATGTGAGTCTGTCACCTTATTTGTAAAACCTTAGAGTCATTTACATTCAAATTAGAACAAATGAGTGATTTCACAAAGTGCAGTGATAAATGACCATTGCTGCACAAGACAGAACTGTATTTCCTGTGAAAACATTAACAGTTTCCTATTATTTGTTAAAAATTACAATGCATATTGCCCAGTGTTGTGTGAATAATGACTTTTTTACTGATTAGGTCAGAAGACTAATACGGAGTAAAAATAAATAATTTTTCTTTTCATTTTTTCTGATTTTAGCTTGAATTTATCTGCTCAAACTGTTATGGACTCACACTGCCACCTGCTGCCCACGCCTGAGGAGGAAGGGCCCCGACTGCCTTATTTCAACTCCAGTTCAGCCATTTGGCCTTTCAGGTTTCATCTCTTGCAATCAAACAAATTTTCCTGCCAGACTGCTAACTGGGCATGTCGCCGAGGACACCTGCAAATAAGGGTAGCTGCACTGCCCAGTTACAAATAATGCCATTTTTGGGGTTCACGCATCTAAGCTGTCTCAATTGGTAAGGAGAATTAAAAGCTAAAGACACTGGGGAGCGGGAGGGACGGGGGGACATAAAACATTAGTATTGATCAGATGGTAATAAAAACAAAGAAGAATTTTGTACACTAAGCATTCTGGGATTCATCAGCCTCTGATTACAGCTTTATAAAAATACTAGAAAGGTTCCAGAAGCAGGGATCTTTTAGGGGCTGAGGGACAAAAAGGTCAGGTAAGGAGGCCACATTGGCTAGAAAGACAATATGAGAAGGGAGGGAAACAGTGAAGCAATACAGCTTCTTTGCTCCTGTTTAAAAACACACGCCAAAGTTGCTCTCCCTTCCTGACAGAAATGGCAAAGAGAAGGAAGATGTAGCAGTATCTGCCTCTTCCTAACTTGTGACCTCTCCTGCGATTCTAATGCAGAAGACCAGCAATATGTATCCATACAACTAGCTAGACAGCTGGGGAGCTTTAATCTTGCCAGCAATAGCAAACCTAGACACTCCAGCATCATTTTTTCATACATCCATCAGCAGTTCCAATTCAGATTTGCCAACTATTACTTCATTGGGAAAAGCAGAACACACACACACAAAGCCAGCAGGTTCCTGACCATAGTTGCACCACTACCTCTAACACTTAACACCCCAGGAGCAGAATATCCACTAYCACATTGCAGCTAAATAGCAGCAAGTGGATTACAGTAAGAATGGGATTCAAAGTGACTGGGTATACCATTTTTACTTTCCTCACTGACACCAACTGAAAAATGGAGAAAACCACCATCATTTTTTTCCAGAGTCCCATTCTAAGTTGGAATCCTCAGTAGTGCATTCACGTTTCATATATAAAAATCTGTATCTCTGTAACGTATCTGTATGTTAAAGGGAGAGAGGAGATAAATTCCCAAAGTTATTGTTGAGCTTTGTACAAGAACAATGACTGCCTATAGCTTAATGACTCAACAGCTGACAAAACATGCTCTTTCAAAAAATAGCAGGCTAGCACAGCAACAGCTGGTTGCATAACACTGAAAACAAGCAAAATGCAAGAGGACATTATTTGTGTCTACTTTGTATTTTTGGTATGGGAAGGTCACTCTTTCCACCACAGGATAAAGTTGGTAGGCTCAAGTTTGATGGCGGTGGCTTTATAAAACACCACTTTAATTTTGGGGGAGTGGGGGGGTGGAGAGTGTGCATGCATGTACTTAGATTAAAAACTCAGTATTAGTTAAAAAAAGGCAAGCCTTGGTTGCTAGATGACCTTTAGATTTTTTTCCAGCAGTTTAATTTGCTCTATATGAAAAACCCAGGAGCTAAAATCCCAAGTGAGCTGGGGCTTCTAGCAATACAAAGATGATGCTCTCAATCTCTGGTGTAAGAATTAATTCATCTCTGAAGGAGCGTATCGTAGTGAAAGTTGGGATAGTGTTGGTGGCACTGTTCCAAACAGAGAAGTTGGGTTTAAGAAAAATAAATAGCTTTCAAGCTCTGGCCCCACCATGCGTGTAAACCATGCACACTCCTTTTAATTCCACAGGCAGATTCATTTGTAGTTCTTCCTTTTAAAAACAGTAACACATTTCAATCTATAAACACATTCAAATAGTTTAAATTTAGTAGAAGAAAAGATCCAGATCACTAGATGCTTGTACACCATGAAAAAAATTTGTTTTATAAGCCTAGATTGACCATTACAGTAGAAGGTTAAAAATTAAATGCCCCACCCAAGACAATTTGCCTGCTTCAATTATTACCAAGAAYGATTCCGGGAGGTCTTATTTTATCATTTGTGAGTTGATTAATCTATTTTTTGCATTTCAGGCCTGATCCTGCTCACTGTCTGCTTTTGTATACAAGAATCCAGAGCATACAGTACAGAGGCAGCTCCAAGAAAATTCCAATTGACTGCTGCTGTACAGTGCTGTGTTTTTTCAGGCTCATTTTAATCACTCACCTAAAATGTTCTTTTCAGCTTAAATTAGCCCTCTTTAAAGATGCTATGACCGACATTAGTAGCAAGTGGGCAGATATACCTGTGGCAGAGTTCTATCCACTGTAATGAAGTTTCTAAAAGGTAAACTAGTACATTTATCATTTAGCAGGGAGCTTAATGCAGTTAAAACTAATGGGAAAATTGGCATCAAACTTTTAACTTCCCTTGACACAAAAACATTTATGATCCCAAGAACAATTTTTAACAGTCAGCGGAACTTTAATGGCAATCAGGATCACTGCTCATGTCTACTATACTTGCTGCTCCTAGCTACTGTGAGAATATGAAATGATTTTCAGCATTGAGTACAAGGACAGTCAGCTAACACCACTTCTAATAAGGCTGTATTGAAAACACGCAACTGTCCAACCAATAAACATAACATAAATTATATCCCAGACTCTGTCCAGTATGTAAACTTAATTTGTTCTTCACAAAATGTACCTGATCTGGCAGTAGAAAGTTAAAGGGGTAAATGCTAACAATCATGCCATGTCCTGCCTCTCAGAAACGAGCGGGTTGCTTTGGACAGTTCAGCAACTTCTAAACCCCTTACTCACACCTATCACCCTATTACCTTGAATGTAACTCAGGAGGTATATAGAACTCCACTGAAAACAATAATACTGGACTTCAGAAAATACAGAAAAATCACATAGCTTTAAGATTTCAAATATGGACAGTCTTAGTTCCCAGGTCTCTGAATGACAGTGGAAATCAACCTCTGGTTTAAAAACTGATTACTAAAGCTATACCCACACAATATTGAGTTGATGTTGATCAGCAGAAGGAAATTCCATTAAAAACTTGTATTCTCAATAGCATTCCCTCCTTATTAAGACTCTTTGATTGTTGAAATAATTTGCAGTTTGTGGCTCTTTTTCGTACTGAATACACAAACAGCTGAGGAAAAAGACAAAACTTCTTACATCTACAATCAGTTATATAACTCAGACATATTCATGAAACAAACATTTCTATGTTCTGAATAAAACTTTTAACACATTTATTCTCTTGCATAGGAATAAAGTCATCATGTACCCTTCAGAAAAACATTTACAAGCTTTAAAGTGCAAAATAGGTCATCACAAACACACTACCTAATACCATGTTCTCTACAGCTCCATTTAAGAAGCCCATTCTCAGGTCTCCATCACATTCAAAGCCTTCACCTAGCTTTCTCTTGCCTTCTCCAATGTCATAGTAGGACAGTTATGGTCCACTGGAACTCTAAAGGCTAAAACTTTTAAAAGGGAAACAAGACATTCAGATAACCCGTTCCCATTATATTTCAACAAAGTCTACCTGTTGGTTGCAGCTCTCTGCCTTAGCCTCCTTTGAAAAACCTCAGCCAAAACTGACAATCAATCTGAGCTGGAAGAAGAACTCAGGAAACAAGAGTCTTAGAGAACTGGATGTGCACTCTGCAAGCAAAYGCTGTGTGCGTGATCATGGACCTTAGCGCAACTGAAGATACACAAAGCTGAAGTCTTCAGCTGAGCTGTCCCACACCTATGTAACAGCAATACAGCTAAGAACAACCACGTTGCCTTACCGTTTGTTTAGGTTGAGATGGGTGTGTGAGATTTCAAGGCTTGTTTCAATGTTTAAAGTACCTGAGAATTATGCAGATGACGTGACCAGAGAGATTCATGAATATGTATATATCTCAAATACAATATATCAGCATGCTTCAAAAAAGTCGCCCTCTACAAATGAGGCTAAAAACAAAACCCCCAAACAGTAAAGGCTGGGGAGTAATCATAATTCAAGATATGACAGTGCTGAGGCAGGGGRAGAAGACTGCACAACACAAAGCTGGAATTAGGACCTAAAGTAAGGAATGCTTGGGCATTTCTCTTGTTTGCAAGTAGAGAAAATATGATCTACAATTCTTTTAAAATAAAAATTAGTAAATTATCAATCCAAAATGAGAATGAGTTTTCCAATGAGAAAATGGAATCAACATTAGATGCTACAGAACATTTAATAATGTCAAGTTTATAGATGACAAAATGCATTTAGTAAACTAGTAGTTGTCAGAAACCTCCATTGTGTCATGCTATCATAAATGTCTTAGAGATGGATATTACCTAATTGGGGGTGGGGGGAAAGAATGTTCCTCTCCTTTTTTCTGTCTTTCCTTTGATCAAAAACTCTTCATAAAAATGCCATAATCATGATTCAAACTATTTGTTACAGAAATCTTTTTAGATTTATCAACAAATTAAAATGCTCTAAGCTGGTTGGTCTATAGGAAAGAGGGTCTGTGTTATAGTCAGAATAACATCTTGTGTATTCTGAGAGGAAATTCCTTAAAGATCAGTGAATATAAAAGTCAGCGTTGGCTGGAAATGAATCTGCCCCCAGTACACTGCAAATCATCTTCGACAATCAGACACTTCAACAATCATCTTCAATGAATTAGATCAGTACAGTCTTCTTTGGAACCTCACAGACTACAAACATGCCTTGGAACAGATATGTGTATGGGCCACGCCAATTGCATTTGTAGCAAAAAAAATCCTTATTGAAATCCATAGAATAATTACAGGCCCCAGATAAAAGTATCAAGAAGAGATGAAACTGTCTTGAGCTCCAAAAAACTGTTAAGCTGGAACATCTAGAGAAAGAGAAGAGCTGGAACAAGCCCTAACAATAAGAGCAGCACTCTTATACAGGAAAAGCCTGGTCCAATCCAAACAATTAAAGACAATCCTAACAAGTTAAAACTCTGTGTCATCATTACACAACAATAATAAATGACAGCTAGATCCCACATACATTTCCTGAATTTACGCTAAACTAAGCTAAGTTCATGATAGCTGAACAACTCAAAACAGCAAGAAAGAAATTCACTAGTGCAGTAAATTAAGAACTCTGCAGAACTCAGGCTCATCAGAAAGAATAGAAAGGGCAAGCATTATTCTCTTTCCAGCACCTGTATCATAGCATGTGGGGTGACAAGACACCCCAGTTACCAACTGCAGCAAGGATAAGTGGCTTTAAGGAAGCCTTCTTTAACTACTTTGATTTTATTTTTAGATAGTACTAAAATAAAGCAATAGATATTTTTAAAATCACCCAATAGTATGTAGAACATAAACAGATACTTGATATAATTAATTTGGACCCTGAAAGTTATCACAGTCTTTATGCACAGTACTTTGTTGACCTCTGCTAAAAAGGCTTACACAACTACTCAAGATTGATTACTTGCATGGACTGCAACTCTGCAGAACAAACAAGACAGATAAATTCTTACTGTGATCTATTCAGACTGCAAATCTATCTACAGATATGCCTTGTTGGGGTGAACCTGGTAAAAAAATACTGTAAAAAGAGTAAAATACAGTCTAGAGCCCAACATGATGTAAGCTGCAGTCATCCCACAGATGTCCATGAAGATTCAAAACCTTACAATGAGACCCTGATTCAAAAATACTTTACAGAACTACCACTGCTCTCTGTCTCCCAACACATAATCTCCTCCTTATTCTCTACCCTTCATTCCCTACCTCCATCATTGTAAATATGGACACTGGATCCCACTTCCTCTTCATTTTTACACCAGTGTAGCTCCAGTTACCCTACCTTGGCACACTACTCAGAGTACAACAGAGCTCTTTCACATCATTTGAGTAACTGCATATTGACCATCACCTCCAGAGAATTTTTACTGGTCTGTTAATTACAGAGCAATTTGGCAGCAATGTTTGCCCACTCCAGGGGTTTTTTTTGGGGGGGTGGTGTGGTTTTGGGGTTGATTTTTTGTTTTGGTTTGGGGTTTTTTTAATTCATTAGCAGTCTGTTCCTAAACACTTGACTATGGCTTGCACATCAAGGACGAGATCCAAAGCACTGCTAATTCTACAGTTGTCTTTCCACTGCAGTGACCTTGGGATTAAAAGTATTAAGATGGTGCCAAGGGAAGAGCTGCAAATACCAGAGGCTACTCAACACAGGTCATGGAAGAAGTTAGTACAAGGACTTACATTGGGCATGTACCTGCTCCTTTCCTATAGTCCTCTCATGTCCCTACCTCACCAGCACTACAATACTCAGCTTCTTCCCTGCTCTTTAATATTTCCCCTAGTTTCTTTGCTGCAATGGTCTCTTTGGTTCAATTTCTGACAAAGACAGAGCATGTAAGCAGCAGAGACGTGCTCACACTGACTGATTTGTTAGGGTGGCATTAAATACACTGTATGACTGTCAATGTTAGACTTGTATCTTCTTTCTCACTACAGTAACACCTTCCCATGCCTGCCTGACAACTGGTAGGCCAAATGGTTTTGTGGCTTATTTGGCATCTCACATTTCTTATTGCTCAAACCAACCATCTTTCCCATTACATTCCATGTCTATTTTCTCAGAAAAATTAAATCCTCCTTATATTCCTGAAAACAAACTGATACAAATTGCAGTACTCTACCAGCTCCTTTAACTTTCTAATCAATTTATAATGCACAAATTAATACCACCTTATTGTCTGAGCATGCATTTTGAAGGCTTCCCTAAGGCTAACACTCAAAGAACAGACTCTTTCTCCATAAGACACAGAGCCTTCAAGTACGTCCTGAAGCTCTTAACATGAGATCCTGCATGCCTACGGTACTCAGTAGCTCAGTGTGCTGCCAAGCACACTCAGACTGTTCAAAGGCAGTTATGCTGTTGGAAKGCAAGTGCATACGGAGAGGATTGTGCTGACATGCATTTCCATGCCCAACTGTTGCACAGATACAGCCAACACACCCTATTTCAGAAACAATACTGGAAAATAACAAAGAAAAGGAAACAGTTCTGTAGAATTGCTATTGCTGGTTTTTTTTAATAAGGCTTTTCATAGATACACATCAAAGCTATGTTCTAGCTACCATCATGAGCCATCTCCTATACAAGTCAAACACAAAAAATTATTTTACTGGATTCAGATTTTTTGCTTCATAATGACAGCCCTAATGTTGATAATATTATCAGCATTATGGGCACGAGGCCAGCTGAGAATAAGGTGCCATTGTAATAAGCTCTACCCCTTCAGTGAGAGGTAGTAGTGCCCTGGAATATGCATCAATATTCTGTTGTGAATACTTATGCATCTGAATGCTTCACAATACTCATGATTGCAATAGGGAAATATTTAACATTTGGTAAACTGAAGCAGAAGAAACCAAATTCTCTGGTAAAGGAGGGAATCAAACTCCCATGTGTTGATACTAATCTGTGGACCATCCTTGTTTTCAGGACTAAAATGGACAAAATGGGTGGGAGGAGAAAGCACCTACCACACAAACTGATACCCAAATTACAGTCAAAATTTGGGTCTCCTGAAATCCAGTTTATTGCCATTTAGGTTACACGAGGTATTGTTCTAATACTCTCCTACTGAAATTAGGCTTGAAACAAAAGTTTACCAAACAGAAATGGCTGATAATCAGGCAGAGAAGCCTCACCTGAATGAGATAGTGAGAACATAAACTGAGAAGCTCCAGCAGCTGCAAATGGCTCCCAGCTGCTAGGACATCCTGTATCACCCCTGGTTCCAAGAGGATCTGTAAAGAAGAAAATGGAAGGTTTGTCATGTAGAACTCAGAGTACTTGTAGAAAATACTACAGGCCTTTATTATTTCAGACATTTAAGTCAACATAAAGAACAGAAAGAGTAAAATTAAGCATATAGGGAAGTCTTTGCAGGATGAGGACAGAGTTTTTGAAGTTCACCTGAATTGCCCAAAGGATTTTTAAGCAGATTTTCCTGTGAGAGTCCATAAGYCACATTACCGCCTAAATCTTTTAAAACAAAATGCATGTTATTTATTTAAAAAGGAGACTTTTCAAAATAACAGAATCTCCTTTTGTTATCCATATACCTGGATGTTTCCATATATACTGATGAATCAGGCCAACAGAATTGACTCAGAAGTCTCCAGAATTAATATTATTCGTGCTTGTAAAAAATATACAGGAACACCCTTCCCATTCTGCATGGTACCACTTCATAATTTTCCTAACCCCTGTCTTCATTTTACAGAGCAAGGCTGTGAAGGCACAGAGTGAGCATGCTGCTGGGGAAGTGCCAGAAAGGGCTTAGAAACCAAGACTGATTATCCTGTCACTTGCTCACATGAAACTCCTACTCATTTCAATTAAAATCACGCACAGGCAGCAGCCAGGATAATTGGGCCTCAGCTCCTAGCCTGCTGTCTTGGGGTCAGCTTGTTAGAGCATCCCTTTCAGGACACGAAAAAGTCTTTGGGAATACAGACACTGGTCAACTTCTTATCAGCAGTCACATTACAAACTATCCTAACTAATATTATTTAAATATAAGTGGTGCAGCATCCAACAAAAATCAGAAATGCATGAGAAAAATTAATTTTTCAAAGATACCCAGTTTATTCAGAGTTTTATCCCTGTTGTATTTCCCCTGGCAACTTTGATTTCACACCACATGAGGTCAGTCTCTCACTGCTCCACAGGGACGTAAAGCTTTTTTCAGATACTTTTTCTTCTGCCCACACAATTTAGTTTTATCTCACAGYGTCATTTATATATCTCAAATGCAGTGGAATAAGGAGGATAGTAAACAAAAGGAAAGACACTCATCTGCATCTTTTGCAGTTAAACTGTTTTTGAGGGAAATGAAAAAAACACGTATGCATTTCTTCAAGCAAAACCACAAATTATCTCCAACCTAATGGATATATTAGGAACAGGAGAGAAGGGGATTGTTTCTTGTTTGTATCAAGAACTCATTTACATTGAGTTCTATCAGTGTATGACATACTTAAAGCTTGTGCAAATCACTATATATATTCATACTAGGTTTTAAGTGAACATATATGTAATTTACATGCTGTATAAAGTTCTTTATCTAGCCAGAAAGACATGTAAGGATTTTAATGTAAATTAGAATCAGGCCCAGCACAATCCAGGTTTTTGGCTGGTGCTAATGAGGTTGCTATGCATGACAAGAGGTAGTTCAAAGGAAAGCTAGAAAGGATTTCAGTTACAAAAATATCTCCAATAGGTATATTTTTAAAAAAATGAGCAGCATGTTCAAATATTTTCAAGTGAGAACTCAAGGTCAAACTGACAAAACAAGCTGATTTAGACCTTACAGTGTTTGTTATTCAGACATCATCTACACTGAGGAAGTTGTCATCTGATGTCATATTACTTACTAAGTGCCAGCCACTATTGTTAAAGCATTGTTAAAGACACAATATGAAGAGAACCAGAACCCTAAGCAGATTACTACCTTGTAGGCATAGACAAACTATATTTAACTGTGATAATATTAATGTATTTTAAAGCTACAGCAATCTATTTACAAATAATACTAGTAGCATTATGAGATGAGAAGTAAGACAAGAGGCAAGGAGGGTGACTGGTTACTACCTAGAGGTGATTTGCACAAAGTCAGCAATAAAAGTTCATTTCAAGGTGGCAGACATATTTCTTACGCATTTTGCCATTTCTTACAGCTTTCCTATACCATGCAAGATTTATTCTGCTGAGATAACATATTCACCTTTTTGTTTCCCAAGATAACTGAGGAAAGTCTATTTTGTCTCTTCCCAAGACTTTGTCTTAAATGGAACTATCTGAATTTTTATTCAATACTCATTTGGATATAGGCAAAAAATTAATCTATGCTAAATGTTCACCATCAGCAAACTGCATGCTGGGGAAACCCACAAGAAAAAGAGAATAATAAGTAAAGAAGGAAGAAAATACTGCAAGCCTTCCTTCTACTGAAACTGGGGTAATTCACAATTATTCCACACCTCTTAGCTTCTATACATTAATACAATTACTTGACTTCTATTAATTACCAGAATAGCTGTTTATATGCTATATAGGCCATCCAGCTGAATCTTAACAGTAAATGCACATAAATACCAGCATATGCACACCACAAATACACACAGTGGCTGACTCTCCTCTGTCTAACCCTCAAAACAATAGCTCTGAGGTCTTCAGAGCGATTCTTATTGAAAATTAAGGAGAGGGAAACTAAGATCTACTTTGGATTCATACCTTCAAAATTCATCACAAATTATTAGTGTGAAAACTAAAGAGAGAAGCTTAATCATTTTCCCTACTCCATCCCCAACCCAAGGGTTACAAGGCATAATTATCAGGGCAGAAACTCAGAGCAATTTGGAACCATTGACTTCAGACAAACTTTGCAATCTTCACCAGTGAAGGATGTGCCTTTGTATGACACATGCCATCTTAAGACTGGTTTCTGTGCTATTTTTATATTAAGATTAATTAGATGCAATTCAGGTATTGCACCTGGCTGCATCTTACAATCAATCCTCTATTCAACCCTTATTTCTGAGGGTTAATTTTCATTATGCTCTCAACTCTTCTCTGGCCCGTGATGCTACCCAAGAAAATCAGCTTAACCACATTCTCCCTGTATACAATGGGCAGATCTTGCAGGTAGCCTGAGTAACTTACTTTCCCAAGCCACCAGGTCTGACATACTGCTCGTTTTCAAACTGATCTCCTTTGTCAAGCTATTTTTCTCCTCCCCCACAATGACTGTGTTTTCAAACAGGAATCCTGTTCTTCAAGGCAGCCATTCTACCCTTCATCATCCCACAAACCCTTCAGAGAGCACGCACTAAATCCAGTTCACTCCCTCTTGTGGTCAGATCCGTAAGCCAAGGGATAGAAAGGATGCAAAAATTCGGTGTTTCTTTGCAACAGAATGCTGAGTTCACAAGATCCAGAAAGGCAGATTACACAATTTCTTAGATCCACATTTCTTAGACGTACAATTTAAATCTATATGGAAATGCATCCATTTATGCTTTGTTGATATATGGAGGAAAGCAGCTCTGCAAATGCAAGAATTAGAAACTTTCATAAATTAAACCTGAGCTTCTGAAGCACAATTCTGAGGCAGAAAAGGGAATTCTATAATCAGCCCCATGGTCACAGATACACATGGCCCTGAACACCACCCTGTACATCTACCCTCCGGGCAGCAGTTCTAAAACTGGAATTCATTCCCTCTTCCCCCAAGATTTCCCTCTGCCTTTCCCAACTCACTCTGCATCCCCTCCAACCCAGTACATCTTAGGGCTTTGGGTAAGTGTGGAAAAGGTTAACTGGGATCACACATCTTGTCTCTCTCTTTAATCAGTTTTCTTTGGGAGACTTCTTGGCAACACAGAGCAACTAGCAGCTACRACTTCTTGGGCTAGGAGCAGTATATGAACCACCGTCCTTTCTCAAGGACAACTACTCATGCCCCACCTCCACATTGCCCAGACTGAGAATATCCTCCTACTCTTTTAATGCCTCCCGCCTCCCTACAACCTTCAAACCAGTATAGGCCAACAAAAAAATTGTATGGTCGTAGCAAAGAGGGCAGTAACAGACAAAAAAGAGTGAGGCAGAAACTCCTTAAACTGTCCTTCCCAACAAAAAAACTTACGTCCTAAGGGAGAAGGTAAGGTCCAGATTAACTATCACCTCTATGGAGTCTCATAAGGTTTATATCTGGAAAGAACAATTAGATCATTTAATCTATTCCCTGTATATTGCAGGCCATTATATTTCATCCAGACACTTTTAAAGACACTAAACTAAAACTACTTTAGGCCCAAGGAGGCTAAACTGCGTGCCCAGACAAAGATGGAGAGGTTGAGGATGCAMTTCTATGACCTTCATTCCAGCTACTCATTTATACCCCTGTATTTCCTTTTCATGTCCATACAGCTGTTTGTGGGGCCATGGAATAAGTGAGGTGGTGGCATGATTCACATTAAAAATAAACCAGCATTACGCTATTAACAGTAAGGAAATATGTAATGTCATGTCAGAAAATTCTAGAAAGTAAACCATATGGAATTTAACACAGAAAACAAGAAAAAAAATCCTAAGATTCCTGCCAGTCTGATGCAAAAGAAAATTCCTTCTTGACTCCACTTGCAGTGATCAGCATTTCAAACGAGACAGGCATCTAACAAAAGTACCACTTGTTTTTCCCCTCTGGAGACCATTCTGTGTGCTTCAGAGCAATCAAAAAAAGTAACTTTTCTTTTAGATCAATTTAGACTGCATTTCACTCATAACCAGTTAGCACTTCTGCCTGTCTCCCTGTTCCTTCGTGCTTCAGTTGAATCCTGAGCTTATTGCACATTGAGAAGTGTTGCTTCAAAAAAGTGTGAGCGGGGGAAGAATGTTCTAGTCCCCTGCAGGCAACTGCCCAAAGCCCTGGCACGTAATGTTTGATAGTACTTGTAACAAAACCCAGATGTCTCATTAGCCAATACCAGAAGGAATCATGACCAACATTTCTCTAATATATGTCATAATATTTTTCTAGAAAACTAAATGAAAATCTATGTTAAATGCACAGCATATAAATCATAGAATCATAGAATATCTTGAGTTGGAAGGCACCCATAAGGATCATCGAGTCCAACTCCCTGCTCCTTGCAGGACAACCTAAAACTAAACCATATGACTAAGAGCATCATCCAGACGCTTCTTGAACTCTGACAGGCTTGGTGCCATGACCACTTCCCTGGGGAGCCTGTTCCAGTGATCAACCACCCGCTCAGTGAAGAGCCTTTTCCTATTGTCCAATCTGAACTTCCCCTGATGCAGCTTCATACCATTATGAAGTAAGTACCATTATTATAAGTAAATACCATTATTATAAGTAGGACTCCAAGCAAATTCACTATTTTTTGGGAAGACGTTTCATTACTTTGATTACTTTCAGCTCCAGAAAAGCTGTCTTGTCCATAGCTTGACACCTATCAAGAGCAAATAACACGAAACATTTAACTTTCTCTGCAATAAACTGCATAAACTGAGTTAATTAAGCTCTGTATTATTCTAAGCCTTCTGGGCAATCTGTAGCTGAACTGTGAACCTAACACCTAGTAACGGTAACCTAGTGCTAGGCACAGAAAAAAGATTATCCTCCTGATCGAAGTGAAAAATGAAGTGTCCAAAACTAAGTGTCAAATTTGTATTTTTGGCTTTGAAATTGCATTGAAAAATGATGTTAAGTATTTACAGTAAGACATAGTCCTGCCGTAATCAGTTTTCCAGGACCTTGGCATGTTGTTCCAGCAGAAAAGAACAAGGATAGTTGAAGTCACTTTTGCTAGGGATGCCAGGMAGTTTAACCGAACACTATGACTCACTTTAATCAAAAGGCAGCTAGTGGAACTGCCACACGCAGGACGCAGGAGGTCTCTTACACAAGAAAATCAAACATCACAATACAGCTTTGCAATACACCTCATCTGCAAGTGAGCTAGAAAGGATTAACAGAATAAGAGGTGCTAAGATATTGAGAGCTGTCTCCCCCTGGTCTTAACTGAAAATGGCAGATGAAATACTGGTTGATTAGTAGAAAAACTGTCACCATCAAATGAGGGGGGGATTTGATGAGAGACGAAAGCCAAGATTCTATAAAGGAATCAAAGCAATTATCAGGAGAAATAGTTGTACTTACAAATATTTATTTCTACTAATTCTTTACTATCTGAGAAGACCTTTCACTCTTTTGTGTTTTTTGTTAAAGAAATAACTAAGCTGAAGTATTTGACCAAAAAAGAAAAAGAACAATTTCACAAAGGAGCTGTAAGATAATACTTTACCTAACCATAGGTTTGTGTGCATGAATTTGAAAAATCACCAGATGGTGCTCCTACCAGTTCATGAAACCTGTTTGGTAAAGTGATAATAGCTGTTACAGGATGACAGTTTTTAAACTAACTGGATACAAGGTAAAGTTAGTAAATAAAGGCAGTAATTATATAGGACTCACATTGATAATGCATTGAGAGCAACCCAAGCACAGGAAATAACAATATATCTGAAAATACCATAAAGTTCTAGATTTGTAACTAGAATAATATACTGATATCACCTTTATTAAAGACTGCTGCTATGTTAGCATTTTGTGAGTAAAAGAAAATCTGTTAAACATGCTAAGAAACAGAAAAAGTTTAAAGCCTATTTTCAAATCATTATAAATGCAACTTCATACGTGGCTTTCAAGAAAAGGAAACATTTCAACATTCTTTCTATAGACAGGGTGTAAGGCTGTGTTAATCTTGGGCTAAGAAGATACCACAGGACGACTTACCCCAAAATTTGCTTTTGGAGAAAGAGCTGAACATAAAACATATCTTACATTAGGCTGCCTCACTGATTCTTTCTTTTCAGCTTTGGTAATTTAGAATAATTCTATAACTTCAAGAAGACAACTTAATTTCTATTAATACAGAAACAAAATACTATGGTTTACAAAAAGAAAGAGACACCAGCCAGTTAGGAAAACAGGACTTGGTCAGGAGAACTTGATATTAAGCCCTATTAAAGCTGTTGGTTTGCTGTGTGGTCTTTGGAAAGTTATTTTCTCCCAAAATAATTTCCTGTCTATGATGCAACGAAGTAAGGACAGCAATTACTTGCTTTTATAATGTGTTTTGAGGTCCTCAAACAAAATTCTATCTAAATGCAAAATATTTCTATTACCATAGACTAAAGACATATGATAGAACATAATTACAAAGAAGAAAGATCCAAGTCAGCAAAGCATTTCAGTATACATAGGACTCGAACTGTGTATTTGTATTGTTGTTGAATTAGGATCACAGTCATCTACTGCAAATTAAACCCAGTGTTCTTCCACAATTCTTTCTTGAAACTATACTGCAGTGCCTGTCAGCTGATTCAAATGATGGTATCACTTAGATTTTATACATGTATATGAGATCAACATAAAAGATGTAGTTTGCTGGACCTAAATTTGAGGAGGAATGCAAGAGCCTCACCTGAAATGAGGAGCCTCAAAATTTCAGTTCAAACCGCTTATTCAGTCCCATGGCACTTGTAAGAGCCTGTTTTCAGCACTGAAACTTTTCAAATGCCCAAAGTTTTTCTTTTGATCAAAAGCACCTTTTCTTGTAATGATGAGTGACYCAACTACACTAGCCTATTTAGGGGTTATCCCATTCCTCCAAATGAGATTATGTCTCTTGGTAAGAGAATAGTTAAAAACAAACAAAAAAAAAGTCAAAAAGAGCAGGCAACAGTGCCCATGACTCTCTAACCAGGTAGTTAAGACTCTCAGAAGGAATTGTGAGCTCCAAACCCTGCACCAAGAACTGTTTCTCTATATTAATATCTAAAATATATAGTTCCTGTACTGATTGTACTTCATCCACCTCCCTTCCAATGCATATCTGACACTTGCAAAATGCCCCTGTGAGGAGGATGTGTGAGTAATCTAGTCACTGAGAGTCTGGTCTGACCTTATTGCTGCCAGCTGTGAAGTAAAAGAGAGAATGACCTTAAAGCCCTTTCATGAAGAAAGGATACCTCAACTACAACAGGAAGAGAGTTGTATCTCTGAATTCTGAATATGGGGAGTACATGGCAAAATGCCTAAGGCCAAGAGGGAAGGTATTTAAGACTTTTTTTTTGCCAAAGATTTCATTATTAGAAGATTACTGAGAGCCTACATGCATAGAACAAAATCAGATTCTGCTGCTATTCCTTTTGTTAGTTTTTATTTATTTCTATACCAACATTTCTTTCTTTGTGATGATTAGGGACCATAGTAATGGATTAATTCAGCCGGAATTATGATCTTATTTATATTTAACTTGAGTTTTACTACAATCTTTTCTTCTGTTGAACAATCAATTTTCTCTTGAAAGCAAAATACTTCCAGCATTAGTTATGATAAGGCACCGTCTGCCTAAGTAGACAGGAAGATAAAGTTGGTATTTTAAATCTGCAGGCATATTTCAAATTAAAAAAAAAAAAAAAAAAAAAAAAAAAANAAAAAAAAAAAAAAAAAAGTAAGGATGACAGTTTCATTTCAGATGGCAATGTCATGCTAAAAATTAAATTTCTTAATTTTGATAACTTTCAAAAACTGCAGGCATCAAATATTGCCATCATGCAATATTAAATATTTCCACCAGATGTCTCCAATATATTATTTTACACAGAAAGTTACATTTGAGTTACTACACTTCAAATTGAATGCAAGTTTAGCAAAACATTAAAGAAATAAAGAGAAGAAAGCTGAAACTAAATATTTATCTGTTTAGACATGGATACCTTAGGACTGTCCCTAAATTGTTGTCAGTTCCACAGTGTTACCTAAAGAAAAAGGAATATTTTGGACTAACATTTTGGCCAAACATGTTTTTTTTTTTTTTTTTTTAAAAAAAAGAAAAGAGTTCATGGCTTTCACTTTTAAGAGGCACACCAGATCATGTCTTGATACCTACATTTTCAAAACAATATAATGTTGTAATTGGCATGAATGACTTCTGTGTTACTAAGAAATATTTTGTTTGTTTGTTTTTTAAAATCAGAAAGAGTTCACAGACCCAAACTAAAGACGGCTCTGTTTTCAGAACTCTCTCTGATGTAAGCATGCAGTAATCCAGTTATTTATTAATAGCCTTTGTGGATTACTCCCACTCACTACCTTGAAAAGTTCACCCAGATTCTGTCAGCCTGAGTCAGGACATAATCAATGCTCAATACATATAAACGCAGTGCCAGAAGAGAATTTCAACGACAAAAGGGAAAATTTGACACTGCTAATTCTCAGACCCACATATCACTGAGTTATGCTTCAAAGGCATCTTTATAAGAGAACTCCTAGAGAATCCTTCTTATTTCTCTGTGCTTCGAAGTAGCATTTGTGTATCTGATAGACACAACAGTGCAAATTTTGCTGTATAATCACTTATATATATGAGCAACTGTACATACATGCACACCTATATTTAACTAAAGAAGTCCACTCATTTATTCAAAGTAGATTATACCTGAAAATGAAAGACTCAAAAGTCTCTAAAGGATCAATGATAGAAGGCACATATTATTTACTAGGGAGCTGAGGATACTATCCTGGAAGCAAGGTAAAGTGGATTGTTGGCTTACCAAAAAGACAAATCCATCCTTTCAGGGTTCTCAACGTATTTTACACAGGTTTAGACTTTGAATTTCGCTGAAAGATAGGGGAGTGTACCCCTATTCACAGCAGACAGGATGGGTCAGAAGGTTAATTACAACCATCTTCTCAAAATTGGCTTTGGAAAGTATCTTTTGGATACTTCTAGTTAGCAACAAGAGTTCTATTTTCAGAATAATCAACCTATAGTCTCAAATGACTTTAAGATGATACAGGTGCTCCACAGCACATGAAACATTCAATTTTGTATATCAAAACTTTCAACCGAAAGAACAAAAAGCATACCGATGACAAGCCATGTACTGAGATCTTCAGCCAATTCAGTAATATAGCATGGCATCTCTGTCTCTTATTTATATGAAAGAAATGTTTGAGTAAGTTAAGTTTTCCATAATAGCAGAAACACAGAAATTTCAAGTGCTAGTCTCTAAGGCCAATGCTAAAGTATAACCTTTGTGTGGGCTGGTGACAAAAATAGCTCCTTTAAAACAGGTAAAAAAAAAAAAAAATTCTTTCCTTATTTCTATTTAATTCCCTTTGAAAAAATTAAGGCCATATACTTAATCCACAGTATGGAAACAGATGCCTTAAATTTGTACAACCCAACAACTCTTCCAGAATAACGTAATATGGATTTAAGCTTTCCTTTTCAAAATATACTAATAAACAAATATACGTCAATAAATTCAATTGTTCTAGCAGCATTTCCAGAAATAGTTTGGTCATCTATAATTTTAGAGTCCAAAACAAAAATAGCTGGATGTTAAGAAGTTCTGAGCTCACTATCCATGAACTCTGAACTGAGATTAAGTCATATAGCAACACTGTCCAAGCATGCAGCGTACAGATATGGCATTTTTTTTTTTTTATTGGGGGGGGGCAGAAAGAGGAGCATCACTCTGCATTTGCTGAAGTAACATAACATGATACATAACCTGCTATCATAAAAAGTGCTACAATAAAGATGTAGAGTACCTATAAGCATTTACAAAGGTGCTTGGACTGCACCTGTCCAGACAGCAAGAAACTACATTTCCCCTCAATTATATAATTTGTCAAACACAGCAGAGTTAATAAATATTTATTATTAGGAGTATTTTTCCTTTCTTTACATTTATTTATCATGCAGAATCAATTCAAATTAAGTTCTTATGAATAGCCAGGCCACCATAAAAGGGGCATACGAGTCCTACATGGTTCACTACCTGGTAACAATGCACATAAACAGTGTTTTTATTAGACAATCCCTCTATAGAGAAAAAAACCCCAACAGTATACCCAAAGTAAGATCTGTTAAATCAAAAGACCTTGTACAGGGCAGTGCACAAGAAAAATAATTTCTAGTACTTTTGTAAAGGTCATCTTCAGTTTTTATTGCAGTTTGCTTTCATTTGTCTCTCTTAATTTGAAGAATTGTACAGTACCTGTCCAGTATATGCGAAGTCCAGGGCTTGTTTTAAACCGAGGCTTGTGACACCATGCAAATTCACCTCATCAGCTTCGCTTTCAACCATGCAGAGACTGAACATTGCCTACAGAAAGAAAAGAAATGTTATTAACCATTAAAAACAACCCCAGTGAAGGTCCAGGAAGAACAGGATTGATTTTTCCACCTTCACTAACCTTTCTTTTTCCTTGGATAAGAATTCTAAATAGCAACAGACTTGCGAGTTAGAATGAAATCTATACCAAGTTTTCAACACTAACCCCATAGCAAACAATCTTGCAACTGAGTCCTTTTATCAATAAAGAAATACAAAAACTTATTCTGGAAAAACTGAAACAAATCACTTCCGTTCATGTATATATACTTCCTAATTAAGTAATTCAGGTGCAATCATTGGAAACAGTCAGACAATAAGGTATCGTTAAATAAAAAAAAAAAAAAACTGGACTCTGGAAAAAATAAATTCTACATACACAAGCACCAGTAGAAATAATACTTCTGTATAGTATCATTATATATAGGAAGGAACAATAAGCCATACACAGTTAATCGTATGAGAAGAAGGGACAGTTAACACACCATCTTTTATAAACAATCCTTTCCAAATAAGCACCTCAGACTGGAATGTGAACAGTATAATACTCAAGTCATTGAATGAGGAGCAAGGATAAAGATGCAGTCACCTTAACTTACAACCTCCCCTTACTTGTTATTGCCCCAGTTTCTCAGATCATAAAACCTAAACTGAAGATTGGCAAGGTGCTATGGAACTTCCCTGAAAATAACATTGAGGAGAGCAACTGTCCCTTTCATCCAGTCTTACTTTCCAGATCATCAGTCTTCAGTGCCTCCCTGGACTGAAGCAACCCTACTCAGACTTTGGATCCTTGTAGGAATCTTTTTCTTCCCACCCCTGTTAAACTTAGACTCCTGTCTTTGCCCCTCACTCTTCCCTCCTAGACTGCACTCCTGCTGCAGTATCCCTACTTACCACTCCTTCCCTCCTCTTATCAGTCCCGTTCTCCAGTGCAATACTTTTCCAGAAAAGCAACCTTTATCTTTGTCACTCTCCCACACATTTTTTAACAAAATATACCACTCACAGTCTTTAGACAGTAAACTGTGAACAAATAAACTGAACAGTTCTACCATCTGTCATTGTTAAAGAGAGTCTAAACTTATCCCCGGTAAGTTTTGTGCCAAACTGTTAATGCCTTTATGGAGGCTACCAAACTTCACCTTGGAGAACTCCATTAAAAGAGCACTTCTTACGAATATACCCTCTGCTACTTCTGTCTCTACTCTGGCTGATACCTGCAGAAGCTGAGTGAATCAACAAGAATGCTGTTTTCATATGTGCAACCTGTCCACCAAGCACCGCTGAGTTTAAAGGAAAAAATAAGCCCTACCCCCTCTAACCGTTTAGCACATAGCATTCACCTAGAACCAGGTGGCTTCTTTCAAGAACTGAGTGTTTTCTGCAAATAAGTAATTTCTTCTGAAAGTGTTAGCATTTTCATCATTAAAACGCTATAATTTGACAGAAATATGTTGCCTGGAAATAATCCAGTATAAGCAAGAGTGACATTTATCACATGGTCACCCCTTGTATTTTTGCAATTTCTATTTCAATAAAGTGATATCAGGGCTTCTTCCAAACTGGCAACAGAAAAGAAGCATCAAAAAGTTTAAAAGGTTTATCAAACAAATGTAGTAAGACACAGCCAGGAAATATACCTAGACAGAAAAAAAAATTTCTAACGAGTTCAGACACTTTTCTAATTCCATTAACAATGTAATCAGAGTTGGACATTTCATTGTCATTTAGATGTATCAAATGAGCTCTAATAGCTATTGTGAGGCTTCAGGGCTTGCCACAAGCTGCAAGGTACCCATCAGGCACCTGGCTCCTTGCAAAAGCAGACCTGCAGTTTGTGTCTGGAAGAGATAAGCTTCTCTTCTCAGAAATTCACTAAATGAACTTTTTGGATAATATTTTCTTCCCCACATCAATTCCTGAATAAAGAAAGTCTCAAAGCAACACCTGTCTACATAACTCTTAAAGGGGTAGATTTGCACACGTTCTGTACGCTCAGTTCCGTCACAGAGTGCCTGCAGAAAGGCTGGAAATGCTCAGTGACACAAGATCCTGCATGCTCTGCATTCTCTGACTGTGCTACAGCAACTACCTGTACACTACCTACCTGTACATAGGAACCATCAAAAAACAGTGTGGCTACAAATAAAGTTTCTATTCTGATTCTATTCTGGGCTGGATGTCTCACACAATGGGTTAAGCTTACAGATACAAAGAAACACTTAACTGAATCTCATCTGTAGACCATTAATCACTTCTATGAAGAACTGGGAGAGCTTTTCTTTGTAGACTTACTAAATTTACCTTTAAAAGACTATTCTGTTGTATCAGAGAGATTCCAACACAGTCCTTACACAGGGTTTATTACTAGACCTACCTTAGTAAACTCAGCAGGACCAAGCCGCTAACTCAGTCACTGTCCGTAATCATCCACAGCGTTTAATGAACACAGCCTCCAGCACAGCTTTGACCCCCTGCCAACTAGCACTCTCCCAGGCAATGCCCAGACTATGGTTCAGGGGATGACTCAAGCCATGGCTGTTCCAAATAGACAGCACAGAAGAAGCCAACCTGTTTGCAGAGGGGAGAAGGTTTAGCCATATGGACACAAGCCATGCTGTGCCAGCTGCTTTTAGGGCCAGAAAACAAGCCCTTACGCATCTTATTTATTAGTACAGGCATAGTCTAACAGTGCAATGGGCTATCAGAACTGTAGCTGCCAGTAAGCCACAGGACTATGGCTTTGAGTGCYATCTGGTACATGGAGTTCATTTTCTCTCATACTATCCTCTGAGTATTCTGTGGAAGTTTTTGGTACYGAGTATGAACTACATTTGTTTTTCAGGGGGCAAGGCCAAAGGATGTAGTTGAAAGGTAAGGTCTGCAATGGTCCTCAGACAGTTCACATTCAGCTGATTAGCCTCCAGGAAAGTAGTCTCCCAGCCTTCACCAGCAGGCAAATTTCCTTCTCATCCTGATAGCTTAAAGGTTTAATCCAGCATGAAAAAAATCTGTTCAATCATAGGCACAAATTGAGCTCAAACTCAGTCTTTAATTTGCACTGCTGTACTTGAATATTGTAGTTTTAACTGTAGAAACATATGGATCATTAAATTCTGGCTTGAGACTTCACCAGTACCTGGAGAATGAGTTACAGTTGGACTGTCAAACTCTGATTTCAAATGCATCTCTGAAAACGCTCTGAGGTTTTGTGAGCTTAAATAGATTCACCAGCCATGCTTTTAATGCAAGGCTAGTAGCCTACTTTTTTTTCCCTGGGGTACATTAAAAACAAGGCAATAAGATAAACATCTCAGGTGGAAGTACAAGTGACAGACAAGAAAAACAATGAAACATAAAATATTTGGACAAGTGCACAATTCAAAGTCAAACTTACCAGAAAAGTTACCAAATTTGGCTAAGCATGAAATGTTAATTATTTTTAGTTATTAATTTCCTTCAACAATGCTAATATTTCATACTTTATTTTAAAATACTCCTGCTTGGACAAAATAAAATCTTCTTTGAAAATGCCTCATTTCTCCTCCAAGACCTTTATGAGAGAGGGCAGTACAAGTTGCCAACGCGTTAAACAAAGATCCCTTTTATAATAAAACCCACTGGTAAGAGGACCCATCTTTTCTTCCAGTTCCTTTAAATATCCAGGTCTTGTTCTGCCATCCAATCAGTCAATGAGCCAACATTGTGGGAAATAAAGTGATTCTTTAAATTCTGCTGCTTTAGTCAAGATTTTAATTAAGTAAACCAATTCCCCAAAAGAAAAGTAAACACAATCCACTTGCCATTCTGTGACAACTGTTCCAAAATTCAGGAATCAACATCCTGCCACAAATGGATATATTCCATTTGTGGAATTCCACCTGAGATCACACTTGTTTAAGAAGCTACAAATTAGGATGGCCTCATGTTTGTGGAGCAGGCAGACACTTTATTAGCTGTAAAAAGAGGAGGGGGAGGGAGGAATCAATCCTTCATTCTTCTAATATTGGCCTGAAACAGAAACAGAGCTAGAGAACTATTCCCAAAAGAAAAAGAAGCACACAATCCTTGTATAAAAATAATCAAACCATAAAACAACTCTCAGAGTCTTCAAAATTTGACTTCAAAGTAACGTAGCAAGTTGGTGGGCATTTAATAAACTGCACACTTGTATGCAGTTTTGCTACTTTGCCCTCAGCAGCCAAAGGCACCTTTCTAAAATGGTTTCTTCTGCAAACATAGAACACAAAAGACAACAGGAGCTCAAAACTGAATGGCACACAACAGGGTGACTAGGCTCAGATGTGATCAGATCTGATGTAACTGGGCAGAATAGCCTGAGTAAAAGATGTTTAGCACAGTCATTGGGTTTAACTTTCCATGCTCAGCCTTTGCTGCTGCTTAGCTTTCAAAAGCAAAATGCAAGATGGGTGTAAAACACCACCAAATCAGAATAATGTATTACGGTTAAAACAAATATAAATGACACAAAAAAATGTCTAGATACATTGATTTTATCACTCAGGCAGCACTGCAGCAACATGTACAGACTCCTTCACAACAGACAACTTTAAGAACAAACACCGGGGTCACAGAAACACAAGATGATATTCAAAATCCCCAAAATACAAATTACTCACTGTCGCAATGGTGAGGTACAAAATTGCTCCTTGCCTTTGAGTCATTTTCTTACTTACTCAGATGATCCATATCCACGAGAGTAATGAGCTTGTCCTCATTTGTACACATCAATCTTACAGCCATGCCAGGCATAGCAAGCAGTAAATCATCACAAAACAACTTAACCAAGTTGTACGATATTTTACACAAGTAAACTCTTTCAGTGAATTCCACACAACTTAGTGGCCTTTTAAAGGCAAGAAACAGAATCATAAAACATTCGCAGCCTCAGGAGACAGGTAAATGAATATAAAAAGAACAAATGGTTATGCTGTTTAAAAAAAAAATACAGTGACCAAAATTATAAGTAACTTACTGCTGTGACCTGGGGAAACAAACTGGAATTATTATTGAGCTTTTATAAGCTTTCTGCTGGGAGTGAGAAANAAAAAAAAAAAAAAAAAAAAAAGAAAAAAAAATTGAACACTGAGGTAACCACTGGATTCTAATTTAAATCTGCATAAAACTTGTTTAACATTTAAGAGATGTTTAAATGAAATTAATAAAGTCATTAAATGAGCAATAATATGATACATTGGGTAAATACTGGATAGAAGGAAAACTGGTAAAATACCCAGCAACTTGAGAGAAAAGGAGAGGAAATTGTCATCAGGGCCTGTAATAACAGTATCTGAAGTTAGGCAGCTGTAAAACAAAAGTAAGTGAAAGTGTTTTTCTGGGTAATCAATAGATAGAAATAGGCATGTTTAGACACCAATTTACAGAATTTAGTGGGATGAAATATCTTTTCTACTCTGTAACTGTAGAGGAAGCCTAAACACTTAGCTTAGCCTAGATGCCTAAATTAGATGAAAACTTTAATCCTAAGAGTAATGGGTTGAGTGAACTGAACTCATGGAGTTCATTCATGAAGAATGAAAGCTGAAGAGGTAAGAGTGAATTCTGTCCTTTCAGCATATTCATTTTAGGAGAACAGAAGAACTTCTGAAGATGAGTATTTCTGGAATGAAAGCTGCAAACAATGATAGCAATAATAAACTGAGAAATGTTTGCACCTGTAAGTTTGTTTCCTGTGACAGATTACTGTATATAAGAATAAGTTTTCTTTCACCTCTCTGAATTCACGTAAAGTCATTTCTAGTTTAAAAGCCTTAGGTAAATGGGTCTTTAAAAAAAAGTTACAGCTCACCAGCTATGAGATGCTGAATCCACACAAAATGCCTGCAGTTTGCCTATCTTGACCTTCTTATGCTCATCCCTTACTTCAGCTACATCAGCCCCTAGCCGACTTTTCTGATATGTTCCAAATGGGAGGTGAGCAAATGACCATTTAAATTACTGCCTTCAAGAAATACCCTGGCTCTTCTAAGAATAAAGTACATGGTTCCAGTGCACAGCAATTACCTCTAAAATATCTCAAAGTTCCTTCAGCAAGAATGTGAAGAGACATTCATCATTATCCACTTTTCTTTGAGTCAACTCTAAATGCAACTTTCAAAATAAATCTAAGCTTTCAAAAACTAGAAATTAAGCTGAGCTTACTACACCAATCTACAGTAACCCAGARAGCAATATTTCCAAATTTCCTCCCTCTGTTTTCTCAAACATTGTTTTGATAACTACCAGCAGCCCTAGTTCCAAGTCCACTACAATACAAAACAAACATTTGGACCTCCCCACCAATGCATAGCTCTGAACTAGAGAAACTCTTATTCGACCACAGACTTAGTAGTAGATAGCAAGCACAATAATAAAGTCCTGGGATACTTCAGAATCACCTCCATTAAAAGCTGCATTCATATGATGTTCATAGGCTTTCAGCAAGGCCAAGCTTATTTTGCACAACACAATGCAAATATCTCAACTCAGTCCATCTCCCACTCGCTTACCCTGTCACCTTTCATCCTTGACTCTAACTCGCAGTTGAAAGCTTTTGCAACTGATGTACAAGAGCCTGCCTTTACCTTCAGCTGTTGCTCTTGTGTGGCTGTCCAGAAATCTGACACATTTTCTACTGTAAAGTGTATAAACATTTGCTGCACTTCCTCATAATCACCACCAGATAAGGAGAGTGGAAAGTTGGCACGGAGTGAACTAGCATTCTTGTAGTTCCTTTCATTGCATCACACTCAAAAAGATGAACACCCAGGAAGTCAAGATGAACTAACAGCGAGTTAAGCTCAATGCACATGAGCTTTCTCATCTCCAAGTCAGTATAGAGCGCTGTGTTAAAAACTCATTCCTACTTTTCCTACTACTTATCAACTATATTGTAAGCACTCTGGTCAAATGTTATGGGAAAAACTTTTTATCAGTCTTACCATAAATTAAACTTTAAGTATGCCATCCCATCCAGCCTCCTATTACTGAGGCTGAGCTCTATAGGAAAAAAATTAAAATGCACCAAACAATTTGTTTTGTAGTCACGTTAACTATTTAACTAACTTTTTTCYATCCAATTCAGAAACATGTCTGAAGAAAACAAAAAACTTGATATATACTGATAGCTGAAAAAAAMCCCCACAATTTTGAAAGTGAGTGAACATCTATTCTGTCTATCTAACAAACTAATCAGTAAAGAACTGATCAATGTAATTGCCAAGGTTTTCCTTAGCGATTTATCTTCTTGCACTGAATTTTTAAACTAAATAACACTATCTAGCATTGTTTTACTGTTTTAGAAAAGCAGAATTGTCATCTCAAATTTCTGCCTCCACAATTCCACAATGATATTGCTTGAGTTCTTTTTAAAATTATTTTAAAATAGATAGGCATCTTCATTACGTGCAGTGTTTTATTCAAATTCACTTCCCACAGTACATGCACTTACTTCTATATTCACCTGTTTCACATCTTTTTCTTTACAGGAAAATGATCGTACTTCTCATCTCATGCATCAGAAAGGCTATGAAGAAAGTAAACTAACACTTCAGAGATCTTGGATCAATTTCCTACTCTGCTCAGGGAACTCAGTTATGATGCGATACCTTTTTATCGCATGTGTAATTTTAAGCCTGTGAGAAATCTTACTGGCATCAATGGAACAGCTCAGTCGTGCATTCTTTCTGTTTTGGGACCTAAGACTATCTGTATATAGGTCACTCAAACTTGCAAGTATCCAGTCCTAGATCTTATCTATTATCTTATCCTTATCTTATCTATTTGGACTATAAACTCTTTCAGGCCAAAACATTCTCCTTTGCAGTTTGTACTAGAAATAGCACCTCACTGTTTGTGTAGCAGTAATATTAAATAAATAAATCATAATCTATTTAATCCCCTTTGTCGTACTACTCCTGAATTGATCTTTAGGTGTTCTTAACTTCCATGTTCTAATCCTTTGTTACACAAGCAGTATTATTTCTTCTTTGCTGTGTTCACCTATCACAACAAAAAAAAATATTTAGAATGTATTAACAGAAGCCAAAATACTACTATGACAGATAACAATGTCCACATAAAATATCAACTATGTTCTAGATATGTAACATACACTTATCCAAATAACCAATTTAGTATGTGAATGTTTCCTTACCGCATGTAAAAATATGGCTTGTTCTTCTCATAACTAGCATGTTGTATTTTGCTTTGTTTTCCTCCCAATTTAAGCCTTTCTATCCTAAATCAATCATCAGCCATGTCCTTTAGAGTCTCTCGCACACTGAAAAACATATCCATCAATACCAACTGCATGAAATATGATTAAGAGGCTCATTACATGATTCTTCTGAAAAAGTTCTATATAAATTCCCAGAGAAAATGTCACATAACATCAATCACTGATAACTGAGCCTGCCGTAATTCATCTGCTCAATGAAATCTACCTAAACATTGTTTTTTAAGCATTTGCCATGCAACTAAAATGAATCCTGTAAAATAAAAAGGTCAGCTATCATTCATAGTTTAAGGGAACATATAGTTAAAGAAATGAGAAGACATAAAAGAAAAACTGAGCAGCAAAATATACAGTTTTATGCACAGTACTGAAATCTCACATATTACTGCTAGCAAAGCAAATTCTACTGCGGAGGTAGGGGACGGAGATCCATGAGGCAGCAAAGACGCAAGGGTTATGGGTGTGTTAGAAACCACAGAAGCACCTCAGAATGGTCATGTAGGAATTAGCGTTTCTCCCCCAAAAAATGTGGCAGGATCAATAGCCCAACTGCAGTGCATCTATACCAATGCACACAGCATGGGCAACAAACAGGAGGAGCTGGAAGCCATTGTGCAGCAGGAAAACTATGATATAGTTGCCATCATGGAAACATGGTGGGATGACTCGCACAACTGGAGTGCTGCAATGGATGGCTATAAACTCTTCAGAAGGGATAGGCAAGGAGGGAGAGGCGGTGGGGTAGCCCTGTATGTTAGGGAGTATTTTGATTGTCTAGAGCTTAATGATGGTGACAATAGGGTTAAGTGTTTATGGGTAAGAATCAGGGGGAAGGCCAACAAGGCACATATCATGGTGGGAGTCTGGTATAGACCACCCAACCAGGATGAAGAGGCAGATGAAATATTCTATAAGCAGCTGGGAGAAGTCTCACAATCGCTAGCCCTTGTTTTCATGGGGGACTTCAACTTACCAGATGTCTGCTGGAAATACAATACAGCAGAGAGGAAACAGTCTAGGAGGTTCCTGGAGTGTGTGGAAGATAACTTCCTGACACAGCTGGTGAGTGAGCCAACTAGGGAAGGCACCCCATTGGACCTGTTGTTGTGAACAGAGAAGGACTTGTGGGTGATGTGATGGTTGGAGGCGATCTTGGGCATAGCAATCACAAAATTACAACAGTTCTCGATTCTTGGAGAAGTAAGGAGGGGGGTCAGCAGAACTGCTACCTTGGACTTCCGGAGGGCAGACTTTGGCCTCTTTAGGAGACTGGTTGACAGAGTCCCTTGGGAGGCAGTYCTGRAGGGCAAAAGGAGTCMAGGAAGGCTGGACAYTCTTCAAGAAGGARATCTTAAAGGCACAGGAGCAGGCTGTCCYCATGTGCCAAAAGACGAGCCGGCGGGGAAGAAGACCGGCCTGGTTGAACAGAGAGATTTGGCTGGAAGTCAGGAGAAAAAGGAGAGTTTATGACCTTTGGAAGAAGGGGCAAGCAACTCAGGAGGACTACAAGGATGTCGTGAGGTTATGCAGGGAGAAAAGCAGAAGGGCCAAAGCCCARCTAGAACTTAATCTGGCTCCTGCCATAAAAGACAATAAAAAATGTTTCTATAAATACATTAGCAACAAAAGGAGGGCTAAGGAGAATCTCCATCCTTTATTGGAAGCGGGGGGAAACATAGTGACAAAGGATGAGGAAAAGGCTGAGGTACTTAATGCCTTCTTTGCCTCAGTCTTTAATAGTAAGACCAGTTGTTCTCCGGGTACCCAGCCCCCTGAGCTGGAAGACAGGGACAGGGAGCAGAATGAAGCCCCCATAATCCAAGGGGAAATGGTTAGCAACCTGCTACACCACTTAGACACACACAAGTCTATAGGGCCAGACGGGATCCACCCAGGGGTACTGAAGGAGCTGGCAGAAGTGCTCACCGAGCCACTTTCAATCCTTTATCAGCAGTCCTGGCTAACCGGGGAGGTCCCAGTTGACTGGAGGTTAGCAAATGTGATGCCCATCTACAAGAAGGGCCAGAAGGAGGATCCAGGAACTACAGGCCTGACAGTCTGACCTTGGTGCCGGGAAAGGTTATGGAGCAGATCATCTTGAGGGCCATCATGCGGCACGTACAGGACAAGCAGGTGATCAGGCCCAGTCAGCATGGGTTTATGAAAGGCAGGTCCTGCTTGACTAACCTGATCTCCTTCTATGACAAGGTAACCCGCTTAGTGGATGAGGGAGAGGCTCTGGATGTTGTCTATCTAGACTTTAGTAAAGCCTTTGACACCATTTCCCACAGCATTCTCCTGCAGAAACTGGCTGCTCGTGGCTTGGACGGGCGTACTCTTCTCTGGGTAAAAAACTGGCTGGATGGCTGGGCCCAGAGAGTGGTGGTGAATGGAGTGAAATCCAGTTGGCAGCTGGTCACAAGTGGTGTTCCCCAGGGCTCAGTATTGGGGCCGGTCTTGTTCAATATCTTTATCAAAGATCTGGATGAGGGGATTGAGTGCTCCCTCAGTAAGTTTGCTGACGACACCAAGTTGGGTGGGAGTGTTGATCTGCTCGAGGGTAGGAAGGCTCTGCAGAGGGACCTGGACAGGCTGGATCGATGGGCTGAGGCCAACTGTATGAGGTTCAACAAGGCCAAGTGCCGGGTCCTGCACCTGGGTCACAACAACCCCAATGCAACGCTACAGGCTTGGGGAAGAGTGGCTAGAAAGCTGCCTGTGGGAAAAGGACCTGGGGGTGTTGGTCAACAGCCGGCTGAATATGAGCCAGCAGTGTGCCCAGGTGGCCAAGAAGGGCAACAGCATCCTGCTCTGTATCAGAAATAGTATGGCCATCAGGACTAGGGAAGTGATTGTCCCCCTGTACTCAGCCCTGGTGAGGCCGCACCTTCAATACTGTGTTCAGTTTTGGGCCCCTCACTACAAGAAAGACATTGAGGTGCTGGAGCACATCCAAAGAAGGGCAACAAAGCTGGTGAAGGGTCTGGAGAACAAGTCTTATGAGGAGCGGCTGAGGGAACTGGGGTTGTTTAGCCTGRAGAAAAGGAGSCTCAGGGGAGACCTTATCGCTCTCTACAACTACCCGAAAGGAGGTTGTAGCAAGGTGGGTGTCAGTCTCTTCTCCCAAGTAACAAGCACTAGGATGAGAGGAAACGGCCTCAAGTTGCACCACGGGAGGTTTAGATTGGATATTAGGAAAAATTTGGGTTGTCCAGTGTTGGAACAGGCTGCCTAGGGAAGTGGTTGAGTCACCATCCCTGGAGGTATTTAAAAGACGCGTAGATGTGGTGCTTAGGGACATGGTTTAGTGGTGGACGTGGCAGCGCTAGGTTAACAGTTGGACTTGATGATCTTAAAGGTCTTTTCCAACCTAAACGATTCTATGAACCTTTGGTGTTTCTTTTAGTACATCACAGTGTGAGACAGTGATACATGATTACACAGCCCCTAAGAGCTTACCATATCAATGGTATATGCAATGCACTTGTTGCATTGCACTGTTAATGCAATTCTTAGTATCTTTAGAAATAAGTAATGAAAATGGAAGTAAAGAGCTACGCTACTGTTTCGAGGACCTAAGGTTGTGATATTTTTTCCTGTTCCTATAGTGCACATTTTTTTGGGAGTAACCCGGCAAGAACAAAGTAATTTTCTTGGATGTAACAAYGCAGAGTCTTCACTCCCAGTCAAAATAAACAACAATATAAGCATTTGTTGCCAACAAGTTACATTCTTGGCTGAACCTGCATCAAACCTAATTCATGTTTTGATAGTCAGATTTTAATAGTCAGTGTAATGTGTCTTCCCCAAATTTCTGCTTAGACGCACAAACATAATTTAAGATGCAAGGAAAAAGGACAGATTGTAGCATACTACTCCTAATGAATTGCTGCATCATCACTAAAAAGACCTATATTCAAAAGTAGTCTAAGTTGTGCTGTAGAAACAAAATAATTCTACAATTTTCATGTGCAACCCCATACCAGAATAAAAAAAAATTAACAGTGAACTACTACAGCTACAATAACCTTATTAGCTCCAATATTTCAAAAATTTCAAAATAAATGAGTTGTCATAGGTGGTCCTGAATACCAAAATTATTGTTTTCATTGTGGCAGAAAGCAAGAAAACTGAATTGTAAGGACAGTGCTATTAAAAGCACTGCAGAAATCTGCAGTAATGTACAGTCTGTCCTAACAACAGTCACTCTTAAGCAGGCCTGCCTTTTGGAATATAAAGGGAGCAGCATAACTAAAACCAGATTTTTTTCCCAGCATCTCCAGTCAAGCGCAGAAAAGTATGAGTCACATTTGCAAATTTTGGCTTAAATTCATTTAATGCTTCCCAGGGAATGCATAAGCCTATTGTTCGTGTCCTTTGATGATCTTAGCAAGTGATATCAAAAGCAAGCCCAAAATAAAACTGGAATAAAAGTCAGTTAGCTCTTGAACTAGCACTGTAACTACCACAATACATTTCATTCAGGGAGGCAAAGCTTCTTGTGATTTCTTTTTGCAGGAAAACCATGATCAAAACTTTGACACCTTTAAGGGCCTTATTTTTAAAAGCATACTTCATACAGTACCATCAAGACAAGTTTCCCACCTCAGTGCATACCAGCCATAACTAAATAGTTGTACAGCAAGGCTTAATCTAACAGAACTGGAGTAACATAATCTTAGTTATTATTATAATTAGCTTCTTAAGAAGCCATTTATAATGTGACATAAATGTCATTACACCTGACATCCAAATGTTCCAACCAATAGTAAACTATGACAGTTATATTCTATTCTGCAATGTGACTGCAAAAGCATACTTGTTATGTAAGAAGCCTAATGTTGAAATTTGAAATGATTCATTTCATGAAGGTTTGTACTAGATACTCTTTCATATCTGGCCCATTTTATGAGGGTTTGAACTAGATACCCGTCATATCTTTTAAAACAAACCTATTTTCCATTATGATTATAAATCCTGCTTTCCATTAAGATTATAGCATAATTTCGCCAAAGAAGTACCCATAATTCCCACTAACATATTTATTAAATTATTTTATACAAAGGCCAAAGAATAAAACCAGCTCACTGACCATTTTTCTTTGGTTTTGCACATCCTTTTACTGATAAAATCTACAAAAGTAATGAAACACTAACAATTTGCTAAATAAAAGAATGACTTGACTAACCAAGCTTGTGTTAATATCGCAGTCATTTGTCACAGTAGCTTTCATCATCAGCTGAGCTCTGCCCTCCATCAGCTATCTCCTCTGGAACAAATGCCTCTACAAAATCATCTCTTCATTTTATTTTTAGTAGTCTGCATTTGACTGTGCTCATTTATCCTTTGGCTCTTCCTTCATCTCCAACAAACAAACCCCGCCAAACTAACAGACCACGATGATGTCAATTTAATTATCCCCATAAATTCTATAGGCTTGACACCTAGCCCTTCCAGGTTGAAATCTAACTGTGGCAAGGTAGATCTTTAAGTGCCAGGTCTGACAGCTTATGAAAATGCAGATGGACATTTCATAACGTGTCCTAATATTCAGTAATTTTGATTTCAAATGGGCTTTATGTACATTTGTTGCCTACTTGTATAGCTGATACCCTATAACCTTGGAAGGCCAGCCTCTTATTTCATCAGTAGCTGAGAATGCCACATATGTCTAAGCAGAAGGTAATTGGTAATTTGATTTTTGCACACATACACACACAAGCATAAAATTGTTTTTATACATATAAAAGTGATAGCTGCAGCTAACTGGTGAAAAGGATGTTATGCTGGGCTCTAACAATTACTTTTCCACAAASTGGATTCACAAAAAGCTTTTGACAAAGGCCTTCAAAGGCCTTGAAGGCAAACTAGGCAAGAGAGAAAAGAGGAGAGATCTTTGCCTGGATAAGTAAGTGACTGAAGACATAAAACATTGAACAAGAAAAGAGCAGGCCAGTTTTCACAGGGAGCGATGATTCCAGTGGAGCATCTCAGTTTGTGCTGTTTAGAGAAGATCTGGACAAAGGTGAGAGCAGTGCGACTAGAAAGTCCGTTGAGATAAAGCTATTCAAGGTAGTAAGGACATGGGCAAAATGTGATAAACTGTAAAAGGACTGTATGAGATGAGCAGTTGGTTTATAAAATGGCAGCTATAAAATCAGCATATGAGAGTTTAATGAAAAAGTCATCCCAGTGCTCAGCAATAGTAAAAAAAAAAAAAAAAAAAAAAAAAAAAAAAAAAAAGTAATCAAAGCTTAGAAATCGTTAGGCAAGAGAGAACAAAACAGAAATCAACCCTACGCCCATGCAGAAATCTATGCTTTGCCTACTGCTGCACGCAATTCTCTTACCCTCATCTCACAAAAGATATACTAGAGCTGTAAAAACTTCAGAGAAGGACAAAAAGCGTCATCAAGAATATGGAACAGCTTCCATATTCTTATATGGAAGCTTCCATAGCATCTGAATAAGTCAGAAATTTCTGACCTGGAAAAGAGATGATTGAGCGCCATGAGAAGAATACCTAGGAACTGATGGTTCAATGTCTTTTCCAATAGAAGAACTAGAAGAAATCAAGTGAAACTGGTGGAAATTAGCTTCAGAACAAACAAAAAGTAGTTCTTCATACAACAGACAGTGGGCCACCTTGTTAAGAGAACACAGTGSATGAGAAATCTTCCACAGGCTCAATAGGAAAGAGGATAAAAGCTTGGATGAGAGACCTATTTAGGATTGCTGAATAGACAGGAATCACACCCTGCTCAGGAAATGCCCCTGAGCTAAAAACATCTKGGGAATTCTCAGGGACACATCACATATACCTAGCCTGGTTTTACTCTTTTCCTCCAGGTATCACAAACAGCTACTGCTAAAGCAACTAGCCAATGATCCAACACAGTGTGGCCATTCTTCCGTTCTCACCCAATGCTGTTAAGGGCATCACCCTCTTCTGAGGCACTACCTATTAAGTAGTAGATAGAGAGGCATTTAATTAATTTGGCACTTGCACATTAGGTCATCCAGTAAGAGTGGATTGGGACTTAGAGAGGTTTTAGATGTCTAAGTTTGAAAACATGTTGACTTAGGCAGATTAACTCCTGCCAAAGATAAGCAACCAGCAGCATTTTACAAATATGTTCAGGACAGTCAAATGTAGAGGTTCCACTGCTTAAATCCAAGCTTTTAATAGATGAAGGAGTACAGTGACATGAATGCAACTAGCCAATACCACATTTCAGTCTACTAAAATGAAGTTGTTAACAGGGTGTAAAAAAATGGCACTGTTGACAATGAAGCAATTAAATTTGTTTAAAGAAAGGTATTTCCTCTAAAACTTCCAACGAGCATGATGTGCAACACAAAAGGCAAAAGTATGTGCATTGCGATGGGCTTCTTATACAAATGAAGGGGAATGCAAGAAACCCTGAGGGAGCATCCAAAAGAAAAGTAGCTATTTCAACAGTGTTAAAACTTCCTAACACCGTGTTAGGATCGTGTTTTTAGCTCTTCAGCAGTCTTGCCTCTTTGGATACTTCTCATGTTATTAAAATGGTATGTGGGTCCTACTTACTGCAGCTAGAAGTGACACGCTGCCCAAATAATTCACTCAGGTGGTTGGAGCAGAAGGTGTTTTCAGCTYCACTACACCCACAGAATAATAGCTTTAATTTCTCCTGAGATTGTGTAGGAAGATACTGATGGAGACTGCAAAATACAGACTAGTGTCTATTGCATCCAACAATGTTCTAAAATATAAGACTTCTTCACGAGACTATAGAGAAGAAAACAGGTGTGAAACACTTCTCTACCACAGGCCTGCTCCAAGAAATTGGCTTTCCATGGACAGACACTTAGCAACACAGAAATCGCAGCTGAGACCAGCCCAGCTTCAGAATTCTTGCTGTAGCAGCACTGCAAAATTGAACTGAGGTAGCCTGGAGCAAGCAAAGAAGATGGAAAAGAAAACTGGCAATTACAGCAACACGGCTGCAATGACTCCTTTCTGTCCTGCTTTTAAACTGAGAAAATGCATCAGTTGAATAGTAACCAAACACCACATGTTGTTATAACACTAATTTAATTAGATACAATGAGCCACAGTCTCCTATGACCTATCTCACTAACTGCAGAGTTGATTCTGCCATACTTACTCATGGTGCACTTACTTACCATATAGGGACTTCAAAAAAGAAAAAGAAAAAAAAAAAATCAAGAGGATAACTCAGAGTATAAGACACCATATTGTCTACCATCCAACAGTGGCAGAATTGCAATTAATTCATTTACATACTATGAGAATTGCAACAGAAACGTATTTACTCTGACAGCGTAACAACTGCTGGGAATTTGAAAACAGAATTCAGAAAAGAGAAGAGTCTTGTAAATGTTTTTGATAGCACCCACATAGCTGAGCTGTGGGAATTCTGTCTGCAGCAAAGGAAAATTACTTGAGTCTCACAGAATAAAAAACCATTAATTGCAAAGATAAGGATGAACAAAGTAAAATAGCCCAGATACACTCCCTTACTTTGTCCACCTTGAAAGAATATTAAAATATTTATTTAGAAAGCTTTAAAACATTTGCAAACCATTTTTGTGTATACTTCAGAAGTAAAAAAGTTTGTTCAGATAAATATTAAAAAGGCTTTTATACAACAAGCCACCTCACAACTGCCCATGCTACATTACTGCCAACAATTTGATTAAACTTAGTAAAACTATTGACAATGACTATATCAAACAATATTTTAAGAAGTGAAAGAATGTCCTGTTTTCTTGACATTCAACTGTAACTGGATTACTGAATAATTAGTAACAAAACTCTAATTTGTATTTAAACCTTTATATTATGCTAGGAGGACAATTTTTCAAAAAAAAAAAAAAAAAAAAAAAATTTTTTTTTTCCAGGCCTCCTCTTATTTTAGGCACGGTTTTTTCCCAATGAGAAGCAAGCAGCACTAAGTTCTCATTTCTCAACAGGCAGTGTATAAGTAACATGTTCAGAACACCAGACACTACTATGAATCTTCAAATATCTTCTGCATTGTTGGTGTCACCCAGAACCATGTGTATTGGGCCACATTTGGCTGATTTCAGATGCAGAAGAATTAAAATATAGTGCTAAACAGACAGCATGCTGAAATAGTCCTTAGATTTCTTACAGCATCACTGTAAGCATCACTACGAGGTCAATAATTGCAAGCCTGGAACCACTACTAAGACTATATTCCTTCCCAAGTTTGCAGGTAGTATTCTTACATAGGAAGAATGCATAAAAAAAAAACCAAACAAGAGAGATTAAAAGGAGGGTTATGAAGGGGAGAAAATAGTTTTATCTCAGTATTAAGCATATTTAAGAGAGACATCTTTATCAAAGTTCTTAGACAAGAAAACTGCTGGTGTGACAGTAAATGAGAATACTATATCCTGTTCTGAAGTTTTGTAGGGTGATTGGGAACTGCTTCTGAGTTAGGACATTGATAATGGAGAATGGCACAGGACAATATGAATTAGAATGGCAAAGACAAGAAATGAATTGGTCAAAAGTCTTGAGGCTTCTCAGACTGTGGGGAAGAATGTTAAGAGTAGGAAGATGGCAAGGATGTATAAGTAAATGAGAGATGCTACACAGCTGTGATATTTTTAGTTGTGCATAAATCATGATGGCAGCAGAAAGATTGCTTGGTATTTCATGGAAAATGTTTCAATTTTCATACAAGTTATCAGTGAGAACAAAGATAAGAAGGCAAGGATGCAAGGAATCATAACAGGGTGCATGGTTTGCCACCTCCGGGATGTTAATCTGACATGTCTACAATTGTACATCTGCATCCTGTAGTTTATCTGTTGTACGTGGATCAGTGTAACATGGATGTGCCAGGTTTCCAACCGAACAGTAGTTCCACCTATGGTCCTYCTCTAGTCCCAAGCCATATATGGATAGGTATGACTGCTTCTGAACAACTAACAGCCTAGCTTTCTAACTTGAGCACTAGAGGAGGATTTTTGTACTAAGAGTCAGGTTCACAAATAGGATTGCTTTTCTTGGCCCTCTTGAATCCTTACAAGCAGTACACGGATCTTCCCAAGCCCATTACGATTGTCTGCATAGTTTGGATGCAACACATACTATTCCTATAGTATTATCCTACTACACTTAAAAGAATGTTGGATTTCAGTCTGTACTGCCCCAAACAAGTCTGTACCATATATGTGTTCAGGAGTTGGTGAAAAATAGCGTTGGCTCAGAATCTACCAGATTTTTGYACTTCCTGAGTCCTTGGTCAATTCTAAAAGGGTAGGTTTCACAAAAAGGATATGGATGGGGAAAGGGGAGACATGGTCATTTCAGCTACAGATCATATCCATACCACATCAGTTACACCTACATTTTTAGTACCTTAACACAAAAGCAGAGCTTCAGTTTAACTAAAATGTTCTAGGAATACTGTCTTTATTGTTTTAGTTCCACTGTGAATCACAGAACAGTTGAGGTTGGAAGGGACCCCTAGAGGTCATCTTGTCCAATCCCCTGCTCAAGCAGAGCCAGTTGCCCAGGCCCATGTGTAGGTGGCTTCTGGATATCTCCATGGATGGAAACTTATCTTAAAGGTCTTTTCCAACCTAAACAATTCTATGATTCCACAACCTCCCTGGGCAACCTGTGCCAGTGCTCAGTTACCCTGACAGGGGAAAAAAGTGTTTCCTGACATTCAGAGGAAATGTCCAGTGTTTCCATTTATGCCCATTGCCCCTTGTCCTGTCACTGGGCACCACTGAAGAGCCTGGCTCTGTCCTCTATGCACCCTCCCTTCAGGTATTTATGTACAGTGATAAGATCCCCCTGAGCCTTCTCTGCTCCAAGCTAAGCAGTCCCAGCTCTTTCAGCCTTTCCTCACAGGAGAGAAGCTCCAGTCCCTTCATCAACTTCATGGCCCTTTGCTGGACTCTCCCCAGTATGTCCATGTCTCTCTTTTACCAAGGAGTCCAATAAAGGACAACTGTGGGTTACTAACATATTCTAGTGGCGATCAACTATATGTATTACATAATCAAAAATTATGAACAAATGTTTCAGTAGTATTAATTAGGATAACATTGTTTGATTTACAATAATTAATTATTTTCACATGGAGGCTTTTCCTCCACAGTAGACTTCTGTTGCCTTTATATTTACAAATTATATTTACAAAGAGTGCATTTGGCACTGCCTTACTTGACCGAGTTGCTCTGAACTCACAAAACCAAAATCCATTCCAAATATTGATCCTACATTTGTGAATTGTACTTACAATAGCTTATATACAAGACGAGATGCAATTGAACAACAGAGCCAATCAGGTCCATCAATCAAAGCAGAATCTGCTGTTCAGTTGCATGTCCTTCTTTTTATTATCTTGTTCACAAAGATTGGTCTAACTTAGAACTTCAGGTTTCAAATTCATTAAAACACTGCTTTTGGGTGCAAGCTGCAGGTAGACAACAGGCATATGGGAATTCACTTCAAGTTACCTGCTAGGTAATTATTACAAGCAGGTAATATCCTTATGAAGGGTACACTTTGAATGATTTCAGTTAAAGAACCTGCAGTAATTATTAAAAAAAAAAAAAAAAAAAAAAAAAAAAAAAAAAAAAAAAAAAAAAAGGCATCTGCAGCATTTAACAAAAGCAGTGATTCTATATGCTTGGGAAAAATGAAAAAAAGCATTAGTTTAGAAAAAATGTTAGATGATACAGTGTATCTATGTGACTGAGATCTACCACAGCTGTGTTAGGCAATTAATACAGATGAAATAGTTTAGTTTCTCAAATATATCATAATTTCCAACTGAGAAAATGAAATTAAAATGATCCCAGGAAAAGTTTAGACATGTAAGAAGAGGAAGTATTTCTAAACCTACACAGGAAGCTAAAAGTGAGGGTAAGAGCATCTTTTGGCACAAAAGTCTCAGTAATGACTAGATGTTACTAGAACAATAGAGTTGATTTGGTCCAATGGGAAGAGCTAACATTTTTAAATGTTATCTGGAAAGACAATTTCTAAGTAGCATCACTTCCAGGGTACAATAGCAAGGAAAATACCGTTCATTTGGTACACGCACATCAATGCTAAAATACTGAAAAACAAAATCACATTATACTGAAAAAGCAGCAGGTAATTCTGATTTCTCAGAACTAGGTCCTTAGACCTATCCCTAAGACATGTTAGGGAGAGCCTTTTCCTCTTTATGATTCATGTAACAAGACCTCGAAAGCTATTTGCATCACACAGTCTTTCATACCTCAGGGATTTGTTTATAAAAGTTAATTCTCTAACCTTATCAAGAAAAAATGCAATATATTGCAAAATACAATCAGCAATGTTGTGTACACACAAAGAAATTATCTGTTGACAGGGAGGAAAGACAGCACAGAAAAACCCTGAAAATAAACTGCTTAAGGATTAACTGTGACAGTAATAAGTACAAAGTCTGTATGTAAAATTAATATCTACTAGTTCGTTTCAGAGAAGAAAGATTCTTTTAAGAATTGAACATGTTTATTGTGGAAAAAATTAGAATATTATTGACATTTTTAAAATCTATTCTAGTTAATTGATATACTTTTGCTCATCCAGATTACATGGAAAATCTGCATCTTTTTGAGAAAGATCAAAGTCCTGTGACTATGAACCCACTCAAATGAAAAATAAGGAAGAAAGGAGTTCTTCTGACTGGAGAACCAATGCATTTTGTACAAGAAAATCTTGAGGTTATATAACCACCTGCCAACACTGTAAATGCCTACTAATGAAGTCATGCAGTAACATTTCATTTTGCTCCCAGAGGGGGAAAACAGAAAAAGAATCTTTTGATTGGAAATCACTTAGCTTGCTAGAGCTATCACAATGCACACATACTCACTAACTCAACTACCTTGTCTCACTGCAATAGACTGAGACAAATAGCAAATTACAGCATGTCATATGGAGAAGTTTGCCTAAAATGCTGTTTGTTGCTTAAAAAAAGAATTCATAAAAGTACATATGTTTACTATTCTTTATATGAGTCTTTGAGGGTATGGAGCCGACTACTGTATTCCTTAGTTCATTTTGAAAGAGGTCTTTCAGGAGATGCTGAACAGAAAAATGGAAAACCCTAATTTTCAAGTGTCAAATCTTACAATTTAACTCTGTATTTTTAATGCAGTCTTTCTACGCAATTTCCTAAGGGCTTTTTTTCTTAAAGAAAAAAACACAACATTTTGGTGTACAAACATAACAAACTCCCAAATCGGGCGCTATGCTTAGGGTTTAAATTCCAATGTTTCAGCACAGCTGGAAGTACAAGACTAACTATACCAATTGGAAGAAGGGATGGCAGGCTGTTACCCTAGAAGGCTGGCCCTTTCTATTTTTGATGCTCAGGTCTCTGGCTTGTCTTAGAAAAGCAAATGAAGATTTTACTCCAGACTACAACCTCAGAGAAAAATTTATAAGGCAACCTCTGTTTGACCTTCTCCACTATTCCACATACAATGCCTCCAATTCCCTCAGTCTGTAACATGACACACATTTAGTTATCCTTCAAAAGTGTTAACAAACTTTTCTTTGCAGTAAAAGAAAGAAATAAGTGGCAATTTGAAAAAAATATGCTGCTCATCTGACTTGTTATTCTCATCAAGAAAACAGCACAATTTCAGAAGTAGCTCCATCTCCATCAAAGTAGACACATAACATGTAGAAAACCGTAAAAGGGCTCTGTAGAAAGCAAATATCCAGTCTCTTGTACAAGCTGTTTTACAAGAGTGGCAAAAAAGAGAAAACAAACAGAAAAAAATCATGCTGATTCATTCTGATAGAGCCCTGTGTAGAACTGAACATATTTCTTGAGTAATCTGTGAGATCTTAAGAATTGAATGACAGCCTCTCCAGATAGAGCTGCAGGTAGGCTGGTATATTAATCAAATCTATAAGCTATAGAAACCAGAAGCTATCCTAGGCAAGTTCTGTGTGTCACACTGATGCATAGTGTTGTCATCTCAGTTTTATTCAAGGCAACTCCAACATCTGATGTTCCCAGAATCCTGTCCACTGCAGTCCTGCACTTATATGGAAAAAAAATCTCACAAAAGTTAGTGAAAGGTAATTTTCCCATGGCAATGGCTTCTTCAGGGTTAGAAAATCTGCAAGGTTCTTCCAAGAATTTCTCCAAGAAAATCCAGAAAAAAACTAAAGGGTAGAAATAATCTTAGGTAATTTTAACAGCTAAGTTTGAAGCATGTGAGTCTAGTCTTTATGACCAGTGGAGACAGATCTGGCACTTCCAAATGGTAATTCATTTCATTCTAAATAAATCTTCTATCCCCCTTTATCATCTTCTGGAAATGCCCGTTTCTCTTCACTGACTCTGAATGAAGCTTTGTGTCATTCTCCTAAATCTTAGAAAATGAATGCTCGGGTAACTCAAATTAGGCAAAATCCCCCAAGATATAAAAACATTAATAATCTCAGTTTAAATACAAAACATTATTGCTTTTTAACCAACCCTTGCTTTTTTCTAAATTATTATAATCAGGAACATAGTATATAATAACTTTTTTGCCATCTTCCTACAGAACATAAATCTCATTCCAAAATTTTCTAACAAAGCTTTTTGTCCATTAATAATAGAAACTGTTTGGCTGATTTCAGAAAGCACAAGTTCCATATTTATAGCTGATACTTAAAGTCTGAAGAATATGTCCTATCAAATTATAAAAATTTTGAGGCAGGTCAAATTACTAAATGCTGCATAGATCATTCTCTCAGTATTTTTTTTTTTTTTTTTTGACTAGAAAAGATTTATGTAGCCATTAGGAATTTGATCTATTGTAAAACTGTTTTTTTTTCTTTTCCGTAGGGCATTAAGATTTTAATTTGTAGTAACTGTCCAGCAAATACCAAGTAACTCAATTGGAAACAACAAGGTGAGTCACAGTGCCCCACATTGCAAGGTCAATTGATAAGTGACCAAAGTAGAAGCTGTTCCTACCACACTGTTTGAACACTGGGTACAGCTGCCCATTCTATGATCTTTCTATCCACAGGGTACAATGAGCTCTGGAAGGAATGTATGTCACAGGTGCAGAGGAATGATATGGCACCCTTACTGAAATATTTCAATCAAACCAGAACAGAAGCCCTGTAGTATACCTATCATCAACAAGTATATATAGCACTCGCTAGACCTAGAGAGGTCCAAAATCCTTCTCTGTGCACTGGGGTAAAAGGAAAAAAGTGGTAAGCAATCTGTGTTACAGCAGGCCAGGGCACCATGACAAAGCAACATTAGCAGCTATGGCAGTACAAAGTCTGCAGTAGCAGAACACATAAGCATGCAGACAAGCTCAAAAAATGAGCAATCACTTGGCTCAACATCACCACAGTGAAAGTAACATTAAGGTTAACAATATTTCTTAAATACACAGAATAAATTAAGTCTCAATTCTAACCAAAATAGAGAGACAGAGTTGACAGGAAGATAAAAATTCTGCTCAGGTGATTAAGGAAATAGAACAGTTGTCACATACTGTATTACTATCGTAACAAAACAAAAAGGTCACCGTAAAGAAGTTCGTAGCACTACAATTACAGTGTAGGCAAAATACTAAATAAACTTACTTTGTTACAGAAAACAGTAAATTAATTTCAGCTTTAGTCTCTGAATAACAACAGGATGACTCACACTTAAAAACACCAGTCAACTAAAAAACTATAGACAGTCCAACATTTTTAACAGGTACATTATAATGAAGCTTAGTAGAATTGTTTCATATGAAGAATGCTCTTCCTATTAGAAAACTCAATTTTTCAGTTACTCCAATTTTAGCACCTGGGTTCAATTTTCCATGCTGAGTATCTGAATTAGATTTCCCAGGGAATATTTTAATCTTTACATTTCAGAAACACTTGCTTCTGAAAATAAGTTTTATTACGCTTAAAAAAATTACTATGGCCTCCTCTTTGAGAGTAACCATTTACATCCCTACAAAAATCCACTCTCAAGCTGACTTAAATTGCATTTATTAATATTTAAATTTCCTTTCCCCATCCTTCCATGCTCTAATCACAACGGTCTCAATGTCTGGGTTCTACAAAAAAAAAAAATCTTCCACTTTCTGACTTTACTGGGGCCTAAGATTCATAGAAAAATGTGTACTGCCTATCTCTATGGGGGGTGGGGGTGGGAGGGGGGGGGAGCAGGGAGAAAGGAAGACTAATCATAAATAATGATAAAAAAAACTTAATTATGTTCTTAACATTTCTTTCCTATGACATGTATGTGGATATTTAAAGTCGTATACTCTACTGAATGTGCAATAATCGTGAATTTTCTATAGGCTCAAATTTAAAGCTTGTTCAGTATGATACCTGTAATCATCCCTGCCCCGCCTCAGGGTAATTTTTATTATTATTATAAGAAAAGAAAAAAAATCTTTGGACTTACTCGGAAGTAGTCACTGCAGGCTGCCAGGACTGCTTTATGTGCATGGAATTTCTGCTCTTCAGCAATAAGGGTAATATCACAAAGTATGCCATCACTTCTTTGTTGGTTCAGAGCTGCCAGGACAGCATCGTTATGGGAGCTGGACTGACAAAGCCTCTGACCTGTCAGCATTTCCTGAACACTGAGAGGGGAAAGGGGAAAGATTTTGTCAAAAAAATGTAGGAAACAAGCAGATTCTGTCAGAAATATAGAAGAACTTTTCCTAAGACAAGGTTGTTTGATAATTCTTGGAAAGAAAAAAAAGTCATGAACCCTGTCAGGCAAAAATCTTTATATGGTATAGACATCACAAGAAAAGCTCAGTATAACAAAGTATTATGAAACCTGATTATACACTTGAATTTTAAAACCTCAACTGTTCTGATTTTCATTTGCTGCACTGGAATTCAGCTGGACTCATACGATTAATTCAGAATCATTTTAGAATTAAGTGAGAAGAATAAAGGGCCTAGGCCAATGGAGCGACAGGAAACTTTAAGTGGCTCAAACTGATGCATTAGTGGAAAGGAGTATGTATGTATCTATGTAACTAGTCCTACAAAAAAGAGTGAAGACTCATGGTCTCAGGTGGCTGTTTAAGTCTGATACTGCATTACTTAATGTTTTCAGATCATTTCAGGTCATTCACATTTATGAAGTGTTGTGGGGGTTTTTTGTTTGTTTGTTTTGTATGGGGCAGGGGAGGATGTTTGCCTGTTTTTAAAATGCTAAGGCCTTCCACCACCTCTGAGTATCTCCTTGTATGAATACAAGATTTCCACGTCATCCAGCCTAGGATTGTCCGATTGCAGCTTCCTTTTCTACAGCAGAAGGAAGAGACAATATAACTGTTGATGCAAACAGAAACAAATCAAACAAATCTGCAAATCCTCTTTGGCACAAAACAATGCAGTTTATTTGAAATCTGTGAGACTATACCAATTTATATTGCCTGAGAATCTAGGTCTTTATGGAAGGTGAGTTTACAGAGAGTCATTCCTGAGTAAATCAAAGTGAAGGTATAATTTTTTTTTTKATTAAGGGGTAAATAAGCTATCATCTTTCCACTACAATCATGTAATTCACTCCATACACATGCTATGCAGCAGCTGTGTGGCTGCTATATTCTCCTTKCCCATCAACACACACTCTCTGTACTGCCTATCCCACGCCTGCACCTTGGGCATTTGTAAACTAATGCAGACCTGCCTTGCAGACTGTTTGCTCTAATCTAAACTAATCTTTTAAAAAGACAGGAACTAAGACATTACTTCTAGAAGAAGAATGGCCAAAGTGGAATTACACAGGAATAACCTGTACCTGAATTTCACCCCCCTCTAACAGTTTAGGTTTCACACATGGACATACCCTACATACATTTCAAAATGATTCACTCAAATGATTCTTTTTCCTTCAGCTGTTCTGTTTGTGGAATCCCATTGATATTCTAAATGACAATTATCAAGAAATGTAACTTGTTAAAATACAAGGGAATTATTTCTAACAATTATTTCCCTTCTCTAATTTCTATAGCAAAGTGACTAACTCAAACTAGTGCAAGTGTAATAAGCTAATTAAACCTAGAGATGGTTTTTCCTTATTTCTGTTTTTATTAGCCTCTCTCCCAATGTTGTGAACCCAGACCTTCATTCCTCTTGCTTTTTTCACCATCATCCAGAGGTAAAAGTCCTTTTCCACCAGAAAAGGACTATTTCACTCAACAGAAAACAGACCGGAGGACAAGGCACAAGGGTAATTTTTGTAGGGAAATTTTATATATATATGTGTGTGTGTGTGTGTGTGTGTGTGTATATATACACACACACACACACATATATAGAATCAGGCATCTGTGGTTTTAAATTGAGCTCTATCATAATCCTTTTTTCAATTCAATGAGCAAAGTGAAAAATCAATTGCCTGTAACCCTTGTGTTAACAACATATGAAGAATGTATACACATGCAAGGCAGTTTAACTTGGAATTTATGAATGAAAAAGCACTGATTCATTAAACATAACATGGCCACTTTGTAGTGATATCGTCAGCTGATAAACTCAACAGCTATAAAATGCAAGGAATTCCTGATTCTCTTCTGCTGCAGAAGCATGGCAGGGAAAGGTGAACAGAACTGGAACGGTAACAATGTCCCAGTAATATCAGGTAGATCTCTGAGCTCCCAGATCAGCCCATGAGTGTTAACTACTCTGTAAAACACAACAACTACCAGCATATCAGACTAGCGCAAGGTTCTGCAGAAAAGCAACTAGATTAATAAATTCTGCTGAGTGTTCTGCCTGCAAGTGCTCCCAGAAACTAATTAAATTACAAATATCAAAGTCTCTGATGAGACAATGGACAATACAAATAAATCAGAAAGGCTAGACTGGCAAGTACATATAGATGATTAAGACTCTGTAAGAGGGAAAGAGACAGAATGGAAGATTCTGGAAGGCAGGAAGATGAGTTAGGAAAGAATGCTTTGAAGCCATTTCAAAGAACTGGAAGAGTAATATACGTCCTGAATAGTGGAACACTACACGCACCAAAAATGATCACCAGCCACCAATTCAGATGCATGAATATAAAATGCCAGTTGCTTCCACAATCAAAAATTCCAAATACAGACAAAGGCATAAACAAGATAACATATGAAGAGACTGTGGGTCCCAAATCAATCCCAGGCACGCTTCTCTTTGCTAGAGATAAGTGGCAACAAGAAAGTAATATTTTGCAGATTATAACATGGATATGTATTTAATAATGTGAATTCCTACCTAATGAACTAAAATATTAGTTTCACTTTTCTATTCTCTGTTAACTGATGCTTTGGTAAACATCATCCTAAATGTGAATGACTTCCTACACGCTACCAAGTACTATACCTCAGGCACCTCTCAGATGGCATCTTTCAGCTTTGCTCTTCTGAATATCAAAGCTTATAATCCTGTAGGGAAAGCAGCAAGCATTCCAGCTAGAAAGAGAGAAAGGAGAGGAACATTAAAATTCAAAGCATACACAGCCTCAGCCTTAAAGATCAATACTTTCAGGATGTGTAATTCAAAAGCAACGTTCTTCAATTCTTCTATTGCAGAAAAACATACCATATAGATTAGGTGCATGTGAAATTTTATTTGCTAGATCGAGTACAGTCTGAAAGTGCCCTTCCTCCAGTCTTTTCTAGAAATTCACACCCTACCATCTGAACTTCCTGCATCTACTGCCCTTGAGGCACGTCTCCTTTCTGCAAACTCAGGAACACATATTATTTCAAAAAAGTGGAAGAGTGGTGAGGAGGGAAATATCTTCCCAAAAATCCCTCAATTTGAAGAGTAGGCCAGAAGCATCTATTGGTGCTTGCTTACTTCCCTGAAAAACATACAGCTGTAAAAATATTACATCTCTCACAGTGTAATCTCACAGGCCTGTCTAGGGTCTAAGAGGTTTGCCATACACCTAAACTCATGCTTTGACTATATTAATTTTTCCTAAAGACACAATTTGGTAGGGGAGAGGGGATAGGTTTACTGTATATTCCAAAAGGCAGCTCCCACTTCCCCCAGCGCAACATTCTTGATTGACTGATCAGTGCTATGACCAAGCACCACTGTCAACCTGGACGAGGGCAATGAAGCTGGTGAAGGGTCTGGAGAACAAGTCTTACGAGGAGCGGCTGAGGGAACTGGGGTTGTTTAGCCTGGAGAAAAGGAGCCTCAGGGGAGACCTTATCACTCTCTACAACTACCTGAAAGAAGGTTGCAGCGAGGTGGGTGTCAGTCTCTTCTCCCAAGTAACAAGCGATAGGACAAGAGGAAATGGCCTCAAGTTGCACCAGGGGAGGTTTAGATTGGAATTAGGAAAAATTTCTTCATGGAAAGGGTTGTCAAGCATTGGAACAAGGTGCCCAGGGAAGTGGTTGAGTCACCATCCCTGGAGGTATTTAAAAGACGTGTAGATGTGGTGCTTAGGGACATGGTTTAGTGGTGGACTTGGCAGTGTTAGGTTAACAGTTGGACTCGACGATCCTAAGGGTCTTTTCCAACCTAAATGATTCTATRAACAAACMCTCTGGCAAATACAAACAGTACAGTACATACAAGCAGTATGATCAGATTTATAAACCCTATAGCTTTTTTAAAAGGCAAAATATTGAAGTGACCATATAAATTAACCTATGCTGTTAATGACTACTGAAAGCTGCTTTTGTAACAAAAAGGATAAAGGATGTCGTAACAGATAATTATTCCCCAAAGTTGTCAAACCATTACAGATCTCGTACTGATCTCCCAGTACCTAAATAAGGTGACAGAACTTTTCCATCTCTGCTAGTTGCCAGTGTGCCCCTGTAAAAGCAGTCATACAAGGTTTTTTTTCTATTTCCCAATTAAAATGATGCCCTATTCCAGGTGCTATCAGAGGTTTCCACTGAGATCAATACTGAAACACCACAACACCCTTTTGTAGTGTTACTAATTAAACAAACAAAAGTACAAATAATCCAGTTCTTTGCTTATATTAATTTGTTCTTAATTTTGCCCCTTAATCTTACACTGACTGGTAGTTTTACTTTGAAAGCCACTACACTAATTTCGGGGAGACTCTGCAATGGATATGTGAAGGCAGAATTAAGCCTTTAGTCGTTCCCCAGATAGCAAACAAACAAGCAACCTGCAAGAAAGGCCTATTAATCCTTTTCCTATTCTCCTGAATTACAATTCTTCATTCTACAGACAAAACTACAGTTCCTACTTCCCAGAGAGGCACAGTGACATCTACCTTTCTGCAAGTGCTGCCACCTGCACCACAGCAGTGGAAAGACCAAGTAGAACCATCCAAGAGTTTTGAATTTTGGAGGCTGATAACTTTGTTTAGCTGGATTGTTTTGAATACAATATAAGGAACACTCTTGAGAATTCCTTGTAGATTTTGAGTCCTTACTCCAAGCCACAGAAGGAGTAACAGTCACTCAGTTCAGATACAATTGTGTGTTTAGCTGGGCGAGATGTAGTTTTCCTCCATCTCATTCTCAAAAACAGCAACTTCTAAAACTTCATCCTGGAACAGGTACCTGGTATAGAAAACTACATCCTGAACAGCTGAAGTGTCCAAAGAAATAAGTTATTGAAAACAGGGTTGTATGGCAAATTGTTAACTGGTGTAACAGCCAGCACAGCCAACACATGACATTTCAACTTCATATATCAGGTATAAAAGAAAAAATAGATCTTAATAGAACAGTCAAAAGAAAGGAACACTACTTTGGCTGCTTGTTTAAACCATATGTGGATCACTTAATGTAACTCAGTGACAATGAAGTATTACAATTCAGCAAAATTTGAAGAATGGAAATGTTTTCAGATTTTTCTCCCTTTTCCCAAAAGGCTGTAACGCTGAGCAAGGGGGTGAGGTCATTGAGAACTTATGCCAATAATTCAGCTGGATGCTCAGCAAATTGGTATGCACTACTTCCCAATGATGGTTTCAGAACATTTCACTCTCACCATCAACTCAGTTTCTAGTTATATTAAGACAATCCACTTTATCCTTCAAGAGACAGAAAAACACAGCATATTAAGTTAGTGGTCCAGGTGCTGGCAACTAATGAAGCAAACACATTTCCTGATCAATGTACCTGCTATTGTATACACCCATATGTGACCTATGCAACATTTCAGTGGTCGGAACAAGCTTCTAAGTTCAAACTTTGCATTCATCAGTACTAAAAGGAGAGACTCAACAGTTAACTTGACTGATAAACACAAAAGTTTTAACTAGGTCCTTAAATGGCCTAAGTCCTACGCCAGAACTGCTAATACAGAACTAATATACATAACTATTACACCACTACAACATCCATATAAATGCCAGCACTACCCATACTGGCACAAAGAGTTCTAGAGCAAAAATTCTTTACTCCACCACAGTTGTGAATATGGACATCCAAATCAAATGTTTGAACTCTGCTGTTCAGAGAGACAGCAGCCAGAAGCAACTCACCTCAGATATGCAGAATTCCTTGTATCATAAACCAATGCATTACAAACAGAAAACAGAAATACACTTAAGGAGGTACCTGAGTATTCAGCTAAAACAAATGAGAACTTTTACAATAATCAAGTCTATGCAGATATATTTCATCAGAATGTCTGATAAGTATATAATACATAACACGTAAAAAAAAAAATATATAAAAATATATGTATACAAAACACCTGTATAAGAATAAAGAACATAGCTTATTGGTTTTCTAGCCACTGTCCAAGACTAAAGCAATTCACCTCGATGTCACATCTGAACAAAGTTACTTTTTTCAGTCTCAGGGGATCAGAACTTAACACTTTCTGAAGAATGAAGAAGAAAACCCATTCTTCTCCTAGGAACTCCAGTTTCAGAATAGGAAAAATCTCTCAGATGCCTTCAAACAGCTTGATAGCATTTTCAAGAGGGCTTTCATCAAGGTTTGCAAAAGATGTCTTGGATACACTGCCTTGTTTTTTCCACATTGTTGGACTTGTTTTCATGCCACTCTGCAATCACATCCAGAGGTACCTCAAAACATGGGCCTAACTGGGCCCTTGATTGCACATGGGCTACTAAGGACTTTCTCTCTATTTCTGTCCCTCTCATGATCCAGAGTCAGCACTACCAGAAATACAGCTCAAACTGTTAAGCTTCTCGATCAAATCACCCCAAATTTTGGCAGGCCACCCTCCTGCCTACTCATCATGGCACTGTAGAAACAGGCATTCTTGTAATGATAAACTCCCCTGAAAACAGCAGAGCCCAATTCACATTTTTATAAACATGAGTAGGAAAATTTAACCAATTTTTCTTCTCCAATCTGCCAATTTTTTAAGTCAAGAAATGTCCAACAGTCCTGATATTGCTGGCTGCAGTTAGGAAATCCTACATCCACCAGAGACTAGTAGGGAAGAAATTCAAGCTTTCTCTGACCTTTTCAAGAGGTCCAAACTCTCCGGCCCACAAAAAAACCCAAGCAGCAGTGAAAGCAAACAGGAGAAGGGCCAAGACCTGGAGGGAAAAGTGCTCCTTCTAAAATAACCAAGGCATATGCTTCAAAGAATTAACAAAACATCCAAACAGTCCCATATTGAGCTCAATGTTTTACCCAGACAAATCAATCTTTCCTAAATTTTGCCATACGTCCTTTCTCCTCCCAAGTGCCAGTGCAGCATGCCTCACTTTTTATTAAATCTACATCCCATACACAAGAGTACTATAACAGTGTGTAAATCATTTAATCAATACTGCACTGATTTTGTTTAGCAATACAGAATTACTTAATGCAGCTCAAAATTTTTAATAATTGGAAGTTCTGATGTATTTATTTATCCTTGGGGAAAAAAAAAAAAGAGGCACTTCCACCTGTTGCATGGATGTGCTGTGCCAGGACAATTCCAAAATCCTTTGTACCAAGAGCTTTTTTCTGTTTCAGATAGCTGGATCCATCTTTATGTAAACTAACTGTCATTGGTACATAAGGAAACTCTTTGTGTTAGAATGTTTAAGACCTGCTATTGTCTTTTTATTTAACTACTTCAAGTAATTAAATCAGTTTAAAAGATTAGTTTATAAATTTAAGGATAAGACTTTTGGTTTAAATGGAAAACGTTAATTCCACCTAAATCCTTCTGTTCTAGTGAAATACTCCATTATGCTGGAGATTAACAGGAAAAATATAGGCTGAACAGAAAACGCTCACTAGATCTTAGGTTTGAGATACACGCTAAATTTGCCATAAAACTTTTTTTTGCATATTATTTCTTTGATACATTCACTTCTTACAAGTTTACAATGAAGATCACTAACCACTGATCCTATTATATTTTACAACTAACTTTTATCTTCTTATTGCTTCATTAGTTTGTTCATATCCTAGAAAAGTGCAAAAATTAAAAATTTACAAACAAAAAAACCAGTAATGATCCAGTTAGTGCTGAAAGAATATAACAATAATTTGGTGGGGAATGGGGGGAGACCAGTAGTTTTCCATGAAAACACAGTATATCTAGGGATTTTGAAGATAAGCAATTCAAAATAAATCACACTGTCCATGCAAATGATTATGTCCAACTACTATATCAAAACAGTGTTTGTTCTGTGGCAGCCTCACGAAGTGTCAGTCTTTCTAAACATTTTTTGTCTTAGTCTTATGATGCAGCAGAGTAAAAAGTAGCTTTTTTACTATCTCAGGAACTCTTGGAACAGTGTGCCACTCTGCTGCATCCACCACATATTGCCAGGCTATGCTTCTTCTCTAATCTAAATTAGCAGTGTAGTTCAACAATTCTTTGTTCAAAGATTATTAAAAAATAGTATTTAAGCAAGCAGTATTTCTTCCTTTAATTTAGTTGATTATAAACTGCTTTGTCTAGTATTTCCAAAACAGTTTTATTTCCAAAAACGTATTTACTGGCAGAATGCATGTGTCCTTTTTCAGAAAAAGCTCTCATTCATTTAAGTYATTTTAATCTTGAGGAGCCAATACCACATTCAAGGTTTACGCAGAATGCATCTGAGGCATTGAGAGAATTTCAGTTACACCTTTTCTCATAATTTGGGGTTTTTTTTCCTTGTATCATTTAGAAATGAATTGCAGGAAAGAAAGTAGTTCTGATTAATTCTTGAAATGACATGTCAACAGAATATGGATTAGATTAAGGGGGGGAGGGGTGTTGGAAATCAAAACAAAACTCACATTTAGTCTAGTTTACTATGGAAAATAACTTGAATGCCACAAAATTCACTATTCTTCCCCCCAAGTAATAAGCGTTTTTTTCTAGCTCACACATCCAATTTTACAGAGGGACTTAAGCCATAGTCTAGATCATCACAGAACTAATTCTGTGCATAAACAGGCTCTGTATTTTAGATTTGGTGCCCAAGAAACACTTTTTCCCCTCTAATCATGCTTGCTTTGTCTTGCAAACTAGTAAAAATATATATTCATAATGGAAACCACAGTCTATTAATAATGCCTGAAAACATGCAGCTTTTCTACATAATTCAAACTTATATAAAATAAATATAACTTTGGCAGTTTCATCAATAATTTTCATATTTGCTTTACGTAAATAAGAACTGAGTTACAATCAACCTCAACGTGAACTCACAGAACATGACATATGCATTATTTTTGTTAATAAGTCAGAAATGAAGCGATTTGAAAATCCTGATTTTAAATGTGTTCTTATTACAAAAATAAGATAGTGTTTGACAAGAAATTAATTCTCTCTTCTTTACTAAGGCAATTACATCTTAGGCAGCAATTACTAAACTATCCCCCCTCCCTGTAAGATGCTCACTACTCTCCCATCCCCTGAGCCCCAGCCTGGGTTTAGGGGAAAGCAAGGCATCTATTGCCTATCTAGAAGTCAGAAAACTCCATTTCAATGGAGCCGTACAGATCACTTAATCATTGGTCATTGGCTTTAGCAGTTTACAGAGGACAATCCTCTTCCACCTGGGCTGGGCTGCTCTTTCCACCCATCTGCTGCCCTCTCAGCTGCCTCCACAGTTCTAGGTAACACACTGTGCTGCTGTGGGAGAAGTGAGACTCTGCCCTTCCCAGAAATTTGGCAAGACTGACAAATTGTAATTTGAGAAAAAGCAAAGTGAAACACAGGCAGCTACCACTTCACAGAGTTCAGCTTAATACAATATTCAAGAGATACTGAAAGACACTTTTGTAGACAGAAGAGATCCTGTCTCGCAAACACAGCCAGTATCAGAACTCCTTTAAAAGACAGGTCAGAAAATTACATAGCAACTGATGCCTTTCCCCCCCGCTAAAGAAAAGAGTGTAACTGTGAAAAGCTGCAACACAAAATTTGAGCCAAATATCTTTCAAACAGCTCACTCACTGAGATCCACACAGCTATCACACATAAATCTTCACTGCAACCAGATGCGACATCCCTGCTCCTTTGATGATCTGCATTTGGAGTGAGGTAGGAGAGCAGGCTGCYGAGAACCTTTGGGGATGCCTTCAAGTGGAATGAAGCAGCTACTGCTTCACTCCTCACAACTGCCCCTGGTGCTTCAGACCCACTCACAGAGTGACAGAAAGACTGGCTTGCCTTTCTGGGAAGATCCATGTTCTTCATCTCCTAATACACGATGCGGTGAGAAAGTTTGGGAACTGTGGAGTCCTTTATACTAGTACCACTTAAGGCTTTCACCCAGTTAATCACAAATAAGGTTGCTGATCTTCTATTTACCACTAAACTTCACAGAATGGCACTGTGTTAGTTAAGTATTACTCTGCCTATAAACTCCTCTAGTGTGTGAAAAGCCCCCTAATTTCTCCTCCTTTAATTTTTTACTTTGAATTCGGAAAGCCACTCATTTGTCTATTTCCACATTATCTAAAACAATACTGCCTATCAAAAATCTATTTTAAATAATCAAGTTTAACACTCATTCAAACCAGCTGGTCAAACCCTGAGGATTTAAGTAAAGATTATAATCTCATTTCACATTTGTACCTTTTAGTTATCTTCCTAAACTGAGGTTGTCTCACTTGTGAGTAACCATTAAAACCTGTTGATTTGTAAAACTTCCCACTAAATGTGATTTTTTTTTGTTTCTATGAGTACAGATAATGTATCTTTCCAGTTAGCAATATTTCATTTAGATATATTTATTAATATTCTTAATTCTGACTCTTAAGTTACGTTGGAAAATGGTGAATCAACATTACTTTCATTAAATTTGCAGTGTGCCAAACTAGATTAGATAGAAACTTATGAGAATTCACATACACAAAAATTTGTTAACAAGACTAGAAAAACTCAATATATAAAGAATTCAAAAGAGATTTTGCATTTTCAAGTAGTTATCTTCAATTAGTTATCTTCCTTCCCTCAAGTCACTCMTTTTCAAAATGTGTATTTTAAATATTGAAAAACAATTTCACTTAAACCCACACTACTTCACTTTAAGTTAGAAGAAATAACAACATACACCACATGGAAAAATGAACTGGAGGGATCATAAGCATCACATTACTCTATCCTGTAGAAAAGCAAAATTTTGAACCAACTAGATATGTCATGAAGATAAAGCATTTGGACTCTGTGAAATGTTATTTTCCATTTGACAACTTCAAATATCTGGTTTAAATTTGGTCTTTATTTAAAAAGAAAATGCAATATTTAAAAACTATCAGAAGTACACTACATCCATTTCCTTCCAGAATGACTTCATAGCACATCCTGAAGGAGGCTGTCACGGATGCAGAGTAAGACTATTAAGATTTACCCACAGCAATTTTCTGTCGTAGTTTAGATCCTTATTCGTAGGACCTTCTGGTTTTGTCTTTAAAGTATTCTGGTTTTAGTAAGTCAGAATAAATCATCCTTTCAAGCTGTACTTCACCTCCTCTCAGACTAAGAGTCTTTTCAGAAACAAGACTATATGAGCTTACTATTCACAGAAAATAAAGGACAGCATTATCTTCTATTTTTTATCAGAGCTCTGCCAAATTAATTTGTCAAAAGGGAAACACTTGGAAACACTAAAAAAAAAAAAGTTTGATTGCAAACTTGCTCTTCTGAGTATATTAACACACTTCTCCCACTTGTCTGGGAGACACTACTTTTTCCCTTTTTCGTTAAGATCTTTGAGAATTGAAAGATTTTTCTCATTCCATACAAAAATGTTCAAGAACATCACAACTGTGAGGAAAACTCTGCCACTGCCCAGTGTTGTCAGTGAAACCATAACTCAGCTCAACCACAAGTTTCTCATCTAATTTAGTGCTTCAATATATCTTTCAAGAGACATGAATGCTTTCAAGAGAAAGCATTCATAGCACCAAAAAAAAAAAAATCTTAGATTTAATGAAAGTTACAATACCAACAGAGTAAAAAATTGAAAACCTGGATTTGTTTGGAAAAATAGGAGTCGGTCAAAACAATGCAAGAAAACATCCAGCAACATCAATAATAAAGTAAAAACACAGTAAGAAAAATCAAACTGTTACACTCTTCTGATTAGCTATAAACTATTTTCTTGTGAGACTGGAAAAGTCATTGCTATCTTCAGGCCATCAGCTACAGTCAATTAGAATCATGAAGTTTATTGCCTATCACTACCAAATTACCATCTGACTTCACAAATCATTAAGATCTTAAACCACAGAAATATAAAATGAAACCACAGGGGTAAAGGATGTACTAGCAGAACCACATCTTTATATCCTCTTTGTGGCTTTATAACTTCTATGTATCTGAATATATCAGTATTCAGAACATTTTTTCTGAAGAGGCATTCATATTAAAAAAAAGCCAGGTTTATGTTCTTCTGTGTAACTTAAGGCATATTTTACCTACACTACCACTTGAGCAAGAGGTTATTGCATTCTTCTGATAAAACCACATGCAATCGTGTAACTCAATGCAGTAGCATACTAACCACGAAAGGAAAAAGTCTGCAGTTCTACTGGAAACCACGCATTTGGAGTCTGATGACTTTCAAGAACACACTTGTTTCCAGGATGTGTGTATACTGTTTAACATTTTTCATCTGAAAAAAGATCAGTTTTATACAACTATAATAACATACCAATGTGCTCTATCAGCTTAGCTTTTCAGAGCCACTCACTGTTGCTATCATTTAAGGTATGATACTAATTACACACCTGGCAAAAGGAGAAGACCTTACAGCTGACCCATGTGTCATTGTTAGGGAATGGTTGGGATAACAATATTATGACTTGATCCTAATCTAGTTGAAGATGTCCCTGCTCATTACAGGGGATTGGACAAGATGACCTTTAAAGGTCTCTTCCAAGCCAAACTATTCTATGAACTTACTTTCTCATCTTTCTGAAACTTGGGCAACAAATACGCAAAGCACTCTCAAAGTATCTAAACCATATATTGAGTCCATAGTCATTACAAAGGGACAGGATGAAAGCTCTCTGGCATTTTAGTTTTAAGGCATATTGCTGGTGGCATGAACCTAAATCTTCAGTTACTTTGCCAAAGTATGCTTTCAAGATTTTTCCTGTAGAGCTCAAGAAAAGAAAAGACAAGACAGGGTGACTTAAGTAGTTTGTAATTGAACTTTCTTTTGGAATTTCATTTGCATTTCCATTGGATTAAAAAAAACAACAAAAAAACCCGTTCTTTAAACCTAAGCATTTTTCTTCTGGGAAATTCTACATGTTTGTTGCAAAATGTGGAAGGCTTCTCTAAATGAGGTCAGAATGCTTTATAGTGGAGAGCAACAGAAATTTAACTAGAGAGATCATAATTACTTCTCCTGATAACTCTAGAAACGAACACTGAAATGGACACAAGAGTGAGGTGTGCTCTGAAATGCTGTCAACTTCATCAGGGCCTCACTCAGATAAGCCTTGGATTTTTAACTGTCACAACCATCAAGGTGCTTTTATTGGACACAACAATCATTCTTTTCTAGAGTAGTAAGAGTCAAAAATACATGGGTATGTTTTTGAAACCACTTCAAATCTGCATATGGAGTATTTACGCCAGACAGGAGTATACAGTACTGTAGGTAGACTACAATCTTGGCAATTAGTCTACATGAACTTATACATTTTATACCTATGACTGAAACATAAATGATCATATTTTCTGCTTAAAACCACATAAAAATGCTAAGAAAAGCATAAGTGATTGCTGGAGAGTGGACAGCCTTGCATAACTCAGGTGACCAGTTATGTGTCTACATACTGGTCATCATGAGATTTATTAACTAATGGCATTTCCACTGAATGAGTATTTGTATCTTTCAGTAAAAGCATAGAAAGTTTATACATCTCTGTGGGACCTACAATAGTCCTTCAACTTTCTCCACAAAATAGCATTCATGAAGTTTAAAAGAAAAAGGTTGTGAGTACCAGTGGCTAAGTAAACATGCACCTTCTAAGAATGACCTTCAGTAGCCACAGGGTGGCAGAACTATACTTCAAGATAATCTATACCTGCAGGACAGTGACCAGACTATTTCAAGGAGTCTTTTTCTCCCCTCACAGCGTAATTACAATAGCATAAAATACTTGCTGTGTGTTCAGCGGGCGCTTTCAACACCAGGAATAAGAAAGAAGGAAAAAAAAAAAAAAAAAAGAAAAAAGAAAAAAGCCTGTATGTAACAGTACAACCAACTGGCAGTTCTCCAAACATCAGAGCATTGCAACAGGTTACTAACCTCCATGTTTCTATTTTCACAATTTATTCAAGTCATACAGTAAATGATCACTAAAATCACTATCAATTTTACCTCATATCATTAAATTAGCATGAAATTTTTCATATACATTAACAGGCCAAAGGAAACCCTAGACAATTCTTCATTGGAAGTGTAGATCATTTCACCCACATGCATCCTCAGAAGGGAGAGAAAGTTTCATCATTACCAAATTTAACAGTGCCAGGTCCTGGTTCCATTACCCATACAGCCAACTAGCCCACATTTGGTCTCTTGTGGCCTCCAAAATAACATGGTCACATCCAAACAACTAACTGGGAAAAGTCACCAACTAATTCCCATGCCATGCCTGGAAATGTTTTGTGAAAGCACTAGATGGCCCAGGTCAAGACCTTGCCAGAGATTGTTGTAATGGTCTACTGATAAGGATGTTTGAGTTTCAAGCTCTGGCCTGGAATGGGCCATGCAATGTTACTAGCACAAACAAGGCTTTTGAATCCCTGCACCAAACACAAGTGTTGTGCAAGAACATTCGAAGTTCTAGCAAACTCCTAACATAGGAACCATCTTAGGCAGTTTTATAAATGTGTTTTTCTCTATTTATTATGTTTTGTCTTTCATAAATACACGGAAATGGGGGCGGGGAGGGGAGGAGTGGAAGAGATGTGGACCAGTTATTAATGAATATTAAAAAAAAAAAAAAATTTTCAAATATGTAATTGAAGATCCTTTGTTAATGTATACACTGCTAATTTAAAACATGCTTTGTACAAAGTTAAAATTTCCAGTCAAGTCAAGGACAGAACAGGGCATTCAGAATCTTCATTTATTACAGAGTTTCTGGGTTCTCGACTCTTTTTTTTGGACAGAAAAAATAATCTGCCACTTAAACACTAAAGTACAGAATTCGGCTCTGGAGGAACAGGAGTCCTGGTTTCAGCTGGGATAGAGTTGTGGTTTTTTTTTCCTAGTAGTTGGTATAGTGCTGTGTTTTGGATTTAGTGTGAGAATAATGTTGATAACACACTGATGTTTTTAGTTGCTGCTAAGTAGTCTACTAGTCAAGGACTTTTCAGCTTCCCAAGCTCTGCCAGGTGCACAAGAAGCTGGGAGGGAGCATAGYMAGGACAGCTAGCCCAACTGGCCAATGGGGTATTCCATACCATGTGACATCATGCTCAGTATATAAAAGCTGGGGGAAGAAGAAGGAAGGGGGGAACGTTCGGAGTGATGGCGTTTGTCTTCCCAAGTAACCGTTACGCGTGATGGAGCCCTGCTTTCCTAGCGATGGCCGAACACCTGCCTGCCGATGGGAAGTAGTGAATGAATTCCTTGTTTTGCTTTGCTTGCGTGCGCGGCTTTTGCTTTACCTATTAAACTGTCTTTATCTCAACCCATGAGTTTTCTCACTTTTACCCTTCCRATTCTCTCCCCCATCCCACCTGGGGGGAGTGAGCGAGCAGCTGCATGGTGCTTAGTTGCTGGCTGGGGTTAAACCACGACAGCCTTCTAGCCTGCTGCAACATAACTAGCTTACCAACTATTCCTCTACTCTTCAATGTAAGAAAACAAAGATATTTGCAAACACCTTTCTGCGAAGAGAAGAGGGCATCAAAAGATTTCTGGCAGCTTTAAGCAAATTGGGCAGGGAGTCATTCATCTTGATGATGAAACAGATTTGGATGAGGCCAAGAAAAAGATGAAGACTGGGAAAGAAGATAAGGAGCAAGCTGGTGATGACAACCAGGTGAGACGGCTGCAGTTGTTTCTTGGTCTTCCTCTTTTGCAAAGGGGGAGGGGAAACGGTGGAATAGTGCACAATATTAAAATCAGATGAGTATCTGGGCAAAACAGAGAAGAAAGGATGGATTTTTCTACAGCACAGGAAGAGAAGCCAGAGGTCAGCTGGGAATAATTCTAATTGCTGGGCAAGAAGGCTGAATGCTYAGTTCAGGAGTGAAGACTGGGAAGGCACAGAGAAGAAAGACACAGAGCCAAGGGCAGGGAAGATCCTGGACCAAAACCTGCATGTGACACAAAAACATCAGATTTGGAAGAAAGCAACCAAAAGAATCAATGTCTGTTGAAGCCCATTCCATCTAGATTTTAGAATAGAAATCAAGACCACCAAGTTTTGCATCTTTCTTGTGGAGAAGTATCTGCAGAACACTTGCCTTCACTTTCTGCTGACTGTGCTGGATTATAATGAATAATACCTGACAGTTTACTCGGGCAGCAGAGCTCAGTGCTAATGGTTCCAATTATGCTGCTGTTCCATGCAGTCAGTACAGCTCTTCCAGGTTTTTTTTCTTTAGTTTACCTTTTTAAAAGTGTTAAAAAGTTACATGCCCATAAAGCTAGGAATGCTAGAAATGATAAAAAGCTAAGTGCTCCAATGCTCAAACTGAAGTTGCCTATGAACATCTTACTACAAGAGAAGGCATAGGTATTTCTAATTCCAACACTTCCTAACACGTGAATGTTTGATTTAAAAAAAAAAAAAAAAAAAAAAAAGGCAAAGTGAAATTCTTCTCATATGACTTATGTTTCTGTTAAAAATAAAGTCAATGAGGGGTGTCAATATTAGGAAGACATACACACTCCCCTAGGGCCCTTTTTCCACACTTAGATTATATTGAAACTTCTATAAGCCTGGTTAATGCCATTCCAGCATAAACTCTTGTATTACAGTGATGTCTGTATTACTGCTGAGCTGCAAGCTGCTTTAAGTATAAAAGGAATTTTCACATGTAGCTTTTCATACTATTCACTTCTAATTGACTTAGAAGTTTAAGTAGGAGTGACAGGACCTGAAGTTAGCTAGAGCTCTGAAATAGATCCATCTAATTTAGACCTTTTTCTTACAACAAACTCAGAGTGATTTAAACACTTCTATACTGAAAAGCCAGATTTGATTAAAACATTAAAGAATTCTAGTTTGAAAGAGAAAATCCAAACTAATTAGATGACCAGAATAACAAATGTATTTCTGGCCATTGTTTGTGGGTAAGAAGTAGAGGGAGAGAATGGAGAGGGCTGCCCATCTCCAAGTTTTGTTACACACTGCAATCACGAAAGCCATAAGCAGTAAAGTCTGCACAGTCATCTCCGCTTTTTGGGAATATCCTCTTTCAGTCACATAGAGCCTGACAGGCATCTGCTCCCTGCTCTTCTCAGTGGTCTCTTACAGTTTTGTCCCTTGCACTCAAAGTTCACAGCCCCTTGCTCTTGTCCTGCCAGACCCATCTTCCAGGTGGAAGTTCTCCTTCCACGATGACCAGCTGCCCCAAGGAAGGGATGATCACTTCTGCCACCTTCCACGTGCCCCACATACTAATCACACACCGTCTCTTCTGTGATGGGAAGTTATGTAATTACCCTCCAACAGTAAGTGGCAGAAAGTTTTCCTCCAAAAGTTTCTCTCCTTCACCTTGTAGTAGACTATCCCAATTATTACTACTTCTACTACTACTACATTTTTGAAATATGATACATTTCAGAAAGACATAATCTGACAGGACGTACCGGACAGACTGACACTTGACTTTGTTTCTTTCTAGGAGAAAGAGACAGCAGTGAGATTTTGTAGAGGACTCTTCTCCCAGTATGAGTTATACATACATGAACATACTGACACTGTCACAGTTAAACATGCAGCAGTAACTGTAAGGATGCTCCTGTATGTTGTAATTCTATGCTTGTCTTTAAGAAGAAACCTGTAAGGTCTAATCAGAGGGAAGACAGATTGAAGAGGTATATATAAGTCATCTTCAATACTGCTTGCTGCATAGCAGTACTGTCTCACAGAATTGTGATCTGGGGCATGCAAAATCTGAACTTTAGAACTTGTACCACTACATCTGCAGCAGTAATTTCTTTCAACCCCCTTTCTTTAGGGCTCTCAGCATACCTGAACTGTATTCTTTTTATTCCAAGCTTTCATTAAACTATCTGAAAGTTTCATTCAGAAGCACTGTAAGCACCATGGTTACAGATTAACAAAGCATTAAGCCTATGTCATTCTGGAAGGACACTGGTTTCCCTAGCTACAATCCCTCACATGCTATCCCCACGACGGATGGTTTCTTCCAGCCCTTCACCCTGCTTTACACTGCCTTCTGCAGATCAAAAAAGCAAAAATAGAATTTTCATCCTGTACACTATTTTATTACTGTAGACCACTTTATTTCTTACATTCACTGTCTGTAACATGTTTACACAGTCACTGCTACCTCTATAACCTTAACTAGCTAAGACAGAAAAGAATACAGATAAGCCTGATCTGGGATGGGGAAAGTAGCGTGGAAGAAGTCAGAGGGATTTTTTGCACCCCATAGCCAAAAATCTGCAGGAGCTTTGCTATATACACAGGGCCGTACAAAGTTGTAACTGAACAAAGAAAGCAAAACCAATTTAACCAAGACAGAAAACTCTTACCATACCAACAGAAGGAAAATTGCTCTCAAGTCAGGAGGGGTATCAAGGGACAGATTTACTAGGGGAACTAACTGTGGCCTTCTCCCTACTCCCTGTGAGTACAACCTGCTATAGTGTGAGCTTCTGAAGCATTAAGACAGTTGGGAATGGTACAGTTTCCATGCCCTGCCGGGGGAAGCTGCAGTTCACAGATCTGCTGGGAACACAAAGGAACACATCAGACCACCTGACCTCTTATGTAGGAAAACAGCTGAATGCCCTGTCCAAGTTGAAGGTAGAGTTAGTGGATTCTTCTCCTCCAGGGATTCATCCAGAGCTTTTATTTAGGCTTGCACGAGACATCTAGACTTCATACTAGCATATTTTATTGAAACAGGAGATTTCTTGTTTTCTCTTGTCCTCTGCTCAACATATGTTCCTTTTCTAACACAGATTTTATTGTGTTCCAGACCAGCTACCTAGAAAGTGTTCTGATACTGACCACTGTTGTTAATACCCAGTGTCAATCCAGCAAATAAAAATTCCTCTCAGAGCAGAAAGGACATACCACTTACGGAGAGGAGGTGACAGAAAATACAGTCTAAAAAGACTCATTTTGAGGATGCACATGATGCATTTTATAGTGCGAGTCATGTCTTTGACAACATGCTTTAAGAAACTCACTTTAAGATAATACCTTGTACTAAAGTAAAATATCACTCTAATTAAGCTCTATCAACTAGGTTACTAGAGAGACATTTGAGTTCTTGTTTGCAAACATCAGATTTCAACGTTGTCCTGGTTCCGGCTGGGACAGAGTTAACTTTCTTCCCAGTAGCTGGGGGGGGTGTGCTGTGTTTTGGGTTCGGTATAATAGGAGCGTTGATGGCCCATTGATGGTTTGTGTGCTGCTGGGTGGTGCTTGCACCGGGCACTTTTCGGCCTCCCATGCCCTGCCAGGTGCATGGGAAGCTGGCGGGGGGAGCATAGCCGGGGCCGTTGACCGCGCTGGCCAATGGGGTATTCCATACCATGCGACGTCATGCTCAGTATAAAAACTAGGGGGGTGGGGGGGGCTCTGGGTTGCGGGACGGACTCGAGCGTTTTCGGGCACGCGTCGGTTCGGCGGGTGGTGAGCAGTTGCGTTGTGCATCGCTCGTTTTGTATATCCTATTGTTGTTACCACTGTTATTATTACTGTTCTACTTTGTTTTATTTCAATTATTAAACTGTTTTTATCTCAACCCACGAGTTTTCCTACTTGTGCCCTCCCGATTCTCTCCCCCATCCCACTGGAGTGGGGGGGTGAGCGAGTAGCTGGGGGGTGAGCGAGTAGCTGTGTGGTGTTTAGGTGCTGCCAGGGTTAAACCACGACAAACGTGCTCTACTGTTTTTCAGAGACAGTCCGAGAATTAATACTTAAAATCCTTTGGGTACATACAGATTTCAAGACAGACTGGATGGTTCAATGGATTTTTTTGTAAAATTTGTATAAATTCACAAGTCAGATCTGACTAGCATTAGCTGTTGACACATTTGGCAGCCAAAAGACAGATCAGAAACTGCATCATCTGCTGTCACTTCTCAGCAATAACCTCATCTCAGTAATGGTAATGTGTAGAAGTACTCAGTGAGTGCAGAGATACTCTAACTGGAGAACCCCGAACAGCTATATTTTTATCAGCTCTGCTTTTAAGCTGACCAAACAAGAAAAAGTACACTCAAATATCCCATTTCCTCAATACTTGTGCACCAGCCTGTACATGAAACTTGTATTACAGCCCTGTTTTCAAAACACCAATTCAATATTCTGGTCCCAGCTCCCAGGACAGAACCAGGTCTCCCCATCCCCAGGACACCACTTTCATCACTGGATTATGGATACCTATTCTTACTCATTCTCCTTCTGACCCAAAGTGCGCATTCTTAGTGGGACAATAAACCACAGCAGCAGGAGGGAATCAAGAATAATCCCATGTGTACCTAGTTCTGCCTGTAGTCTGATAGTTATTTTACTCTTCATAGGAGGTGAGAGGAACAGTTTTGAATGCCCATCACAGCAAGGACAACTGAACTCAGATCCATTATTAGGCGCGTGCTGCACCAACAGTTCTTAGATTATTCAAAACAAAAACAAAAGAGGTGAAGCTAAATTTCAAAAGAAAGAAGTAAAACACTTCTTTTGTGAAACAGCTTGCTGCTTAAATTCATAAGAGCACTGTGAAGGTAGGCACCTATGAAAGACTTTGTAAGGCTACAGTTAAGTGCTTACTTCCAGAAGAGTGAGGAATTTTAAACATGTATACCTTTGATTTTTTTCTGTTGGCTAAATTTACATCCTGTTCTTCCCTTCATGTACATGCAAACAACTTGCGGCTTGTTGAGAATCTTTGTTCCTAAGCATCTATCACTACCCAGACTTTAAACTGSGAAGCTCAGCAAGTCTCTAGGGTTTGTGAATACCACTCCTAGAACCAAACATAAGACGATTTGTGGAGACAGTCCTAAATGCCTAACTGAAGTTCATGAATTGCATGCCAATCACTGGAAGCTCACTACATTTGAGTAAGCTAAACAATGCCAAGCATAATTTCTTGTACACAGCTGGAGTTCAGCTTTTGCCAAGACAACATCTGTATATGTGACAATATAAAAAAAAAAAATTAAAAGGCTCTAGGAGCACTTGTTTCTAAAATAACATATATTTTTAAAAATTATAAAGGCAATAATTACCTTGTTAAAAGTCACTAAATGCTACAAATAGCTACTCATAATTCAAATTAAAACATTGCTGCTTCTATAACTTAGTGGGAACAAATTAACACACATGAAATTCCATCTGAACACAAGAAAATACTTTTTACTGTGAGGATGGTTCAACACCAGAATAGATTGCCCAGAGAGGTTGTGGAGTCTCCATTCTTGGAGATATTCAAAACACCTCTGGACACAGTCCTGGACAACCTGCTCTAGCTGACCCTGCTTGAATAGGGGGGTTTGACTAAATGATCTCAAGAGGTCCCTTCCAACCTAGACAATTCTGTGCTTTGTGTAATTCTCTATGGTTCAGCTAAGAAGACTACGAATATACTATATGCATGCAAGAGCATATTAGCCCAATATGTCCTATTTATTCCACCTTCCAATCTTCTTGAAGAGATTTTGTCGCTTAAAAGGAAACAGAAGGGGTAAAAAGGGGAAATTCTATCAAAACCATAGTGAACACACATGCCTCCACAACTCTCTTCAAGTGTCCTGGTACAGCACATTTATGAGTTGCACTCTTTCCATTTATTGGAATAGCCTAAGAATCCTTTGAACTCCTGGCTAGAATTAATACCAATCCAAAGCAAACATACTGTAACACTAAAAAACTTATTTTGTCATAAGCAAGTACTTTTTTTCTTAAGGATAGGAAAACTCAGTAGCAATTCTGGTGCAACTGCCTTTTATATGAAGTTTGAGGATTATTTCACTTGATAAACAAAAATAATACTTTGTAAGTAATACATGCACGCACTGATTTTTATTTTTTTCCAATTAAGCTCAATTAAGACTTAAATTCAGTTGATAATATACATACATTTACTGTGATTTCAGACCCCCTACAGCAACTAAGACATCTCCCTGGGGAGATGAGAGATATGACACAGGACATCCAGTCTCTTCTGGATCAGTATCTCAAATGGCACTAGACATCCATGTTTCAGCAAGTAAGTTGAGCCCTGAATAACTCTTCACAAAAAGCAAAAGAATTTATTTTATGTAAGTTAAGTTTTGGTGAGGGTATTTTCAAGAAGTTTTCTGATAGATGTTCATCACTCAAGAGAACTCCAAACCAATAAAAGCACCTTGCATAAATGCCCAACAATCACAAAAATTTTTGCTTTTAAATACAATGCTTCTAAGAGTCAAAAGTAAAGGGAACAAATTAGAATATTTCAGAATTAAGCTAAGAAGCTTCTCGAAAGAGAGTTCTGCTAAGTGTGATGTCTGGGAAAGCCACAGCAAATACTGAGTATTTTGAATAAAAAAATCTGAGTATCCATTAACTTCCACAAAATATATCATATCTTACTATTTATTTCAGGTCAAATCTTGCTATTTTCAAATTCATCAATAATTTGGTCAAGGTCTTCAATGAGAATTAGACTAAATTCATAGTTTAACAGCCTACATTTCTGTGAATCTTTTTATTGCAATGTTTATAGCTTGCTAGCAGAAACGCTGCTGCATATTTGAAAAAAAATTAGTGAAATATTAATGCTAGATCACTCCTACCAATGCAGCTAGGCAAATTATGAAATGCCTAGCTATTGGCAAGCAGTTCTCCAAGGGTACATAAGTGTATAGCATTCCCACTAGTGAAGAAAGAAGAAATTAAATCTTTAAATAATCAACCACTCATATTTTAATGACCTTCTTGCAATAAAAGGAATAGAGCTCCTTACACAGTGTGAGATAACTTATTAAACTTCTCCCGGATACCTAGGATTTCAGCATGGAACAGGCCTTTGGGTTTGGATGGGAAGAATTGGAAAAGGCAGTCAGGCAACAAGCAAGCCACAGCTGGACAAAGTGGGGATAGGTGCAGTCCCTGGAGAAGGCACACTTCACTCAGCACCAAATCAATTGTGTTGAACATAAAGCCAACTTAGCCAGCGGTTGCATCTTCTTGTAGGTATGCTTCAGGACTGGATTGCTAGAGGCCATGGTGGACTCTATCAAAACCACACTGCCAGGCAGAGAAGGAATTCAAAAACACAGGAAATCATGAATTACAAACAGGGCAACAGTGGCCTATTACTGTTATTACCATATCCCAGAAGACAGTAAAGATTTTCCTGTATATGGTAACACCAAAACTCTACAAGAGAGCCCTGAAGAGATTTCTTCCCCCAGATCTTTTCTCCATGGACACATTTAAGGACAAAACAGTTTCTTCATCCCTAAAAATGTTATTTAAGTCCTTGGAGAAGTCAAAGCTCTGACTAAATTTGAAAGACCCACAATCTTTTTAAGCAGTTCAGAGCACAGAGTTAGCAGACTTGCATTACAGAGGTTTTTTTCATTTAGATATTGGCTGGGGGGGGGGGTTTGGTAGTGGATAACAATTTACATCAAACAACTCATTTGACTAGATCTTATGCTGTTAATTGCTTTAACTGTGCACTTTATCTACAAGATCTCACATTAGCATTTTTAATTATTTAAAACACATTAAATATTGCTGGTATCAGCATGATCAGAGATTATCTTCTTAATAATCATTCTTGTTTAAGAATTTGATTCCAGCTGCTATGAACTTTAAACAAGCAAAAGCAATGTTTGCTGACATAAAAGGGACAATCCACTTAATAAAGGAATGATGACCAAATTAAACTGCATATGCCCAACAAAACAATAGTATTTTATGCTAGACACTTCATAAGCTTTAATAAAGTTAACTTGCTTGGGAGGAGCCTGAATTACTGTATTGTACTATATTATACTGACTTCTACACTGTATCACAACACTTCAAGATTTTCTTTTACTCCAATTACTATTTCATTAGTTTAGATTCCCAGTCTCTAACCCACCTGGAAGCTACCTATGTTGCCTCTACATTTGGTCCACAGCAAATAATAAAATTTAAATATATCAGTGCCAGTACATCTCTAGAAGAATCAATGGGACAGCATCACCACTAAAAGCAACTGACCTTCTAAATCAAAATTTGACACAGACTGATTTCGGAAGGAAAACACTAACTCAGTCTCCACCTCTAGAGAAAAGTTTTGTTGCAATCAAATGTAAGCAACGATCAGAAAATAACCACATTTTAAGGTAAGAAAAAGCCAAAATAAAGCAGTCATGGTGGTTTCCTTCCCTGTCACCAAATGTATCTCCTGGAATCAAACTGCACCTGAAGCTTTCATTTCAAACAAAGAATAAAGTTTATAGGTCTGAAGATACTGAGCGAAGCTTGAAAACACCAGACTTATGACTTCTAATGGGAAGTGTCTGAATTTATTTAATTACTAATGTCTGGGAACTGACTTTCAGTGTTTGAATGCTTGAGGCTGACAATGCTAAAATTAAAAGCCACTGAATGATGTAACAAATGGAAGCTATTCATCAATGTCTTGAACTGGGAACAGAGACACACTGGCCCAAAAGGTGCTGACTGGCATAAAGATGGCCTGAGACGCCCACCCATCCCCTCCAATGACTAAGCCTAAGGATACTGCAGATAGATCCAAGGACTAAGAGGATAATTAAATGGCGTTTGATTTCTCTCTTTAGCAAATGGCACACACAAAAACCTGGATTTGAATCAGAGGATTTGCAGGGGACAGACTGCTCCTCACCTTGCCAATGAACTGAGCAGTTGTATTGTACATGATCCAGCACTCTAAGCACAGGCTCACTGCTTCTTTTCCATCTTCGGACAGTGACATACTGAATGCAGCCAAGAAGCACAGGACTGCATCCAGATGACCTGAGTCACTATAACCAAACAAAGGGTTGACTTCTAGCTTTGGCCAGGTCCATTCATTCACCTGGCAACACCTACCTAATCAGGAGACACTTGTTCTCTAATAAATAAACAAATAAATGAATCAATCATGCAAAAATAGGTTTGAATGATCTCTTTCTACCTTGCAGCGCTTCAACTCTTAGATCTGACAGTGTTGCCAGTCAGTGAGCAGACAGAAGCTGTTGCATCACCACTATGACTAGCTTTGCAGCATGCTCTCATGCAACTCTCGGTTATTTTTGAAAAACAAATGCAAGCTTTTACCTCTGTATTTATACTGATTCTGAGATAACCAAACAAGGGGTCTTCCCACCCACTTCTAGGAGAGAAAGAGCACAAACTACAGACTAACTAGAACTAAAAACTATTTGATCTTAAGTATTTATGAAATTCCTTCAGTAAGTGCTACTGGCAATACAAACCTTCTCAGAGATGACTCGAAATCCCATGCAGCAATACTGCTGTGACTCGAGTATTTCCCCAATTTACCATTACGTAAGTGTGGTATTTGAAGTCCATTTCTCACAGACAGAGAATAAAATTTCTGCATCTGGATTGGAATTTACCAATCTGCAATTCCTAAAGGATCACCACCTCACCTGCGTTCAACACAGCCCAGTGCAGAGGCTTGCAGAGACATCCAAGTAGCTTCTCAACGTGTTACCCACACAAAACACTGTACTAACAATAGCGCTCCTATAGGCTTTGCTACTTTGTTCAGAGCTAAGTGGGTACCTCTACACAGCACAGTCAACTTGTATGTCCTAATGATATGTTTATATGGAAGGTTTCATCCCTTCTGTAAAACACTATATTTCTTTTTCCTACCATCAGTCACAAAAACATTTGATCTATGGTTACAATTTTGCAGCCTACTTGGTTCCAGTGGAACCCTACAACCAAGAGATTCTCTGTGAAGATCCCAAGATTGCCTAAGACAGGTTTCTGCTCCACATAGGGAATAACTAAGAAAAAGGTGCAGCTTTAGGCATGATTTTTATTACCACTTCATCAGCTCCATTTCTAGTCTGAGTCTACCCTTATCTTTTAAGGCTAGAGACTTTCTTTGGGGCACAGGTGTGGTTGCATGAAAACCACAAAAAAGTTGCAAAAAAGTCAATGTGAGTGATCAGCTATTAAGATACTTGGACATTATTCAGTCACAAAAACTAAGTATCAGTATAAAGTCAAAATGGAATATTGACTTTGAGATTTGGTGTCATTTAACAGCTCCCACTAAAAAAAAAAAAAAAAAAACACCCAAAAAAAAACCACTCACAAATACATCCATCCATCCTTCGGCTGCACAATTGGAAATACTCTGCTCACCTGAGTATTGCCTACCTATCACTTTGTACAGTAATGTTAGACTGAAAAATGCCAAGAACACAAAATAATAAGGAAAATAACTTCAATGTAGTAGGTAATAATCTCTTTAATTTAAGTACTAAAAGAAGAGCTTTCCTTGTATGAAAAGTTTTGTTAGGGGAAAGGATTCTTTGCTTTAGCTAACTGCAACATTGTAAGTGACTGAAGGATTGTAACACTCAGAAACAGGTAGGAAGTGTTCTTGGAAATACCTTGGGGAGATTCAAAAGACTTCTAGCAGTATTGAATGCAGTAGTTGAAGAGGATTTTCACCCTTCTCTGAGGCCGGAGTTGGTTAAAATCATTGCCTTTGGTTTCCTGAGACCTTTAAAGACTGAAAACAGGAGAACATGAAGTGTTACTGAAATTTGCCCCAGGTTTGCAAACAATGGTTTTCAGTAATTGAAAATAACTTGCTTCTTTTGTGCACAATCTCTTCTGTTTTTGTAAAGCATGAATAACAGCTCATCTTTTATTTGTTTTCAGTTTCTCACAGAACCAGTTTGTTATGATTGCTCTCTCCTACACAAAAGCTGGTCAGGATTTCCAAACACCCTTCTGTTTATTTATGGCAAGCTGCAGTAAAAACATTTGCTTACTCCAATTCAGTGCAAGAATCTGGTAAATAAAAACACTAATTTAACACCTTTTACCCGCTAGTATATGAAAGAAAACTAAGCACTTACAGTCAACATGTCTTTCTCTAGTCTGCATGTATTCATTACTGGGCAAAGCAACTGGTTGCTCTTCTTTCAAGATAGAATGGGTACAAGTTCAGCAGCAATGCTGGCTTCTGTACTTCCTTCTCTCACCTGACCTGGCTTAAGAGTGTATAGAGACTTCTGTGGGATTGCTTTTTAATTTTTTGGGGTGTTTCTCCTAGAGAAGCTGGTGGCTCATGGCCTAGACAGGTGTACTCTGTGCTGGGTWAAAAACTGGCTGGGCGGCCGGGCCCAGAGAGTTGTGGTGAATGGCGTGAAGTCCACTTGGCAGCCGGTCAYGAGCAGTGTCCCCCAGGGCTCAGTATTGGGGCCAGTCTTGTTCAATATCTTCATCAACGATCTGGATGAGGGGATTGAGTGCTCCCTCAGTAAGTTTGCAGATGACACCAAGCTGGGCAGGAGTGTCGATCTGCTCGAGGGTTGGAAGGCTCTGCAGAGGGACCTGGACAGGCTGGATCGATGGGCTGARGCCAACTGCATGAGGTTCAACAAGGCCAAGTGCCRGGTCCTGCAYTTTGGCCACAACAACCCCATGCAACACTACAGGCTGGGGGAAGAGTGGCTGGAAAGCTGCCTGGCGGAAAAGGACCTGGGGGTGCTGGYWGACAGCYRGCTGAAYATGAGCTGGCAGTGTGCCCAGGTGGCCAAGAAGGCCAATGGCATCCTGGCCTGTATCAGAAATAGTGTGGCCAGCAGGACTAGGGAAGTGATTGTCCCCCTGTACTCGGCACTGGTGAGGCTCCACCTTGAATACTGTGTTCAGTTTTGGGCCCCTTGCTACAAGAAGGACATTGAGGTGCTGGAGCGTGTCCAGAGAAGGACAACGAAGCTGGTGAAGGGTCTGGAGAGCAAGTCTTATGAGGAGCGGCTGAGGGAACTGGGACTGTTTAGTCTGGAGAAGAGGAGGCTGAGGGGAGACCTTACTGCCCTCTACAACTACCTGAAAGGAGGTTGCAGCGASGTGGGTGTYGGTCTCTTCTCCCAAGTAACTAGCAATAGGATGAGAGGAAATGGCCTCAAGTTGCGCCAGGGGAGGTTTAGATTGGACATTAGGAAAAATTTCTTTACTGAAAGAGTGGTTAARCATTGGAACAGGCTGCCCAGGGAAGTGGTTGAGTCACCATCCCTGGAAGTATTTAAAAGACATGTAGATGAGGTGCTTAGGGACATGGTTTAGTGGGCATGGTGGTGTTGGGTTGACGGTTGGACTTGATGATCTTAGAGGTCTTTTCAAACCTTAATGATTCTATGATTTTGTTTTTGTGGTTTTGTTTGTTTGTTTTTCATAAAGCTTTAAGAGGCACGCTGGTGATCCAGTCCACAGTACACCTCCACAAACAGCAATGCCAGCAAAACACAAGAGCAATAAGCTGCAGCAGGAGGGCAGAGGGATCATGAGTACCACAAGCCAGTATTGCTGCAGACCATGATAGAAAGGCAAGGAGAGACTGATCCACAACTTCTACTCAGTTGTTATCCATCTATCCAGACAAGGTGCAAAAGGGATCGTAAATCCGTTAGATTGAATGTTCTGATAAAGTGTTTCTTCTGACAGTTTTCAAATGTGTGTATCATGCAGATAAACAGATGGAAAATAATCTTAACTGAGAACAGATAGAGGGGCTTTTTTTCTTTTTTCTTCAAATAGAAGGTTCTGAATTTACAGCTGAAGATTTTCTTCAACCTTTCCCCACCTTCCTTACTCTGAGACACAACTGTTCCTTATTTGGAGAAAAACCTCTGTTTCAAGGAAAAAACACCTAAAAAGAAGATCTTAACTAATCTTTAATCTTTGATCTTTAATTAGGATCAGAAATAGAATTAGAAAAGAAACAGACAAGCGTTTAGACTTCTGTGCCCCCTTCAGGTCTAAGCAAAAGAAACACTTCTGTTTGGAAGCCTTGTCCTTTTTTCCTCCCTTCCACAGACTTTCTGAGCCAGTTGATATAAAAAAAAAAAAAAACCAACAAAACCCCCCAAACAAACAAGCAACAAAACCCCACCTTTCACCTCTCTCATATCTTTAGATCACTATAGCTCCACTACCACTTTTTTTTTTTTCTCCTCCTTTTAAGTGTCCAGGGCTTGGCCTGGTTTGCTATGGGCTACCCGGTAATCACATAGTAATCTCTCTCAGTACCTGGGCCAAAGAATAAGTAAGTCGGAAACTAAAGATACAGCCTATGAAAATTTATTCTTTGGGTTTCCAACAACAATTTTCAATGTTCACAGTACACAGACCAGTGACAGGACAAAATGTAGAAACATAATGTGTAATTCACTGAAACAATCTATGCCATTGAAGACACTTCCATGCCCCTTCCCCTGTATGCCCCGTGCTCTGCCACAAATTATTGCCCCAGAGTACAGGCAACACTTGCGTTGCCACCATCCCATTGGCATTACAGTACAAACCCATACTGACATCCCATGACAGTGCCTACAACCAGCCAAAATGCAGGCACATGCTCTACTCCACCAGCTCTGCTACATGAGCAAAGTGAGGTGGAAAGCTGGAGGTATTTATGTCTTAAACTGCCACAAATTACAACTGACAAAGCTCAGTTATTAGAGCCTTAATTCTCTTCACTTATCCAGCAACACCACTAAAAAATCAATGCAAGTCCATAGTGCAAGAGTTACTTCTAATTAGTAAAGACAGTAAATTCAAGTGGCCTGTCTAGCAGCTTTCCTCCCTTTAAGGTAGTTTAGAGTTGCACTATGCCAGATTTGGAATCCTGTGGAAATGTGAACATCTGCAAGAAGTATAACTACACTAGTTTTGTGCATGACTTGTTCTCATCTTCAGTAAGTCTCTTCTGTCATTTGCATCCAAAGAGCTAAAGCATGGAATCTGACTCCATAAAGCATCTAACGCAATTGACCTGATTAAAAGTCTTAAAGAAACTGAACAATCCTAATAAAATAAGAAAAAATAATTAAAAAAAAAATATCAAATGGCATGCTTCAAACTGAGTATATACTTGAGGGTCCAGTCACATTGGCACAAGAGAACTTCATGTATTAGGCAGCCAGCCCTGGCTACAGAAACATTTTAGAGTTTGACTTGCTCTCTGTAAAGCTGAATTCCTCCTTCTGTTCCACCTCCATTCATAGTTATCCTCCCTATGTAAGCAAGCAAAGCACATCCAGTCCTCTTACTTACATTTCAGCAACTCCTATGTTTTTGCACTTCTGTGATTCTCTCTGAAGGATGGAGCACATACATGAAAAGTAAACCCACRAGATTTCATAGTTGTATTGCATCATTCAATTTCCTATGCACTTTCCCAACAAGCAAATACAGCAGCTCCATTTGTATGCAAAAGTCACCACAGACCGCAAGAGATGCAGAGTGTATTTTAATGTAACCTCACTGAGGATGAGAAGCTCAGCACAGCAGGGGTATGGCACACTCTCCAGTGCACTCTGCAGTCCTGATGCACTAAGACCCTGCCAGAAAGGAGTTCTGTTCCCTTCATGTTTGTTTGCCTGGGTTTTCTACTAAAGGAGGAAAAGAAAAAAAGAAAAGGAAAAAAAAAAAAAAAANAAAAAAAAAAAAAAAAAAAAGGAAGTTCAGCCAAGGAATATACCAAACCCACAAAACAGGTACTGTTATCCCCACTAAAGAAGTTCCACACTTCAGTTCAGCCTTTAGCTCTTGAGACTTCTATTTTGATCTCCACAGTTCGCTGAAGTCAAAGTCCCAGCTCCGTTCTGAAAACATCACCTCAGTTCTTTTTTTGTTTTATGCAACTAAAATAAAGGTCACTGACTGAAAGGGGGCTTTCAAAACTAAGCATAACACAGAAAAGAGAAAAAACCACAGAAGATGTATACCCTCAAAGGAAGAACCTTTTGATGGTCTATTATTGCTTTAAAGACATAATTTTAAAATCTGTATTAGACCAGGAAAAAATATTATTCAAAGCCACTCTCTTCTTATAAATGTAGCTGTTGGAAAAAATGTTAATACCAATTTTAGAGAATTTAAAAAGAAACCTTGAAAGAATACATTCCACATATCCCAATGACATTTCTTCAACCACAGGTTTTTATCTATTCTGTCTTGATAAGCCAGGTAGAGTCCCAGTTTAGCAGATAAAGAGCAGTAGCCCTTTTACTTTATTTAACCTGAACTGATGGAAAATGTTTTAGACATAATAAGGCCATAAGCTTGCTCATGTCCACTTCAAATTAAAAAATAAAGACAGACGGTTGCAGAAAAAGACACTCTTCAGAACAACCACAACCTTTAAGTACTGATGAATCAAAATATTTACAGTATTTATCCCCCTGTAAAGCTCATTCTCTACAATTAAAGTTCTTCTAAATTGCTGCAACATATTGCTGCAGAAATTTTGGCAGAACACATTCTCAATTTGCATAATTGTTCAGAGTAGTCACCTAACTTAGAGAAAAATCATGCATTCTCAAATATTATTGATGTTCTGAAGCCTCCGATTTATTTTACTCATAACTGTTTACATATTTTATTGCCTTTCTCATCACAGAGAAACCTCTGACTGCTGATATCAAAGTCAATAGCTTGCAAACTGGCATGAGTGTGAATGGAATTTGCACGGCATTCACTACTGGAATGTCATTTTTTGAAATGACACCTTTCGTTTCTCAAGCCAACGGAGAGACATATTTTGAAGAGTTAGCAATGTATGTAGGTATATAAAGACCCATCAGTACTACCCCAGTTCCCACAGAGTATCTGCCCTTTGAGTGACTTAGCTGTCCACTGACAGCATGGAGCACAAAAGGTATTCTAATTCAGCTATCTCGTGTGTGCAAAACTTCCTCCCAGGAAAGGAAGCCAAACATTGCTGGTCCACAGAAAGTCTGGTAAGGAACTTCAGTGTCAAATCTTAGCTATGTCCAAGTTTTTCCATAGTTAAAAGTGCAACTAAAATACAAATCTGATAAAATCTTGACAAAACATTTTTCCAATCCCACTCTTGGCCAGGTTACTCAGCAGTCAATAGCGTTCCTCCATGCATGCTGGAAATCACAAAGACTGTGGCCTAGGACACAGACTAGCACGTGCCCAGAACATGCTGCAGCTCCTTTCTGGCCTACATTAGATATTTCCCTTTCTATAAAGGTCAGGCAGATTCAGATTCAGGGTGGCTGGTCCACATGGTAACACCCAGAACCAGGAGTTTCAAAGCTCTCCTGGTCTCCCAGTTTAAACTGCCGAACTCCAACATCATTACTTCATTTTCTGCTCTTGAAACTACCTCTCAGAGTTGCCTCTGGTGCCTGGAATTTCTTCACAGACTCAGCAGGAATGGCCCTCAAAAAATTCTCTCCTAAGCCTGTTTCTTTTCAAATTGAAGGTTCTAACTATTTAAAGCCCAAAATTCAATCAGAGGTAAATCCCACCCATGAACCAACATTTAAAAAAAAAAAAATAAAAATAAAAATTGTTTAAAAAAACTCTGTGAAAAGTATCTGCTCTTTACTCATTTTCAGTAATCAGAATTTGATAGTAAAATTTCAAAAATCCCTCTGAAATCAAGTTAGTAAAAGCCTGTAAAATAAAAGCATCCCATCTACAAGCACATACTCTTGCAAATGGGTAAGCATATAGAATGACAGATGCAACATCAGACCTCATTTTATCTCATAAGTGGTCAAAAGGCCCTCTAAGTCAGAACACAAAGTGAAGATTTAGAAATCGCTATGTCAAGGATCCTATGTCTTTCCCTACTAAGTGTAATTGCCAGATAATTCAAGAAATTAGGAGGATATAGCACCACAACCAGTTATTTTTGTGGGGAATAAATAAATAAACAATTAAAAATCAGGTTTCTAAAAATTGAATAATTTGTTAGGAAAACCGCTGTAATTTTCACCCTTTTGGCACTGTTCCTCTAACTATCTCCAAAGCAGTGAGACACAAAAATTCAAACATGAGATTCCCCTTCCCCCCACAATCAGTTCTGGAGTAACTGAAGTCCTCAGAGCACAGAACACGCTGGCAAGCGCCATATGAAAGTCCTAGATGGATGAGAAATATGAAGGATAATTTCTTTATGCTAAAAAGAATTAAAATGAGACAACTACGCGGTTACTGTAGGTAAGCATAATTACAGTGGATGGCATTTATGTTTGGCTAGTTTCTCCTGATAACACTGTCAACTGTTCTCGCCTGAGTGTTTAAATTAATTTCATTTTTCACTTAATCTAATTCCCATTTCTAGTCCAATTTATAATCATCACTTCACCATACTAGCGTGGCATTAAATTACTGTCATTCTTGGCCATTAAGTCAATCATATTCCAGTCAGCAGAGTCAATCAAAAACACCACAGCAGTGCCATGAATTTCATATTGAATACATTCCTTTTTGCTGCATTGTAGAAGCTGATCATCAGTGTCAGAAGCTATATTATATCAATTTCTGATTTTTCAGGCAGAAGCAACACATTCTGAATCAAAAATGGAGAAAACAAAAAACATCATTTTTTTAAACGAACACTGCATTTTCTCTGGTCAAATCCCGCTCACTTTACTTTGCAAGTACCCACTGAAGAACAAGCCCACACAAAGCTAAATTTCCATCTGCTACCGATGTTTCAACCACACTTCTCCTTACTGTAAACTGCAAATTTATTGCTCCCCTTAATACAAAAACAAAACAAAAACACCTTCCCTGCTGTTACTCGAATTTCTTTGTGTTCAAATTCAAATCCTGAACCAAATTCACTCATACATTTAGCAATACACAGACTTTTTAACAGGAGTTGCCATCTCAAACACAGCTGTTCATGTCCTTCTTACGGAGAAGATAGACTTAAATAAGATTACAGCTCAACTAGAAGATCCCAGGGAATCCCGAGTTTGTTGTCTGAGGCAAGGTTCTACACTTTCTGTTCAGGGCCAATTTGAAGTTCAGTCACTTCCAAGCTTGCTTTCACAAAAATATCTTCAGAAGTTTAATTTCTGCATAGACATCTTTACTTTTAGAATATCATGTGGTTTTCTAACAGTAAAGACAATACTTAATCTCATACTCCATGTGGTTCATGTAACATGCTGATCTATAGTGTTAAATAAACAACACCCCAATTTCCAGATTAAAATTCCCTTCCCTAAAAGCACCTGCTCTCGCTTGGAATTGAGTGCAAGATATACCTGCAAATCTAACTGGATCATTTTTCAAGAAACCCTGATGCGACTTCTTCCCTCCTTTAAATATTAGAAGTACTATTTTCCCCACATTTGTCAACTCAATAGCTGCCCAAATGCACATTTTTTCCATGCGTGCTTACACAAGAAGAAACAGGGACTTTTGTGGCTCGTATGCACAATAAATCACAATGMTATTTTTTATAAACACTGTAAGCACCTAAAAAAAGATCTTATGCTTAAGAGGCGTTAATTGGTATGACTGCATTATTTTTAGTATCCTACTAAAGCAAGAGCTTATTATTCCCTAACAGTTTCTCAGAGTACCCAAACCTAGCTTAGTACGTCATACATAATAACTGCAAAGTGCTTTACAGATACTGTCAAATTATTCACAATCTGAAAAGCAGACAAAAGACGAAAGAGTTCTTCTGGAATACTTTCAAAGTTAAGTAAAAATTTCTCTCTAATCATTTGTAAACTTGAACAGAAGAGAGATCTGACTGAGTAGCTATATATTCGTAGATTTTTAAGCATCTGTGGTAACTATATTATTTGTTCCGTGCATCACTGGATTTCTGTAGACTCTGGTTAAATAGTAAACTTGGTTTTCGGATAAAAACTCTAAACAATTGTTGAGCACCCCTCAGAGGCCTTACCCCTGCCAACTGCTTCATGCAGGCAGATCCCAGAATCAACAGGAATTGGCAAGGCTACAGTAATTCTTTACCCTATGCGCTACAGTTAACAGGATTGTGGCTCCTGGGTCTACTCCTGATCTTTTCAGGACTGAACGAATGCTGCCATTAACATTTACGCAAGTAAGGCTAACCCCAACTTGCTTCTCAAACATTTGTAAGATATCCTGCTACCCCTACAAAACCAGAAAAATTTATAACAAGCTTAAAAAAATGTTTTCCCACTATTTGCTAAGATCAACATCTGCAGTTTATCTCACCGCGCTAAGCTTTAAACTGTAGCTCCATTTCTTTCACATTTTATTATAGTGTATGGTGCCAAGTATACTGCTTCGCAGTGTTCGTGCGTGACAGTTATGTACATCAACTGTCAGTTGGACCCTGCCAGAGACCATACAGACAAGCCGGCTTCGCTCCGCAGGCTGAATTCACCCTCCATCGATGCCCTGGGAGACTCACAGCAATGAATCATCTGCAACCTGCAGCATCGCAGGAACCCGTGATTTTTTGGTAGAATTGCTCCAGATTGGCCAAATGGGAAATTTAGTGCTGAGAACCAAATCTTTCCCCACTCTGAGCTAGGTATTTCACCACCAGAGCAGTACCTTTTAAATTGCTCGGGCTGCAGATTTAATCTTCCAGCAATCAAGGTGCCTAGCTTCCTCCCAGCTGGGAGCTCTCGCATATTTAAACACTGGAGAGGAGCAAAAGCTTGTTTTTGTCACTCAAACGAGTAGTTTCAAGTCTGGATACACGAAGACAACCGCTCCTACTAAGTAAGGAGATGCATTTCAACGCCCGTTTCGAGGGAACAGAGCCATGTTTTAAGAAACCGCCACAAACCGAGCACCTGGAGCACGTCCCCGCACAACCCCGGAGGGAGCGGGACCCGCCGCGCCTCGAAGCCACCCCCCCGGCTCCGGTTTGTCTTCCCCCCGCCCCGCCGCCTCCTACGCCGGAGTTACACTGAGCAGAGGGCCGGCGGGACCGCTGAGGCGGGCGCCGGCCGTTACTCAGGGACGCCCCAACGGTCGGAGCTGCCGTTTGAACCGTCTCCCTGGCAACGAGGACACTTGCACCCCCCTCAGCCCCCTCCCCAGGCAGCGGTGCTGAGAGGCCGGGGCGGCGGAGCGAGGCGGGGGGCGGCCGGCGGCGGCCGGCCGCCCCCCGCCTCGCTCCGCCGCCCCGGTCCCGGTTAGGTAACGGTGGCGGCGAAGCACCGCCTCAGGCCCGGCCGCTCGCTCACCTCGCGGCAGGTGGCGGGACGGCGCACGGCGATGGCGCCGCCCTTCCGGCCCGCTCCGACGGCAGCGGAGGACGAGCCGCGGAGAAGAAGCTCCCGCGCCGCAGACTCGCCGGGCCGGCTGTGSGGCTCTGGTGCCTGAGCAGGAGGAGCTTCCCCGCCCCGCCCAGTGCGCAGCGGCGGCCCGGCGCGGCAGGGCCGCACCTGCCGGAGGAGGGGCCGAGCCTGGGTCGAGTTGGGCCGCGGGATCCTGTTGCCGGTTCTCGGTGACTCCTGAGGCGTCGCAGGGGCGCCAGCGTCCACCGTGCCTCCGGGAGGCGGCGGCCGCAGGCAGCGCCACAGGCTTCCCGCCGGCCCTCCGGGAGGGCTGGAGGGAGGCGGCCTGGCCATGCCCTTGAAGTAGCGATAAGTTTGTGGGCAGAGCACCTGAGAGGCGGGATCACCACCGGCACAGCGGGGTCAGGAGGGCTGTCAGCCGGAGGAGGGAGTTGGGAAGGAAGATTTTTGGACAAGAAATATGGCTGGAAAGGGAGAGGTCTGCAGAAGGGCAGGCCCACTGCAGGGTCAGGGCCTGAACACTACATCTTGGATATTAAAGCATCAGTGCTTTATCATCCTGTTAAGGATTTTGATGTAGCTTTTTAAAAACCTTATTGCAAGAGTGATGAGGGACGCCTCTCTGAGATGAAACTGCTGCACACAGGCATGCTGCAGTCATGTATTTTTCCAGATGCCGTTTTTGCAGGGACACAGTACCAGGCTTTGCAATGAGGCTCAGTAACACTCAACACTTCTTTCAGTGTCGCCTCCTGAAACTGTAATGTGGTAGGAGCTTTTCTTCTTCCACCCTCTAACTGATCCCATGATTGTGAAGAACACTCAGGAGAATTAAAAAAGAAATCTAATGATTATTGAGCCACTCATATAATTTAACAAGACTGGACAGTGCTTTAATATATAGGAGGAAGTACTATTTTGAGAATTGTTTGGAGCAGCACTAGTTTTGAGCACAGTCCATATCTTGCTACTGATTTTTTTTAGGAGTCAGTTCCTGTTTTCTTATCTGTGTAGTTAATACAAAAACAGTAGATCTCAATATCTCTGCCTCCATCTCCAATATACTTTTGTATTAAATTTTACATATGTGTCACATCAGAGGAGTTCAAGCCTTTTTCAGATGACAGTTCCCTAAAATGTTTTTCAGAGAGTGTGGACCTTTAGTTAAACCTACTGACAGATGAGTTAAGGTGTCCACGAAAGACATCTAGAAATACCACTGTTCCTCATCTGCAGAGCAGACAGTAAAAACTAGGAAGTCAGTTCAGAGAGTGCACAGTACCAGATGCGATGGTGCCTTTTGTGTAGTAATGCAAAGCTTCTCCAAGCCAAGTTTCAAGCAGGTTGGTGCCGATGCAGTGCAATACTAGGCAGAGTCCCATTTCTGTTTCAAAACAGAGGCATAATGACAGGGCCACTGCTTCATATCAGGGCCAGTTAACTCATGTGCAACACAAAACTGTTGTGGCTACATTACCTTTTATTCCAGAGCTATTTTGATCAGTGTTAGCGTAAACATGTCCACACCTTCCTGCACTGCACAGTGTGAACATGACAAGGTAAGTGATGAGCAGAGTCTCCCTATACTCAGACACTTCTGAGCCACTGTAACTAGAAACTCGGCAGGAACTGGAATGTGGAGTTGCAAGAGGCGCAGTGCCAGTGGCTGAGGTGAGCAGAATGTGAGCAGCGGGCAGTCGGCTGGAGCTTGAGGGGCTGCAAAAGCATTGAGGGACAGTCAGTGTTTTGCCTCTTTCCCTGGCAGATTGGCCCTGCGGCCCAGCATGGCTTCCTTGAGCTTCCAGGGAAGTGGCTACACAAAGAACGTGAAGGGCAAGATCATCTAGGTGGTGGTGTGGTATAGGCCTTTTAATGCCTCAGGATGTAAAGCAAGTGCCTACGCTTTTGTAGACTGTGATCAAGAAAGAAAAGAAGTTAGTGTCTGCACTGGAGGTGTCACAAACAACTGATACATACAGGGCTGTTGTGTGTCACATTTTGGATCAAGTTATTATGGGTACAACTGTACAGTGATCATTTATGGCCAAACTGGTATTGGAAAGACCTTCACAATTTAAGGGGAGCCCCAATGAAGAACATTCTTTGGAAGAGGATTTGCTACCAGGTATAATACTTCATATCAAATATTAGAAAAACTCAGAGAGATTGATACTGAATTTTTTTGTAAAAGCCTCTCTTCTGGAAATCTATAATGAAGAGCTTTTTGATCTTCTGAATCCTGTTTCCAGTGCTGGAGAAAGGCTGCAGATGTTTGATGATCCCGTAAACAAGACAGGTGTAAATGTGAAAGGCTTGGAAGAAATAACTGTACACAACAAAAATGAAGCCTACCAAATCTTGGAAAGAGGTGCAGCAAAAAGAACTACTGCAGCTACTTACACAAATGCATATTCCAGTTGATCCTAGTCTGTGTTTTCGGTTGCCATCCATATGAAAGAAATGGACAGAGCAGATGGACAGAAGCTTGTTAGAACTGGGAAGATAAACTTGGTTGATCTTGCAGGAAGTGAAAACACTTCAGTTTGGGGCAGTTGATAAAAGAGCTTGTGAAGCTGGAAATACCAAGTAGTCCATTCTGACTGGAGAAAGAGTTATTACTGCTCTTGTGGAAGGAGACATAGAGAATCTTAACTTACATGAATCCTTCAGGACTCCCTTGGAGAACAATGAAGAACATCAATAATTATCACAGTTTCTCACATACTATAAATCTTGAGGAAACACCGAGTACACTCAAGTATGCTTACAGAGCAAAGAATATAATGAAGCCTGAAGTTCATAGAATCATAGAATCATAGAATAGTTTGGGTTGGAAGGGACCTTTAAAGGTCATCTAGCCTAACCCCCCCTGCCATGGGCAGGGACATCTTCAGCTAGATCAGGTTGCTCAGAGCCCTGTCCAACCTGACCTTGAATGTTTCCAGGATGGGGCAAGTTAACCAACAGCTGCCAAAAGGAGCTATTATTAAGGAAGATACTGAAGAGATTGAGCATGTAAAAGGAGACCTTGCTGCTGCACGAGAGTAAAATGGAGTCTATTTTTTCATTGAAAATTCATTAAGCCCTTAAGAGAAAGCTGACAGTTCAGGAAGAACAAGTTGCAGAGTATATTGACATAATCAGCACCACGGAAGAAGTGGTGAAAACAATCATTAAACCATTCACAATTAATAAAAGCGAACCTTAACAATGAAAACAGATCTGCAAATCAAGGAGAAAGAACTGAAAGAAGCAGAAACAGATCTGCAAGAAACCAAGGTTCCTCTGGCTGAGAAAGAATATGTGGTTTCAGTTTTGGAAAACACCGAAGAAAAACTTCACGGCACAGCTAGCCATTTGGTTAGTACTGTTAGTACAAAAGATGTATCTGTGCAAAACTGGATCATAAGAAGGCTGTTGATCAACACAATGCTGTCGTCCAAATACATTTGCAGGAGAAATGAATGTTCTGTTCAACAAAATACTAGATTCAGTTAGTGAGAACAGTCTGAAGCAGCAACAGATGTTGACATCTTATGCATATTTTATAGGTGGCCTCCTATCTACCAGTTGTTCAGTAGCTAATGTATTTGCATTAGTTTTACCAGTGTCTTTTGCCTCTGTTAAAAAAATGCTGTCCACTGAACTTTCTTATATGTTTGAAAAAATATTACAAAATAAGACTCTGCCATTTGCTAGTAAAGCTGAGCTGTTGAGGTTGGCTGAGGAGCGTATATGTGGATTAGGAAGAACATTAAATATCTTGACACCAATGGTGGAAATTGTCCTGGAACTAAACTGCCAGTTTCAGAATAACATGAGGAAATGTTCTGCTGTGGCTGATGAGATGGAGGGCCATAAAAAGAAATTAATATCTTCTTAGAAGAATAAATTCTTCTTCTCTATCTCTGAAAAAATTACAGGAAGAAACAGCCAGTGTTTTTTCTCAGATGCAAAATACTGTGAGAATTTAAGAAGTGGAAATGGAAAGACTTGTATACACAAAGAATGCAAATGAATTAGTGTCCTCACTGCAAAGTCAGATGGACCTGTTGGCACAGGAGACACAGAAGAACTTAGCTGGTATACAGTCAAAAAATGGAAGTTTGAAGACCACCATCACTGTTGGGCAAGAAGATGTTTACCTGGAAACTATGGACCTAGTCAGCAGTAAAACTTATGCTTCAAAACAAATTTATTGCATCTCTGGATAATTTCTTCAAGAGCTCAAGGACATAAATGGTGAAAACAAGAAGATGCTGGTGGAATCCATTGTCTGTTCTCAGCATCATCTTAGCAATCTTACAAATGCATTTCAGCATACTGGTAAACGGAGTGAATTTAAAACTGCTCAGATAGTCAGATCAGTAGCAGTCCTCCTTCAGCAATGAGAAACACCAGCTTCAGCGTTTACAATAGAAAACAGAAGATTTATGATTGAGGTCAGTATTTTGTATTGGATATTTTGTTCTGCATTAAGTTGCAGTAGATGTGGTTTGGAACTACCACATTGTATGAATAGATCCTACAATAGATTTTATTATATGCATATCAAGAATACAAATAGTCTTTTGTGTTCAAAGATCCTTGACATACTGCTGGCGCTAAAACAAACTAATTGACGATTTTAAAAGCATTGGAAGTCACCCATGAGAACTACAAACCAACGGCCTATGCTGACCTTAAAAAAAGAAAGAGTATATCATATTGCTGCCAGCCACGTTCAGGGTCTCCACATCCGTGCTCTCATTTAAAGGCCTGACTGAATGACTACTAAAAAAAGAATCTTCTTACTGATTTCCAGTATGTGCTTACTAAAAGCCAGTCAATAAGTGAGAACTTATTCAAAGAATGGAATTGTCCTATGGCTATTGGAAGCTGGGAGCTAGACAGCAAGCAATTCTGTGTAACGGGGAAATGCAATGGATTTATGTATTATATACAACTTCTTGAGAGAACAATAGCAAATTGTGGCTTGCAGCATTAACAAAGTGTGTGACTCTTAAAGAGACAGAAAAATTATCCTTAAATACAGACTTGTCAGGCTCTTTTATTCTATACATATATAAAAGCTTATATTGCTACAAGTATACTCCCTTAGATTTTTTTTTGTAAGTCTGACTTTAGAGATTGGCATCAGTGTAATTTCTTTATCACTGCAACATATGGCAGTCTCCCCTGCTGCCAAAACATGGCCATGTTTCAGCCTCAGGGTACAGCTGGGTTGAACTTAAAACTGAGACTGTTTTCAAACATAGATACAGAATTTTATTTTACTCCTTCTGACACCATAATGGAAAAGTAAATTCAAAATTCCTGTCACCGGAACCTCTATGAACACTACAGTGCCTAGTGGTTTCAGCCACGCTAGGAAGTGTTTTTTCCTTCTGGTTTTTGGATAACATCTAAAACGATAACCAGTCACTACTATCTCAGGATGATGTATCACTCAGCTATGCACACTGAAAACTTCTTCTGTTCAGATCCCAGCATGGATTTGCAAGATTCTGAATCTTACGGTGATTTATGGTGAGTTTCCCACATAACCACAAGTTATAGCAATCTCTGTTCATGTGCAATCAATGATTTTGTAAACCTTCTGTTCTCAGAGGCTCTTTACAACTCACCCGTACTTAACCCATCATTTCCTCTTACAGTGCTCTTCCTGATTTGCAAAGCTGAATGTAAACCTGCTGTACTGGTGCATGTTATCTCAACGTTCTGAAAATAGCCAGATAAACACAGCCAAATCCTAGTTGCATCTGAAAGTATACCAAGCACCATGATTTTGATTAAAACCATAAAAATATCAAACACTGCACTAAGTTCTGAGCAGTTTGTTCAGCTGAGCATTTTCCAGATCACATGGCAGTACCACAAGCATCTAAAGCAAACAAACAGAATAAAGGTCCAACACTAAAAAAAGGAAGAAAAAATCATATCTGCAATCCCATTCTCTAACCTTGCAACTGGAGCTAGAAGAAAACCCATAAGTGCCTTGGGTTTTCTGCTCATTGGGTGGAGCTGAAAAACACCAATTGCATGACAGCACCTGCTTAAAAGAAGCCCAGTGGGCAAAAGAAAATTAAAAGAGGTAAGGGAGTAACTATTCCCTTCTCAGTAGCAGATATATAAATAGTAGTGTTAGCTGTAACATTGGAGTTGTCTAAGTTACTGCTTTGACCTGGTTCTTTCATTTGAAACAGGTTTAGTTAGATGAGGTGACATTCCGTACAGGAGGAAGGAAGCTTCCTGATGGCTAGCAGGGTGTGTAAGGTCCTGTTTTGAACCTTGCAATGCTTCCTCTGCTATGCATGTTGTTCTGAACACAGCTCTGGATGCAGCAATTAACATTACAGAAAGGAAAAAAGGAACTGGAGGTTAGACAAGAAACTAACAAAACAGTTCTCTAAGCAACCCATATAGTACTGTTGGCAGGTAAATTGCTGGCCACTGAAAGTTAACAATTTTATTCCTCCATCTCCTTTTCTAGATCCCCCCTACTCCCAAAGAACAGTTGAGCATGGCCCAGCCTGAGGCTGCTTTAAACAAAATCATTCTCCACTTCTGAACTGTTGAAATCAAAATAGTCTGGCACGTTAGATGTGACAATCCACAGCTTTTATTTCTGTGAAGTAGGAGGTGTATTTCTAACATCAAGCAAGCATATTTTACTGCCAGTACTCTGGAAATGTAGTTGCTCCATTTAGCACATGGCTGCTGCAAGAGGGGCTGGAGGCTCCAATGTACGAGAAGTCCCATGACCAGAGGAAAGGGATCAAAAAATGGCTGGAAAAGGAAGAGCAGGGGTAGAGCCTTGGCGGAAATGGTCAGGAAGAGGGAGAGAGACCATGCACTCCTGCCATGCTTTTTCCACTGTGATAGATGAGCTTGTATATATAATGCTTTACTTAGCCTGGTGCAAGCCTTGGCACTGCCACTCTGCTAATGAAAGCATAGGCCTCAGTGGAAAGCACTTTGCATGTCCTTGTTTTCAAAACCAGTGTACCTCGGGAACAACAGCCTCTTCAGATTACTCTTCCTTCAGCTTTTTCTTACATTCAGGTCCTTCCTACAATGGAAAGTAGCATGGAGACAGTGAAGATCTTAAAGAGTGACTGAATGTTTGCTGCATTTTTAATTCTGGGACAATTAGACAACCAATCCTCTCCCTGTTAAGAATAAGGGGGAGGATGCAGGTGTTAGAAACTGAGGAAGAAGAGAGCTCATATAAGTAACTTATTGAGCTTAGTCTGTCTGCAGAACCAAAGGACTCTCTATTAGAGGGTCCTCATCCCTTCCACAATTAAAGCTGGCAGATCTGACCTCACTGTGCTGCCTTCAAAAGCGTGAATGGTGAGTAACATAAAGTTTTGTTTGAGCCAGTTGCTGCTGGCTCCCTCTCATGAGGAAAGAAGCAGCAGCTACACAAAGGACCTGTGTAGCCTGCAAGCAAGCTCTGGAGCCTCAAATGGCATCCAAATGACCTGAAGCTGAATATCTAATTCAGCAGAAAATTTGCCACAGTCCAGAATGTTCATTAAGAACAAAATAATGATGTACACCAGCAGGAACACATCAGAAACACAGCATGTGATAGAAATATGAGCATGTGTAGCACATTGTCCTTAATGTTCCTCAACCTGGGACTATTCACTTTCCAGGCACCACCTTGAGAACAGTTTGTTCCATAACTGGTCATGGAGTTCCAGTCTTTTGCTATGCAAAAGCACTTGCAGACATCAGTTACTGTAGGCTGCTGCACCCTGCACTTACAGTTTTGGGTTTATTAAGTTTTAAGTTGTTTCTGCAAATGCTACTAGCCTTTCAGCCTTCTCAGTGTGTGTTCTAACAGTTCTTTGTGGTTTTTAGAGCATTATTGAAGGTCCTGTATGGCTTCATGTTGTCAGGGCATGAATTCATAAACCGTGGCAGGAAGAGCTAGTTAGATTCCCAAAATAATGATGTTCTGCAGATACTAGTGATACAAGGTCTCAGCTTATTCAAGCATCTTAGTGTCTGACCTGAGACCCCTGCACCTTGCCAGCTTTTCCCACATTTGTGTACTGGAAACAGAAGATATTCTAGTTAACACAGTCTGAAAGATGAGTATGAGTCTACTCATGGTGGCACTTGTATAGTTTGGAAACCTTAGTCTCTGAAAGTCTACTGTTTTTGTGTGCATGACTGGTGCTGTTAAATCAGTGGGGGAGGAGCTTTCATAATCATACTAGTGGCAGAAGCATGGCTGTACTAGATCAGCCCAAAGATTCACCTAACACAGCATGACTGAACCCTCACAGGTTGACTTTCCAATGCTTAACACTTTAGTTAAGGAACAGTAGAAATCTGGAGTTGCTACTTTACTAACAGAAATCCATTCTTCTTATAAGATGTAATCTTTAATCAGGCAACTGGTGATAGAAGGTGAATTCAAGTTTCACATGTATGTGAATTAGCTTATTTTGCATGTTGTGGAAACGCCAGTAGGAATAAGGAGCATGCTGGTTATAATAGATATCCTTTTGTCCAAGTTTGCCAGTACATATGTTTTTTCTATTTCCATTGTCGTCATTACATAGTCATGGAAGTATCTGAATACTGCAAAAGCCACTCTAGCACATGTCTGAATAGTTGCCCCACAAATGAGAAATTCAGGCACAGTTCTCTGAAGGGTCCATGCTTATTTCCTCAACAATTTGTTGGACTGGTTAGGCTGCATGCATGGTGGTCTGTAATACCTTCTGCCATTTGGATCATGATGAAAGACAAGAAACAGTGCTCCATACACCAAATACTACACAGACTGCTTAATCCATGTGGCACAAGACTTGCCTTATCTTGAGATAACATTTAGCTATACTAAATGTTACTCCATCCAGCATGTGTGGCAATAGATATGTATGTATGTATTTGGAGCTGAACTTCTGTAATTCAAGGATTTTTAACAGGTACACTAGTCCAGAACACAATATACTTATTTTCATCACTACAAAAAATCAAAGAGATGCTATAACAAAAAAAAAACCCGCAACAACAACAAACCAAACCTTGAATGGAATATTTTATGGATTCACAGTTTGACAGTTGACATGTGTCTGGAGTTCAGATTAAGTCTGTTGAGCTCCTTTTGGACAAAGACACCTGTACACATGGCACTTACACCTGAAAATTAGAGCACTCCTAATGAATTCTCTTTAAGTCAACAAATAGTGACATATGGAAAAGTAGTATCTTGTATCAGCTAGTCTAATATAGTCAAGAAGAGTGGACAAGCTTTTGGAGACACAGTCTTTCCACTACTCATCTAGGTTGCATAAAATCAGTCTAGAGTTTTCCAGTAGAAAACACTGACTGCAAGAGCTTATAGGAAATACTTCCCTTTTTCAGAGCTAGCACACTTCCTTTACTTAAGATCCCCAGTTCAGGACCTTCTCCTCAGGAGACAGAATAAATAACTTTTTTAGGATTCAGTCTCTAGATAAGCCCTGTAAGACCATATCTGAAAGACCTAAACAAGGCTTATTTTAGAGCGATCAGAGGATATGGAAATCCCAGTAGGTTGGCACATAAAAGATGAATGACAACGGCATGGTGAAGAACAGTCATCTAGATATAAGAAAGAGGAATCTGGCATTTCTGATGTGTGGTGCACACTAGAGGAAGGCAGTCTTAGTCCCCAAAGCTAGGATATAAGAGATTGTTCAGTTTGTTTAATGTAGACACTTCATATAGTCAGTAAGAGGAAGATCCTTAGCACATCAGTTAGAAGTCCTCCTCTCTTCATTGGCAAAATAGGAGACATAACATCCCTACATTAGATACCAAAGTCTTGAAACCCCTCAGCCACTTTCTGGATTATGATTGTACTTGAGGATGACATATGTGCTGCGCTGCTTACTCACCCTCTTAAAGGAGGGGTATCTGAAAAATAATAGAATGAAATGTTAAGCAGCAGTTGAGCGGTGGCTTTCAGGGTCACCATTCTGGATGTACCTACATTCCCCCTAAGTCCCATTTAGGCTCTGAAATCCTTTGTTATAGATGGTTCTTGGTCTTTCACAGCTGTGCCTGTATTTGTCACCATGTGTATAATATAGAGTGCTGAGGGAGCCGGCGGAGAAGCTTGCCAAGCCACTCTCCATCATTCATCAGCAGTCCTGGTTAATGGGGGAGGTCCCGGACGACTGGAGGCTTGCCAATGTGATGCCCATCTACAAGAAAGGCCGGAAGGAGGATCCGGGGAACTACAGGCCTGACATCGGTGCCGGGGAAGATTATGGAGCAGATCATCTTGAGGGTGCTCACAAGCCATGTGCGGGACAACCAGGGGATCAGGCCCAGCCAGCATGGGTTCATGGAAGGCAGGTCCTGCTTGACCAACCTGATCTCTTTCTATGACCAGGTGACCCACCTAGTGGATGAGGGAAAGGCTGTGGATGTGGTCTACCTGGACTTCAGTGAAGCCTTTCACACTGTCTCCCACAGCATTCTCCTAGAGAAGCTGGTGGCTCACGGCTTAGACAGGTGTACTCTTCGCCGGGTAAAAAACTGGCTGGATGGCCGGGCCCAGAGAGTTGTGGTGAATGGAGTTAAATCAAGTTGGCGGCCGGTCACGAGCGGTGTCCCCCAGGGCTCAGTTTTGGGGCCAGTCTTGTTCAATATCTTCATCAATGATCTGGATGAGGGGATCGAGTGCTCCCTCAGTAAGTTTGCAGATGACACCAAGCTGGGCGGGAGTGTTGATCTGCTTGAGGGTAGGAAGGCTCTGCAGAGGGACCTGGACAGGCTGGATCGATGGGCTGAGGCCAACTGCATGAGGTTCAACAAGGCCAAGTGCCA
>JAYKAV010002175.1:443962-571747 GCA_035582835.1 Phoebastria nigripes | reverse complement strand
TGTAGATGAGGCGCTTAGGGACATGGTTTAGTGGGCATGGTGGTGTTGGGTTGATGGTTGGACTTGATGATCTTAGAGGTCTTTTCAAACCTTAATGATTCTATGATTCTATAAAAGTACCCTCATACCTCTAGGGTTCTGTAAAATTGAACACACAGAAAATGCAAGGACTGTACTAACAGAGCCACCTAAGTGTCTAGGAAATAGGAAGGCAGTATGGCTTTTGAGTAACCCAAAGTGGAAAATATAGCTTGTACTCTTGTGATTCTGCTTTTTAAGGTTCATGCCTTTATGTTCTTAAAAACCAAATTGAAAATATGACCTGACTAGGATGCAGACAAGTCTGAGTCCTGATTTAAATTTAAAATCTTTTGTTGACATAGATATCTTGGTTGGGATTGCAAAAAAAACCCAATTATAATAATTTTGCATAGCTGTTACAAAAAAATGGTACTGAAATTGCAATTATACCTGAAGCAAAAAAAAAGCTGCTTTATCAGCACACTTCCTTTTGCTGAGTAGTGGTAAATGGCAAGGATAGTATCACAGCATATGGCTATGCTGTGGAATCTTCAGCAGTTTTTAGGCTAACCTAGCCAAACTTGTACTGAAACAGGGGAGTGCTTACACAGGTTACTAACATCATCTGAATGTGACTGCAGTAACTATCAGCTGCGGGACAGTATGTAACACTATGGACAGAAAGGGGTAATAAAGATTTATACATATTGATGTGGACTTCGTGTGCTAACTGACCTGAGGGCCAGAGAATGCTTCTTGACCTGTTTTATTTGGTAGTATATATAACCAACTTATAAGCTGCTTTGTGTTTTCAGATAGAAAACTTTGATTAAAAAAAAATAGTGAATGGTTTCCTGCACAGGCAGTGAGTTGAGCTGGCTTACCACGCAGGCAGAGGAGCACTTCTTGCAAGGGGGTTGAGGGGTGGCTACTAGCAGAAGAAGGATTCTCCTTTAGAGACAATGCACTACTAGATTGCAGCCTTAAATTGCTCCTGTTAAGCACACAAAAAGATACTTGAAAGTAATTTCAGGATGATGGATTCCACTCTGGGAACCAGGCACCTTGTGCACATTGTCTGCTCAGATAGATAGCAAGCTGTAATGGCGCAAGGGACACTAAAAGGCAGACTGCATCTAACTTTCAAGAGATGTACCTCTGATTTATGAAAAAGTCTAAATCCTATTTAAGGTTAGTAGGAGAGATAACCTACTTCCATTCCAGCTACAGTCAAATACCCTTTTTTTTTWAAATCTGAAACCACAGAAGTCATTGCTCAAATCATTCACCAGAGTGACAAGCCTGGAGTGGAAGTTGAACAATCTGGTCTGAAGCCAGGAGGGTTGGGAGCTGTCTGGGGGGTAACTCCATACATCCGAGAGGAAAAGACAAAAAGCAGCAGGGAAGGAGACAGATTAGGGAAGTTATTAAATGAAACATTTGGCTTGTGGCAGCAGGGGCTATAGAGGACAACAGGCCCTCCTGTCCATAAAAGCGACAAAAGCATACAATTGTGTGTGTGTGTGTAGGTGAACCTTGTCTGTTGGACACCTGAAACTCTGAGCATGGAAACTATCTCATGTTTCATGTGTTCAGGAAAAAAGGGGGTTTATGTATATTGCTTGAAAGGAACAGGACTCAAATGAGCAAGATGCCTTGAGAAGAGTCATTGAAGCCATCATCTGGTTCTCCCAGTGGAAACAACCTGCAAAATCAGAAATACTGGCAAAAACTCTAGCATTAAAACAAATATTGTTGCCATTCAACTCCCAGTCTAAAGGAGCAATAAAGAAAACATAAGTATGATCCTCTCTGGCAAACACAAGTAATTCATTAATAAAATGCTAAATTGTAAAAAGTATTGAGGTTTAAACTTTTTAGAGTTTAACTATTATTACGAAACAAGGAACACGCTTTCACAGTTTTTCTTTATTTTTCATAATAGCTTTTACTTATATACTTGCTTATTATACTTTAGTCTTTTACTCTTTATTTTCAATTTATGCACTGCACTACAAAAAAGTACCTTATTCATTTATGCCTCAGAAAGACAGAACACATCTGAAAAAAAATTATTTAATTTTAGCAAAAGGTGTACGTACTGTTTCAAAAATTTCAGTATTACTTTCCACTCTATTTTCTAACCAGTATTAGGAAGTTATGGAAGAGCTTGAAATACATATGAACCAACAGAAAAAAAAAAAGGAAACAGTCAACATCATTCATTCCTTATAAAGAAAAAAAAATCTTGTTTTCTTACTTGTATCTGCAACAATCTAAACTGTAAAAAGTTCATTTTATGAGAATATCTATGCAGAGTATGCTGCAGTCTGCTGGTGGAGATCACTAGTAGAGAGAGAGAATAGATTCTGAGATCGATGTTCTTCTGTCTCCCGTGTGAACAGGCTGTAGCTCCGCTTCTCTCCCCCGTGCCCAAAGATGAAGTATGATACATCCACAGGGGGGTAAGAAAAAGAAGAAAACACCGCATCATTGTAGCAATTAACCATTACAAGATCACCCACATTTTCCAAACAGATTAAGGTATTAAAAAACAACAAATAACTTCTCATGCTCCCTCTGATGTCTGAACAAAGGGTAAAAGAGTGCAGGAGCAGCTTGCAGAAATGTAAAAATTTCAGTTCTTGGTGGGGTGAGAGGTGAATTTCCCTGTGCTGCAAAGAGGGAACTGCCACTAGATGCCCTGCAGGCATCCTTTCTACAGGCTTGCAAGAGGTTTTATGCCAGCGCGAAGCTGGCCCATGCCACAAACTGTTGAAGAGAGTCTGGCAGTACTTCTGGCAAGAGGAGCTTGGCTGCCGTAATTCAGACAGGCCATCAACTGACATTTCCTCTGGAGTAACTCAGTGTATGGAGTTATTTAAAGTCTCCGTTATCCACCGGCTGAGAGTACGGTGGTGCTACTTATAGGTACAGCAGAGAACCTCATCTCGGGCAGCAGTTAGATGCTGAGGCTTGGTCCCACAGAAAAGTGCTCAGAGGGATTTTTGTCAGTAACTTACTGGAAACAGGTTCTAGCAGTTTTGTGCATGTGGAATTTATCATTTGTTATCACTCATCATTATAGCCTTCTGTGGAGCATTAAATTTCTTAATCCATATTAGAAAAACATGAGTCATCCTGACAAACTGTTTATCAACTAAAGAAGTCTCGACCATTTTCAGCATTAATTTTCTAGCCAAAAAGTATGTTAATCCCTATAGAGTTCCTGAACTGATGCTCGAGAACACTGTTTTTGCATTATATTATGTATATAGGAAAGTGTGGTAGCTTCATCTTGATCCCGAAGACATCTTACATAAAGAAAGAACTCTGCCTTCAGGGAGTCTCAGTAAGTCTGCATTATAACGCTGGAGCTTTGAAGCTTAATCGTGTCCTTATTATACAATCTAAAAATGAACTTTTAGTACACAGATGTAGTACTTCTTTAAATATTTTGGGACCTCTTTAATGGTCTATTTTAGTAGCCCCCAGAGCAACCTGACGCTTACATATTTGGACACTGTTTCTCTATATATAATTAGTAAATGTGATTGTTCAAAATTCATCTGTGTCCCACATGCTGCCCCCAGATTTTTGATGCTGTGGAAAGAAGAGACACACAAAAGGGCTCTCTAACTTCAGTAACGATTTCCAGTTGAACTCTAATACTGCTAGTCATGCATTGGTATCATTGAAATATTTTCTTGTTTGTCTAATGCATTGTCTACCAGCACAATTTGTATATGTAAGCTCTCAGAGAAATGGTGATACCTACAAATGAAAATTAAAAGGGTCAGAAGACCTGTATTAAGAGTATAATTCATTTTCTGTATTACTGTACATAAAGTATACTATTTAAGAATAATGCAAAATTAACTAAAACAATACAGCATTATTTGTCTTAACTATATCCTCCTCTGTGAACTAATCCAGCCCCAGACATTCTTTACATACCTTAATGGGTACTACTGCATTAGGTGCAGACCAAATCCTTTGTAGTGGACATTACTCCCGTTACAACAGGCATTTTTCTGCAATGTGTTGCAATAATCCATACTGGTTTATTCCTAAATCAAATAAAACATCATCTTTTATGGTAAATGAAGCAAGTAGAGAATAAGCCTGTTTTCCCCTGATATATGAATACCTGTTGTCTAAAACAACGTCTCTAATAATGGCTTCCACAAGATATTTCAGAGTAAGATGTAGAACAAACAAACAAACAAAACCCATGTAGTAGATAACAGTAGATAGTTATGAAAGTCTTCCCTCAGGAATTTCCTTCCTGACCCTCACTGGATCGCACCCCAAACCTGAGAATTTTTGATCCATTTCAAATGTAGATTTTTGTCTAGAGCCTTGGATTCTTTCCTATTATTTTCATTCCTATTTATCCTGTTCTGTATAAATGTTACTGAAGTCAATGGGACTTTATGTTTTAAGGTCAGCCCCTAAACAGTTACTATTTAAAATACGGAAAAAAATGAATGCAACCACAAATTTAAGAAAAGTTTGGGTTTGAATCAGCAAGACTTGAGTATTGTAACTCCACTAGTGACTGCATATCTTAGAAAAGTTAGATGATGGTTTGCCATTTGTTTCTTGGACTAAATGCTAAACTAATATGATGTATTTCTCAAATCATGCTCTGTAGTTTATCTTTTGGTAATACATTACACGTTCTGCTTTACTTCAAGGCTTTTACTTAAAGGTTGTAGGTTGTAACCCTATGGTCACATTTGTGCTCTGCAGTCTGGTAGCTTCCCCTAATAGAAGCCTATGCTACCGTTAGTGTAGATGCATTTGCTTATTGGAAAGGAGAGGACTCAAAATTGGTAGAAATGGCTTGTGGAAGCAGCCAGGAAAGATGTGTAATCTCAGTATGGTATTCCTTGAAGCTTTGCAAAACATCCTTTGTGTGCGCCAGGTAGATTTTTAGCTACTGTAGATCTAGAAAAATACAGGTATAGGACGGGGACTCAAATGCTACTTACCCAGCATAACAGTGATTAAGCCACTGAGCTATTAAATTGTGCTGTAACTTCTCCAGCTTCTTAAGACTTATTTTACTCATATGTATAAAATGGTTTTAGAAGTGTTCATTGAGGTTATTTTGGCTTTCCTGTTCTGCACAAAATTTGGCTTCCCGTAGGTAAATAAAACAGGCCTCAATTTTTCATGTAAACTGTGCTCACAAATACACAATTTGCAAATTGTAGAAGGCTGCAATTAAAGTGTAAATGGAATAAATAAAAGTGGTTCTGCAACTACTTATAGAAGCATGGAAATTCAGTCCCATGATGCATCAAGTCACAGATAATAGAACTAAGTTAGAAAGTTCTGTATACAAAATGCATCACCCCCCATATAAATATTTATGCATGATCACAAATTAAAAACATGTAGARAAAATATAAATAGCCTTTTGGGAGGGAAAAATACTACATTGTAGTAGAATAGCATCTTACCAACACATATAGGTTATATATTTCTATGTGTTATATTTCATGAAAGAAACAGATAATGACTATTCCAGTGGATAGCTGGTGAATGGATTCAGAATATTAGCTATCTTCTGTACCATCAGATTGCTACTGCAGTGGCAGTGCAGCAAAATCGTGGCTACTGTTACTGCCTAGAGCCAGCCCTCCTTAAATTGCAGCTGTGCTCCCATGGCCATTCTTTGCAGTACAGCAGATTGCATGACATGAAACATTTTTAGACCCCTTGGGTTTTATAGCCTATGCTATAAACATATAGCATATATGCATAGAACAAAAATAAAGCTCGCTCTCCCAAAAAAACTTTCAGTCTCCCTTAGATCATAAGAAAGTAATAGAATTCCATATAATTCACCAGATACAAATATTCATACTAAAAAAAAAAGCTTAACTTTTTTCTTAAGTTTTCTGAAAGTTCCTACCAACGTGTTCTTAAAATCTGGACACATCTGAAAAAAATAAAATTACATTCACTGGTGACTATTTTGACTTACTATAATAAAGTTCCAATTAGAAGTTAAACTAATATATTGTTAATAATAAATGTTATTTACAGATATTGCTGATGACACATTCTTCCATTTTGTAGGGATAGATCATGGCATTCCTGGAAAAAAAAGAAAACGCTAAGAACTTCCTGGCCTGTCGGTTGCAATTTCCACGATCTGAGAGGAGGTCAGTGACAGAGCTGGGAATAGACCCTTCTCTGCCTAGACCATGTTGTTACTAAGCCTTCAGTGATATTCCAGATACTAAAAAAGTTGCTGGCTTTCCACAAAAAGAACATGTAAGTAACTTTCACAGAAAATAATTAAGTTAGGGATTTTAAACAGTAATTTTTTTGCAAAAACTAAGAGGCATTTGTCTCAACAGTACATTGCTCTGGTTGGTGTTGACTTTTTTTTTTCTCTTAATGTGCTTATAGTTTAAGACAGTTGCATATCCTTGGTTTTCACTTGTTACTTTCTCAGTAGATCTTTATATGTATAACACAAACTTAGTCAGAAAAAGATACTGATTGATACAGAGTAAATGCATCAAACACAATGTAAAGAAACATGTTGACGTAGTGTAAAAAAAAAAAAAAAATTAGAGGAAGAACAGGTTGCCTACAAACTTTTATCTATGGTGTAATTTCAAGTTAATAATTGGTAGACTATTTGGGTTCGGGGAAAGGTGGGGAATTCAGAAAGAAAAAGATGATAGCACATGCAGCCTTATGTCACAAAACCAATGGGTCTTGTATTTGTTGTGTAAGAATGAAACTTTCTCAAATTGGTGAAGTGGGATTATTATGTTGAGTCTTGTTCACATACAGATGCATTAAGCTAATTTCCACCAACGTTTCCGAATTTGGAGATTAAATCAGACCTTTACTGAAGACTAGATTACACATCATATTGAGAATTGTCTTCAAAGATTTGTTTGAGAAAACCCTGTTAGGATCAATAAGTAGAGGGATTCCATTTTTGTATGTTGCTGTTAGCATTGCGGATGGCAGTGTTGGAATAAATAAAATAGGAAATAGTGTGCTTCAATATGCAGGTGGAAGTGGGTTACTATCTTAAATTGAGGATCCCAGTATGGAAGGATTGATTAGATTCCTTCTTCCCTGCTTTCAGGGAAGCATTCAGTCAGACTTGAGAGAGATTTAAATCAGCATGACATGATTTAAATTGGAAAATTTCAAAATAAACTGATAAATAAAATTCCCAAACACACTGAAACGGAACTCTTGTCACTTTAAAGCAGCTTCTTTAGAGAAACCTTTTAATAGGTAAGGAAGTGTAGTCCTTCTTAGGGCAAAATCAGCCCAGATCTGATCAGACCTGAGTCGAACAACTAAGTTACTTCACAGCCTGCTTTGGTCTATAGTTTGTCCAGTTTTCTGGAATAATCATAGGTTAGAAATAAAAGTTCCTCTTTCCCTCCTTGTGCCTTTAATACACACTGTGCCCACATCAGACCTCAGGATCAGTAATTTTTTTTGTGATAAAAAATATTAGAGAGGTATAATTTAAGAAGCTTTATCTATGTATGCTTCATACAGATCAGACTAATAATACATATTTCCAAGCTACACTCAGGTGGTGCTGTGATTCAGAAATCCTGGATTTCATGGTTTTCAGCTGTCAGAATGTGGACTTTTATTTGCCAAGCAGAATGTAAGTAAAATTTCAGATCATCAAATAACAAACACTGTAGAAAGCAGGGATTTCCACGTGCATCCCTTTTTTGCTACACTGGAAAGAGGAGGTCTAAGTCATCTCAGATGGGTGGATCACCTGATGCACTTCAGTCATCTTGGTCCCTTAGGTCAGGCTTACTGGTCATTCAGTCACATAATTTACTTCAGTCCCATCAGTGCACACTTTGGTCACCTCCCCAGACAATAGTAAAGTGCAGGGTAAACTCCATGGAACTGGTGGAAGTTGTACTAAACCAGCTGTTTACAAAGAAATGCTTTGGTCTTTGGACATCTTTATTTGTATTCGTGAGAGTAAATAAATTCAATCAACACTTTTAAAACCAGAATCGGTATTCACTGAAATTGTTTTGTAGGTACTGATTTACAACAAACACAAATGCAAACGGAAGACAATATTATCTGATAAACTACCAAATCAACTCACCATGTGTATGGGATACCTCAAGCAAAAAAAACCTAAACAGAGTAAGTTTTATGATATCAAAGCATCTAAAGAAAATGACTGTTCTCTTTGAGGGCAATTCTTCATGGGAGGTCTCCACTGGGTATGCAAAACCTTACTGGAGAATAGGGAATTATCTGGCCTTGCTCAGCAAGTTGAATAACAAGGACCCCAATGAACAGGTACAAAGGTCTAAAGTTACATCAATTTATATGTAGTTAATCCAGCAAAATGGTTGTGGTCACTGCATTTATCAATATGCAACTTGTATTTGTACAATGCTCTCTGTGACAATGTATCATCATAATACAGACCCTCTAATATAGCTAACAGAATTCTTACCTTTCAAGTGGATAAACGTTCACTCACATTTTTTTCAGGCCCAAAGGGATGGTGTTTGTCTTGGGTGATTCTGGTGCATCAGCAAAGCCTGCCCAAGATGAGCCACCTCTCCATTCCACCCAGTTTCTTCTCACCACTGGTTCACCTCCTCCTCATTGGAGCTGGTACAGTCGTTTCTGTGACTGCTGGAGTGAAACGATCTGGGTGCAAAGTGCAACCTCTCACAAACAAACCAACCAACCAACCTGGCAGCAATACCAGTTCAAGGTATTCATACTCCTCCTATCATATGCCTTTTGTTTCTCCTCCTGTGTTTCTGGTAGCTTTTTGTGGGACCAGTCAAACCATCAGTAACTGATACGGATTAGAAAAATTATGGGACTTCTTTTCTTTATTAAATCAGACCAGCTATCTGATGTTGTTTGCTCTGAAGAGTTCCTACACCCTTACTCTGGCAAGAGGGATGAACTGAAGCCAGGGTTACAGGAAAGAATGAGGGTGTCAGTTCTTTCAACTAGTATTGCCACTGAGAAAAGAGCACGAGGAACTGAACCCTATGGGTAAAAATGAAGTAAAAATGCACATGTAATTGCTATAATTAATTAATTCCAGTAGCAGGCTGCCTCATTCTCAAATATGGTGGCTCCTACTGTGCATTTCCAAGTCAAAGTAACCTGCTAATTGAGATATAACAATCAGATAGGAAAATTATGGAAGATGACATCAGGTATACCAAGCCACAGTCAATCAGGAGAATTTAAATGTAATGTCTTTGAAATGAATGTTATCTGACAAGGAGCTAGTGACCTGTCTGGGCTGGTGTGTGAGCCTGTAAACGTGAGCTTGCTGCATTCTCCATAAACTTCATCCATGTAAGGATTTGACAAAAACTCCTTTAAATAAAGCACTGCAGCCACCTAGCCTTGAAAAGATGCAAGTGTTCAGTAACACTCTGATCACAGCCTGGAATTAAGCAAAAGCCTTCCATGTATTTGTAGATACCTCAGGAGCCAGTAAAAGATGGATCAGTTGAAGCCAATAACACAGAAACAAACCGAGTTAAGTAACACAAAAACCAGAAATCACAGAAGGGCAACAGTGATCTAAATGTCCATCTTTCTTGAGTTTGTCTTTACAAAGTTGCAGGACAGTCATTTTTGCTTGGCTCATAATCAGTTCTTGCTAATGCTATGTTCTCTGGTTCTGCCTAACGCTGATGAGATAAGGAACAAATGGATCAATGCTCTCATTGTATTTACTGGGAAACCAGTAATCAGGACAGAGGACTCCATTCCCTGAATCCTAATTATACATGAATTTGCTAGAGTATCCCTTTAGGCTGCCATAAATTATGAACAAACAGCAACAAAAAATATGAGAAGAGGAAAACAGTGTCAGTGGTAGAAAATGTGGACAGAATCAAACATAAACCTATGCTGCTGCTGTATAAGCGCACTTCTAATTTTCCTCTGCTGTCGACCTCTGGGTCGTTCCGAGGCCATAAATCACGTAGCAAAACTCACCTGCCTCCTCTCAMAAATTCTCAAGTTGGACACCCATTACTAAAAAAAGACTCTTATTTCACTGAGATTACCTGCCCATCTGGACTAATACTCTGATTCTGCTTTTCTGAATAGTAAAGACAGCAGAGAAACCTTAGTAGTACCTCCCAGCAAAACAAGCTAACAGCAGGCATTCCTATTCTCCCTTCTCTAAAGGGAATTTTCAATAGTTCAGTCAGACTTTTGATGCTAGTTAACTACCAAAATTAATTTTTGATTTTCCATTCAGCTACAGAACTAGCTGAGAATGAAAAATGAAGAACATAAAATCAAAAAGCACAACATAAAATCAAAACTGGGATGAAAAACTGAAACAAAAGATTCAAAGAATGGCCACAAATGTACTTTTTATTTTCCAGGTGCACAGTAGTTTTAGAAATTTCTCTCTTAAAGGTGTGAAAGGATTAAAAGGAGATCTAGTGTGGCAGCCTATGGCACACGTATGTTGTGCGAGTTACAGTATTTTTCTCTGAAGTGTTTGATGCTGTCCGCTGTTGAGAACAGGCTGCTGGTATACATGATCTCAGTTGGATAGTCTGTGTTCTTCTCATGGGCTGTTTTGTTACAGAGCTACTTGAGAACTGATTTATTTCTTTTGTTATTTTTAAATTCCCTGGAAAAATTCAGGGTCCTGGTTCAAGAAAAATGCATCCCATTTGTAACACTGTATAAACTGAATACACACAGTTTTTATGCTTTGAGGAACTACATATTCATTTTTTAATAATCACACTTGCAGATACTTTATATGAAAAAAAAAATCCAAGCTCTTGATTACTGGTATTTAATATCAACATGGTCGCATTGGTAAAATACCAAATTAATAAAAAAAAAAAAGGTTTTTTAATCTCAGTTCTTCTGCTTCTTCAGAATAAAAATCTTGTACTTCTGATGCTTCCTGATACATAAAAAGAAGAGCCTTGTGCCATCCTCAGTGATAGGAAGTGACAGGCAGAGCATGACATCACTCTTTATTTTTAACTGACTGCCTTCTGGTGAATTTATTTTGCTGTTAGTAAATATTATAGCAGCGTTAGTCACATTCAGGCTTTATGGAGACAGAAGGCCTGTGCTGAGTTTGATCCCAGAAGCCGGCAGTTCTTAGCTTTTGAAGGGAGAATCTTTATTTCCAAGTTTGGCACAATGGCTTGAATCCACAGACAGATTAATAAGAATATGTCTCAGAGAAATGCTACAGTACACATCAAAGGTCTACAACCACCAAAGGCATCCATGTGAATTTTACCATTACAGCTGCACCAGACAGGCTAACCACTTACAAAAGTATCAAATCAAATATCAAATCCTGTACTCAAGAACATAGATTTAGTCAGCAAGTAATTGACTACTGATATTTAATTAAACTTGCCACCAGTCTGAGTCCAGCAGCTTTTAACAGCGTCCATGTTCCTATTGTCACTAATATCACTTACCTTCGTATCACTACACATGCAGTGCCTAAAATAAGACAGGGTCAGTAAGTTTATTACCAGAGAACATAAATTAAAGACGTTTCTATCCTTCTCCTACAGACAGTGAGAGTCTTTAAAATGAAGAAGTGGAGAAACTGCACCTTCAGGATTCCCCAAGAGAGCAGAGATCCAGCACGGACCATGCTTATGCTACCTTGTCTCCATTGCCTTTGTAAATCTAGTTGGCTTTCCTTATCCACCAGCTTGTCTTTTGGCTTCCCTCTAGAGAAAACACTGTCATTCATTATGCAGTATTCAAGCACACTGTAGCCTTAATAACTATCACATGATCATTGTTATTACTAAATAATGCTACTAGTAGAAGACGAAGTTCTGAAAACCCAAGTTTTGCATGTCCACAGTAATAAGCATGACTAGATGGATGCAAGGGCAGAAAATACACGTTTTCCTCCTAAGAAAGAACAAGAGCGAGAAGTTGGGTCTTGTCTCTGTCCTTTGTTAACACTCCCGCTCCAAGTCACTTCATTAAGGCAACTATTACCATGCATTAAAAGAGTCTGCAAACAGCATATACACTACTTAAAAACATAAAGCAATTACTTTTGGCTAATTCACACAGCAGCTGGAATTAATGAGCCACTAATAACCTCCTTTGGTAAGACACCCTATGAGGCTTGGCTGACCCCACAATCATGTGGAGGAGCATCAGGCTCTGTTGCTTCTTGCAATAAGCTAATAATCCTTAGTGTTGCTCTTTCTGCCTGCCTTCCTCTCAGAGGATTTTATATCTCTTCATGCCTACATTTTTCTTTTTGAATTCCATCTCAAAAATTTTATCTCTGTCTACAATTTCACCTTTCTTATCTTGCATGGCTCAAGACTAAGTACTTTCTCACAACTCTTTCTTGCAGTTTAGCAATTTTTGCAGAAGTCAGAAGGAAGGTTATTTGGTTGGGCTGAAAGAGAGGGGCTGTACCCTGGTAACGTTGCGTAGCCCACGAATTCTGAACAGCACTGGGGAATTATCCAGATTTCCATGTGGAGAATGTCTTCTAGATGCTATCTGCTTATAAAATTAATTTTCTGTCACTGAATAAACCAGTGAGGTGCCTTTAAGGAAATGCTATAGACGTTAACGAGAGTAAGAGGCACAACATCCCTCAATACTTCCACGTTGCCGTGATCCAAGTAAAAACTTGAAGAGATTTAAAAAGAGGGCGAGACACGTTACACGCAGCGCGAGGCCCTCTCGCTATCGGCCCCCGCGGTGCGGTTACGCGCCACCCGCAGCACTGCGCGGCAGGCGCCTGCCCGATCCCCCTTCCCGCTGGCCGGACTCCACGCCCTTGTCCCACCAACTCCCGCCGATAAATCGAGCGGCGACAGTTACGACATGGCGTACGGCGGGGCTTATCCGCCAGCCGGCAACTCCCGCCCCTGCCGCTGCGGCGCCGGCAGCCGCGGCTGAGAGGGAAACCCTGGGCCGGCCCGCCGCCGTGGGGGCATTCCCCAGCGGGACTCGCCCGGCCCTGGCTCCCACCGGCGCGGGGGGACGCCCCCCGGGGGCTCCGGCCACCCACGCGTTTGGAAAAGCCACGGCGAGACCAACCCGCCGCCCCCCACCGCCGCGCCGGGCGGGCGGCCCCGGGGCGGGCTGGCGGCCGAGGCAGCGCCGGGGGCGAGGAGGAAACACCGCCAGGGCGCTGTGAAATAAAAAAGGGAATCGTCCCGTCTGCGGGTTGGTTGGTTGGTTTGTTTTGGGCTTTTTGGCTGTTTGGTTTTTGCCGCGGCCGTCGCCGCCGCTCGCCATCGCGCAGCACCTCGGTCCCTTTCCCCGCGGCCAGGCCTGTGCGCATGTGCCGCCGGTCCGCGCAGGCGCGGCGCGGGGAGTGGTAGTGGTAGTGGCGGCGGCGATGGGCGGGCGGCTGGCCCGCGTGTTCCGGACTTTCAACGTGGAGAGCCGGGCCCGCCGCGAGATCAGCAAGGAGAAGCCCACGCCCGCGCCGCGGCACCCCACCTCTCGGCTAGACGAGCTGGCCGGTGGGTGCCGGCCTCGCCAGGCCATGGGGCGACGCCGGCGGGGGGCGGCGTCTGTGGGCCCGGCGCGGGGCCGAGCCACGGGAGGGGGAAAGCCGGTGCTGGGGGCGCGGGGCGGCGGCGAGCGGCGGGGCCGCGGCGGCCCCCGGGACGGCGCGGGGCCGGTGACATTGAGAGCGGGGCGGCTGGGCGCGCGGGGCATGCTGGGAGCCGTAGGCGGAGGTGGCGGCGGTTGCCAGGGGCGGTTGCTAGGGGCGGCTGGGGCGCTGTGGCAGCGGCCGGCGGGCTCCTGGGGCTGGGTCTCGGGCCGGGCCGGAGTCGGCCCCCGCACAGCGGCGGCAGCGGCCGGTCTGCTGCGCGGGCCGCTGCGGAGCAGTGAGGGAGCGCGCCGCCAGCGGGTGCTTTCCACCGCGCCGCTTGGCCTGGACGGGCACCGCGGCGGCGCCGGGTGAGGCGGTGGTGTCAACGCTGGGGCTGATGGAGAAATGAAACCTCCCCGAGAAGCACCGTGCGTCCTGGGAGTCGTGCCGTTCCTCTGGGGAAGCGATTAAGCTGGCAGAACGAACAAAAAGGAAACAATTTGGCTCAGAGCTGTCTTTTCTCTTTTTTTTCCCCTTCCCTGCCTTTAGGCCACCCAGAGATACAGGAAGAAATCTACAGAAAGGACGATAGGTTCCTCACCTTGTTAAAAGATGTTTATGTCGAGTCCACAGATCCACCTGTGCGGGTGAGTATGTCTCTCTGTAGGAGGCACACCAGCATCAGCTTTGTGGTTTTCAAACTCAGCACACATTCTGTATAAAGAAAAATGCTCTGTTAGTGCCTAAAAGCTACCTTTTTTATAGATAAAAGCGATGTTTTCATTACTCTCTTGTATATCTGTAGCACTGACTGTGTTTGACCCTGGGTCTTGAACATGTGACAGATTGTGATTATACAACCTTTTAAATGCTTACGCAGTCTTCCTTTTTAACATCACGTTGATCTTACTTTGTTTTTCACCTAAATTCCCACTTCTGCTTCCTCTAAGGCAGAAGGACAGTTGGCCAGCCTTTTGCAAAGATGCAGGAGTTTGCCAGAGATCTCTTGTAGAGTTGTCAGAAGAAAAGAGATTGGGACTACTGTGGGAGCATGGATGTGATAGAGGACAAAGACATTAACATTTCAGTGGAGCCTTTAACTACTGATGTTAATGTTGTACTGTGCAGAGACTTTTCCTTATGCGGCTGAGGAAGTGCCTTAGTTAGGTTTTTTTCTGCATAACCTTCTGGATTGTTTGGTGATCAGTTTCCTCATTGCCAACGGCTGCAGTCTTTGACTTGGAAGGCAAAGCATACCCCTTACAGTAAAATGCAGACTGCATTTCAGTCTCCTCTTTTCCACCATGTTACGTTATGGCTTGTGCATTTTACCTGTTGCATTATTGGACCACTTTATTCTAGCTGCTTTATTCAGTAATAAAAGTTTTATCATCATCTAGCAATAAAATTCCTAAGTCTCTCTAATTTGTCACTTTCATAGTACCTTGTGTTCAAGACTAAAAGTATTTAAAAATGCAGATTTCTGCAATCTCTCCCTGMAGTTTCCAAGTAATCTCTATCCTTAATTTTCATAATAGAGGTTAGGACTCTAATCTTGAAGTGCTAAAGGTCTAATTTCAATATCTTTCAATATTCATTTGTAAGCCTGTCAAGAGAGATTTGAGAAAAAGCCGAAAAGTGGAGCAAATCTTAGTGCTTGATTCCGTGCCTACTCTGAGGTTGCTGCCACGTAAGACCTGCTCTTGTGGTGTGTCTACTTGCAGTTGTTAGGAAGAGCATGATTAATGTGTTAGCATGGAGGCTTGTGGGCAAAACTTCATCCAAAAGCTTCCTTCCTTTCCTGATGTTATTCTGAATACTTTGTGCATTGTGTATGTATACATACCTATATGTATATTTGGTATGTCTGTCTGTGRTAAGTGGAGAAGCAGCAACTCTTAAGTCCTGAAGTGGCAGATACCCAGAGACAGATCATTTTATTAAGACTTGAAAAATTGTTCATTATCTGAGCACAGTTTTAGCACAAAGTAAAAGGAAGAAATGGAGAACTGGTAGCATCATCAGACATTCTCTGTAGTTCAGAAACACACATGCAGTTATAGATGCTGTAGCATCCACATCAGTTTTCTCAGCTTGTGAGTTAATAGAGTGTCTGTGGACTAATCAGTGGCTGTGGACTCTGATAACTTTAAAAGTACTTTTTCTTAAATTTAAGAAAGGTTTTCACTGTGTCTTTTTTGCAGTGTTATTCACTGGTTAAAGTTTAATAAAAGGCAATAGGGGGAAGGCAGAGCTGGTTTGGAAATTACTTGGAAATATGAAGGGACTTGGGAGAAGAGACTTCACGTGTCTGARCACTGTAGTAGTCATGGGAATTAAATTCCATATGATGCTGCAAAATAGTTTATTTTTGTCCAGCAAAGCTTGTTCTCTAGACAGAGCAAAAGAAGGGATATCTTTTAGTTGCAATACTAAAATCTGAAAATGAAAGGAAAGGGAGAGAGACTATATGAAAAAGATTTCCAGTGGTATCAGAAGAAGGATACCAATTTATGGTATTGGGTTTTTTTTTTTCACCTTGCCATGAATCAGTACCAAATACTAGGTTATGTGCATTTACGTTTGGCTACCAAAATCTGTAGTTTGCCTCGTATGAAGGGCTGCCGAGTCTGTACAATGCTTAGAGTTCAATGGATGGTAGCTTTTCAGACTTTGGGTGGGGGGTTGACATCATATGTAGAATGGCTGGGGAAGAACTGACAATTTTTCTGATACCAAGAAGCAAGGCTGGCTAAGCATTATCATTTTTTTTAATGCTGTGACAAGTGGGAAAGCTAACAGGAAATGCCGTATTTAGGAAAACAGCTTGGCTGCTAGAGTATGCATAGTAAACAGAACTGCTGTTAAGCTCTTTTTATTTTCCTTCCTACAATTAGGTTAAAGGTGGAGGTGGTGAACATCTTCCATGTAAACAGGAGGAAAAGAGACTTACAAAACTAGGCCACTTGGGAGATCTAGATGTTAAGAAAGTTCCCAAAGGCAAAATTTCCATTGTGGAGGCTCTGACGCTTCTTAATAATCATAAACTTCATCCTCAAATGTGGACTGCAGAGAAAATAGCAGTGGAATACAGTCTGGAACTGAAGGAAGTCAACTCTCTTCTGGAATTCTTCATTCCTTTCGCTGTGCAGGAATTTCCTAAAGACACCAAAAAAGCTATAAAGCCAACATAAAAATAATTACCAAAACCTTGTGTGATCTCACTTGTGTCTTAATTTTACTCTTGAGTATATTCAGTGTCTGAAAAGAGTTGGTAACGTGTCATCCAAAAAGGCTGCTTCCTTATACCAGTGAGATGTATCCAAGCAATTCCATTCAGTATTGGATGGCTTCAGTTAAATGCAGTAATTATAGGATACAGTTTGTAAACKAGAATATAACTAATAAGTTGTATGAGAGCATGTCGCACAGTTCTGATTATCCCATTCACACGTTACGAGTTCAGTTAAAACATGCAAGTTCTAGTGAGAACTTTAACAGATTGCCTTTCTTAGCAGAGACTTCCTGGCCTTCAGCTAAATCAGTGCTCTGTGTGTATTAGCTCTGTAGTTTCATGTTACTGTGTTCTTTCAAGGACTTGCTGTCAAGGTGTGTGTACATACAAACAGCTGTATTTCTTTTGTATAAGAATGGAATAGTATTTATACATTGTGAAGAAGGTTAACCACAAGATCATTTGGGAAATTCAGCTGTGTCAAATTTAAAATAAAAAGAAGGTGAATAGCAAGAAGGCCTCTTTCTGATGCTGGAACAGTAACGGCTGATGTGTAGCTCCTCTTCCACTCTATTCTGATTTAGCTTAAATATCTGCACCTCCCCAGGTGCTGTCTGTYAGTCAGTGAATTTGTAAAGAGTGATGATCTTCTAGCATCAGTCTCTTGCAGCAGTCTATGGCACCTACTGTATGAGAAATAATGGTTYATATTATAATTAATAGGTAGCTATGAAATGCAACTGGATCTATTAATTGGACTCACTAGTAGGTCTTCTGTAAATGTCTGCCTGTCCTGTTACAATAGCCTTTTTTCCCTGTGGAGGCCTTGTCTGACTTACCCAAATGTGGGCTGGATCAGGTCATGCTCACTGGCAGTAAGCTACCCACATGCTACCAGATTGAAGATGGACAACATCCTTTCCAATTGTTAGTAAAGGACGACACAAACTGTGAGGTGGTAATGGTGGATTGTAACCTTCTTGATACTGTGACTATTCAGGTCTGTGTAGGTAAGGAAGAAGTTTTGCACTGATGATTAATACTGTAGTGAAAACTGGTTCATGTTTTCCAGATAAGCTGGGGGGGGCRGGAATCAGAATTGATATTTAAAAGTGCATTATGGTTGCCTTCATTCAAAAGAAGCAAAAACCAAAACTTAATTTTATGCGGCGCTAACATTCCTAGTGCTCATCACCACAGAAGTTGAATTTATTAAGAGGGTGGAAGTCTGTACCAGGCCTACAATGTAACTTTCTTTTTAAGAACTTTTCTGCCAGGTCTTAATTTTCAGACTCTGGTAAATATCTTACCAAAAAGATTATCAGCTTTGCTATTTCACAGCAAGATTCTTTCCACTTCTCTCTCTGAGATGGAACAAGGTATTTACAGCACAGTTTGCCACAGTGTATTCAAGGTTTTGCTTGATTCATTTCTGAAGTACCTAACGCTGTACCTTAGTGACACCTAAGTGCATTGTATAAAAATTTAAAATTGTTAGTCTTTGGATGTGTGGATTGGGGATAGGCTTGTCATTCTTCCTGTAATGTAATGGGAACAGAGCTGCACTCTGAAACTAATGCATCCGAGTTACGTACCACATTAAGATTTTTTTGTTTTCCACAAAATACTCTGTTTTATAGAATGTTGTAATAGAAATACTTTATTGTTTGAGTACTGTTCGTTCTAATGTAAAATTTAAGGTAATATTCAGAAAACAGCTGTGGAATGCATTTGGTACAGATACTGTTGTTACTATTATTGGAGACGCTGTGATTTCCTTCTTTAAAAATGAATCTTTGATTAGGTATTGGAGTTGATTAAAAACTCACTACAATCGGCACCAGACAACACCTTAACCRTGCCCTTGACTAACTTGGTACGTATTTTGGCTTCTTTTGTCTGCCTTTGTGAGCTGTCTTGTGATGTGGCTACACCATTACAGTACCCTGTTTCACATAGAAAGTCCCTAGAGGCATTATGGTATACTACTGCTTTGCTTACTCTTCAGCAGGCACGTGCTTTGGGACGTTTGGTGCTCATAATGTTCAATGCTCCAGCCATACCTTCAGGACAAAATCCTGTCCGTGAATGAGATGATTGCAAAGCTATCCCCGGTTTCTCTGGAGCCAGGATCTCATCCTCAGAATATATTGTCCACGGTGGGGAAGCAGGCAGGTCCCACAGCACAGAGGTGGGCCAGGGATCCATCTCCCTGGAAGGAGGTGACCTCCTGGTGGCCCAGAAGGCTCCTCTGGAGCAGGGAACTTCTCCAGCACAGCACGTTCACTTCAGGAAAATTAGACGCAATGCAGTTTGCTGTCAGCACACAGATTCTTCTGCTGGTCACCTGCACCACCTGCTGGGCAGTATCAAACCAGCATTATGAAGGCATTGCTGATGGTATGGGATCATGTAAAATCTGTACCTTTATCTATCCAAATTATCCATAGTCTGAATGTTTAGCTTTCCCTGTCCCTTCAGACATGGAGTGTTTTACTTGCCCAAAGCTCACAAGAAGATCCAGGAGCGTGGATCTTTTCTCTTTGCTCTGGTGGGAAAGCCTGTCCCTGATCAAGCACTCTCAACGCTACCATCTTGTCCTGTGGAGGCTACCGGCCACAGCCAGCCGCAAGGTCCTTGGCAGGCGTGTGCTTAAGCTGTGTTCAAGTGAGTACGTGTTTGAGGGTAACGCTGTCTTTAGGGTTGATGTCTGGGACAAGCCTAGTCTCACTGTTGCATCTTTTCTAGAACTGCTTATTTCCTTTCTTCCAGTTTCAAGGGACTCTTTACTCATGAGTTACCTTGCCTGCTTATCAGTCTTACCAGTTTCTGGTTTTGATGCAATTTCTAATTGGAAGAATAATGGTATTTTCTTTACACTTTTAACTTGGTTTTGTCTGTGTCCCTTTCTGTGTATATCCTTTTCCAATAGGTGTTTGGCTGCCAGCTTAAGGAAAAGGTACTCTTCAAGCAACTGTTTTGAAGAGGTAATTATGGGGAATTTGTGGGAACCTGCAATTCAGTTTTCTGGTACTCATGTGGAGAATTTTTCATGTTTCATTGCCATGCATGCAGTGCACCAAATTTAGCTTAGATGTTTTTGGCCACCATATAGAATCATTACATTTGGTRGGGAACAACCTGCCTCATTCAAACGGCTTTGTTCTTGCCGAATTAATGTAAAATGTGTAGCAAGTATAAGCTTTGTGAGCCTGTAAGGGAGTTGTTTCATTTCTAGTGTAAATGAGACATGGTTAACGAACTTCTTTATATGTGGCATTATTACAYCACTTTTCCAAATGTCACTGAATAAAGCCAGGGCTGCCTTGGGCACTGAGGCAGAGTGACTACACAGGGCAGACTGAGCCTCATTTGGAAATGAGGGTTACATTCCTGGTGAGACATAAAATTGAAATTTCTTCAGGGGAGTTCCAGCAGGTATACTGAATTCCTGGCTTGAATTTTTCCAAAAAATGTCTCTTTAGGGGGAGTCTAGTAGCTCACTTACTTACCTACGTTTTCTGGGACATAGTCCCACTCCTCTTGCCTTGTTCTATTGTTAAGTCTATTCCCAGCCTTCTCCAGCCAGTCTTCTCTGCTATGAAAATTTTCTGCAGCTGCACTCTTGCTCTTTACTAGCTCACATGCAAATGTTGGTTGTGTTCTGCCCTTTCAGTATCAACAACCGGTTTTATTTCTGCAGAGCTCTCTTGCCTTCTAGGAGTAGCACATCTGCTGAGGTAAAGATGAGAGGACTGAGCACATTTTGCTCTACAGAACTTACGAATAGGACAGATTTTCAAAAGGGATGTAGCTTTTCATACATCTTCAAAAGCTGCTCTTTTGGGGTATGTGAAACTAAGTAATCTTGTGCTGTCTCACCGTGTATTAATCGTAGCTAGGTTCGTGCAGTCTGATGCCAAGACAGCAAGATTGGAGCTGTGAGGCAGGGAAGAGTTTTAACTCCGCTTTCTGTGCAGGTTAGTCAGAGGGAACGTCAGTTCAAAAAGTTATCTTTCTGTAGCCTTCCAGCACAGGGGACTTGTCTTTTAAGCTACCTCTTTTTACTCAAGGAGAAAAGAAAATGATGTTTATATGCGAGGGGTGTGTACTAAATTTACAAAATGGAATATCTTATTTCTGTGTTGAAAAATGGAGTCAAACCTCAAGCAGTCATAAACCAGGATCAAAATGCAAAAGTTTAAAAAGGCGGCTGTCTCGCCTTGTTTCATATGAGCATCGTGCTTTCGTGTTTGAGATTGCATGAAGCTTCACATTTACGGCTCTGTTCTGGAGCCCCTCTCTAAAGAGGAGTTTTCTGGTTCTTAATCAGGTGGTGCCAGTGTTGAACTGACAGCAGGGGAGGCCTGGCCACTGCAGGTGAGCTTCAGGTGCAAACGGATTTGGGCACTTGAGACGGCGGCAGTTGTACGCCAACTGATGTGCTATTAGCAGTCAAAACACTGTGTCACTGCCTGTTATTAAATCTGTTTCCAGCAATCTACAAGTCTAATGAATTCTGTAACCTTTCACGGTTTAGGTACTGCTGTGTTGTTATCAGAGCTAAGTGTTTTCTGCTGAAAAAAAATCCCCAAAAAACATGGATTAATTTCTCTTAGAAACTTAACATTAGTTTTCTTGGTCTGAAACAGAGGCTTAGATTTACACGAGGCAACAGCAGCGTTAGGTAACAGCAGCACATCTCCTGTAGCGTGCAGGAGGGAGCGCGCTGTGGGAGCTCCTGCGGCTCTGTGGGGTGGAGTGGGGTTTGATGTATCTGCTGCGAGAAAGAGAATTTAAAAAATAAATCCGCCAAGGTGGTTCTTCTATGACTGTTGTGCAAAATCCCCTTTGGGTGTGGGTTACTTCAGTTGCTGAAGCTCTGTCTTTAGGTGAGATGTTTTGGCTTCTTGATGGGAGTAGTGCTGCTGTATTACCCAGGAGAGAAGCGACTGGGGACAGGGGAGACCCCATAATCATCTCCTATAAGGAGTCCTTGCACAGGAATGGAAAACACATGTTCTCTTGTAGGACTGAGGGTCTCAGGCAGCTACTTTTTAGAAAGCTGAGGGGGGTGATGGTGTGGCTGGAGGAATCCCTACCTTTGAAAGAGTCACCCAGCGGCAGCCACACCTGTGAGCTGGGTTCATCCCGGGAATAAGGGATCCCACTGCTGATGAGCTGCAAATGGTGCTGGTGAAAGCTAGATTTGCCCCTGCCAGGGGTTGCTGTAACTGGAAGCCTGAATGTAAAGTCGCAGCTGGGAGCTCTGCTTATGTGAGGCAGATCAGGGCGCTGCAGAAAGGACAACAGCACTGGCAACTTGGGTGCAGCTGGGAGTGGAGTGCTGGTTATAACTGCCTGTGTTGGCAGAGGGAAAAAGATAGGGGTGGAGTCTTCGGAGCATTTTCTCTGAACTAAAGTATGCCCTGTTATTAATTGCACGGGGCTTTGTTCCCAGGAAAATCAACACAGCATGGTTTGTGACTCAAGAGTTTTGACTCTACCCAGGCCACGTGTTGGGTATGATGTAGGGGCAGGGCGCTGTAAGCCTGGATGGCCAGAACCGTGTTGGACAGGTCTGTTGGGAGTTGTACGTTGCATGCATGTCACGCTTGATTGCCTTCTGTCTCAGTCTCTGGTGTTTGCAGCACAGCACTGTAGCCTAAAGGATGCCACAGGCTTGATGGTTAGGTCTCTCCTCTTAAAGTGGGGATGTGGATTTGCATCTCCCTTAAGGCGAAGCGGAAATTGAATGTTAGGTAGGAGTCTAGCTTAGCTGTCTCCATGTCCCCCAAAAGCTGGAAACTATGGATCTTATTTTAGTTGCRTAATTCCTCCGCACCATAAATTTCCTTCATGAGCACCAAGCGTAGCAGAGCTCAGGTCCCTCTTGGTGGGGCTGAGGTGGGGAAGTGGTAGGGRCTGCAGCACAGTGGTTGCAGGAAGGGTTCACTGTTGCTCAGGGAGGGAAGCCTGCCTTGTTGCTTACTGCTCCTACCCCTGTTCCTAGCGCTACAGCCCACTACAGCCCACCTCCTCTCTTTTTGCTAGCTCAGGCAATTGGCAGACCACTTTATAAAYCGCTTTAATTCACTAATGTGGCAGAAAACAAATCAAAACAGGTATCTTTAGAACTGAGAAGGAGAAACAGTCTTTACTGTTGTCAGCATCAGTGGCTATCCTTTGGTTGGAGCCAGCATATATTCAGCTTACTTCTATTATCAGCCATGTCCACTGGGGGAAACAAGTTATTAAAATTGGGTATGTTTTTTGCACACAATTTAGGGGCCAAAAAGCTGAACATGCAGAGGTACCAAAATGCTTCTGTGAATTTTTGAAATACGTTATCCCCAAGTTATTTGATTTGGGAGGGGAAAAGTGTATTCTAAACCCTATTTTTTATATTGTAATAAAGTATTTTGGCACAGTGGTATGAGGTGACATTTATTTCTAAGAACAGTTTAAACTGAATGCAGAATATTCTGTTCAGACACCAAAGATATCCCTTGCTTTGCCAAATAATGAGGATTTTGGGGGGGGGGGTTTGCTTTGGTCAATCTCAAAAAGAAATGCTAAGACTTCTGTTAAACAAAAGTTTGTCCCATCCTAGTTACTACCATTCCCACCCTTACCTAAATCCAGTCCTCCCACTTGCCCCGCTACTTTGTTGATGAGTATCATCTGTCAGGTTTCTAGTCCTGTTTCATAGATAGGCAATTAACTGTGTACAGTGAGTGAGGCTGATTTACTGTCTACCTAAAGCTACAGTGAATCTGGAATAAATAGAAAGTAAGTGCATTGAATAGCAATGAATCAAAGCAAAGCAGACTACTGAAGATGTCTTTAGGAAGAAATAATGCCACTCTATTGGCTTTGCTCCTCCACAGAGGAAGAAAGTGTGAATAAATTTCATACTGTGTTCTGCCTTTCTCAATTAGCTGTCACCAGTTAAAGATTTCCTGTGTGGGAATGAATTCACAGTTGTCGTCACTTAACAAAGATAATTCTATCAGCTCACTTCTGCACATGCAATACTTCAATATTAAACTCTTCTTTTATATTGCAAAGTTCTCATTAATGTAGCAATTTGAGAAATTGAGCCATTTTTCTTGTGACTCTCTTAATAGGTTGACATTTAATCATGGTTTCTTAACCCTTTTGAAAGAAATGTACTATTTTCTACATTTTGAATAAAAATTATTTGAATTTATTATGGACACATAGCTGTGATTAAAAGCTGAGAAGATACTACAAAAAGCAAGTCTGTTCTTTCAACAAATAACATAAATACCTGTTTGTGATGTATAGGCTCCCTAACATACATAATTCTCTAGCCTTCAGAAAGTGGTGAAACTGCAATGTTTTGGAGACACCCTAAGGAAAAACCATAGTTTTACTGACAGAGCACTGTAGGAAACCCTTGTTGGATTTTTATCCTCAAAATTTCGTGTTTTCTGTAATTCTGCTGCTGTGGAACTTGTTACAGAATTCACCCCTTGCTGCAACATCATGCTCTAGCATATAATGTTTAATTTTGCCAAGAAAGTGTAATTAGTTCTCGGCCAAGAACAAAAGCTTGAACTGAGTGTGAACCACGCTACTCAAATCCCTTTGAGTTTGCTGCAACCTAAAACAATACTTCGAGAAATATGAACTGCTCCCTCTAGCTCCAGTCTTAGCTGCTAGATACTTCTGAAAACGAAAAACGAAAATCTAAATGTAGTTAAAGTCAAAATGCAGAACATGATATKAATATAAATTACATAGGGCTTTTGATGTGCTATTACTTCTTTCCGTCTTGAATTTAACCCAGACTCTGTGACAATTTCCCTTATTTTAATTTTTTTTTTTAGTTTTTAACAATATGAAAGGCCTTTGCTAAAATAATCTTTTGTCCTTGATGAAATGATAGCACCTCCTTCGCCTTCCCCTGCACAGATCATCTCGGCTTCCCGAACGAGGGAGGAAAACAGTAGACAAATAGATTCAAATGTCAGGTTGAAGAATGCGTCATAAAGCATTTTCAAATGCTATGTCCTTTCTACACCGGGCACTAGACACGGATACATTGCATTTGTGCAGTCTTGATCAAAGGTTTGTTTCAAGTGGAAGACAACTTGAATCTGAACTAACTTCACATGCTGCTGGTTTCAAGTTATTTCCATGATAAGGAAAAATGATTACTTAAGAGATAAAAATCCAGTGTGCATTCCAATTGGTCAAACTGTTTCTATGGTTGCAGAGCGGTATCTGAAGACTCAGCTGAAAAAACGTGGCTTAAAGAGGAGAAAACAGCTTATCTGTTGCATCCCTTCACTAGATACACTAGACAAAAATGGAGTTCCAGGCTGCGGAGGAGATAACAGGCAGATGGTTTCGTTGCTGAATCCTTGCAAATAACCCCTCTCCCCAAATAAAACTTTTTCCGAAAGCCCTGCCAAGTCCATATACGCTGCAGGTGGCCTCTTTTTTTGTTTTATGTTGTTAGCTAGCAAAGCTTTTAAGCGCCCCCAGAGATTTATAAGAATATCATGAGATTTATGGAGCGGAGGCTCTGGGGACCTGATCACATCATTTGGGAAGGTGACTTACCAGGATGCACCTAAACGTAAACTATGAAAACAAGAATAATATTTGTTTTGGCTGTGTTCTGCAAGGACACTTCACCCCATAGCTTTTAGAGAAGTCATCACACAAAGCATTRCTTAATTTACTGCTATGTTTTTCTCTGGGTTACCATTAAGAATAATATTGTCTCATTTTTTTCTGAGGTCCGCTAGCAGCAGAGTAGGAATAAAAAATTTATAGGTAGAATATGAGAACTTAATCCTGACTTTTCCTAGGTATGCTTTTTTACGTATGTGTCTCTTGCCATGCTACAGTAATAGTTCTATTTCACTTTTTAATTTTACTTATAAAATTGCAGTTCATTAGCAGCATCTATAATTTCTGTAATACTTTCAGAGCTTGTCCTTAGTCCATCAAGGTTATACAAAGGCAATTGCACTGGAATAATGAGTACTGGAGTCTTACTGACCTGCAGGAGCTGGACAACAGTTTTAACAGGGGCTGGGCAACCTCCAAGTCAAGTGCAGTTAGCCATCTAGGCATTGGGGATCTAATGGTTATAGGGACAAGGAATGATCTTAGTGGAAGGAGAAGAACTGAGCATTTCATTTGGGAAAGAGGCAGACCACTTGCTACATCAAAACATTGGCCACCATGTTGTAAACAGTTTTGAATTCACAGAATCACAGAATAATTTAGATTGTAAGGGAATAATTTATCTTGTGCCGTTGAGCTTTGAATACTTCCAAGGTTGGAGATTCCACAACTTGGGCAACCCGTTCCAGTGCTTAACTATCTTCATGGGAAAAGTAGTTTCTTCAGGGCTAGACTTCCTATCGCAACTTGTGACTGTTACCCATTGTTGTTCTGCTGCACCCCTCTGGGAAGAGTGACTCCATATTGCCTATGCCTGGCCAAATGTCTCTCAGCATCACCAGAACATTAAAAATTATGGGGAAAGAAACTTGATTCCATCCATCTGTGCTTTACTCCTTTGCTTGGAATGTCGTCCTTTGATTCCTGCTCCTACTGGGAGCTAACTCTGCCACCTCATCTGTAAGACATGAGTGGAGAGAAAAGGTACTAAAATATAGCTTAAAAGACAAAGGAATCGTTCAACAGAATACAAATATAGAATTTAAGGATTATTCCTGCAATAGTAACACCATCATTCTTCCTGCCAGCTTGCGTGTTTTCTCTGTATATACTTAGTACCAGGCAATGCATTCATCTCTGGAAAGCGGTGGGAGAACAGGGAAATAAGAGCAAAAATCCAAACAAAACTTATCCCTGTTTTTTCTCTGTGGTTTACCAATGGACATAATATTGCCTTATTTTATTTAATGAACAGTAATGTAGAAAAATTGTATGTAAGCTCAACTGCTGCTCTTCCCTTAGCAATTCCTCTGTAGTAACATTTTCCAGTAATAAGGTTACAGGATCCACATTACAGTCAGAGCACTTTATGAAAGGAATTGTTTCTATTTATTGCACGCTTAAAAGATCCATAGTTGTTACTCATTTTCTAAGGCCCCAAACTTTATGAAATAGTTGGAAATACATCTGTTATAGATCAGCTTTATAATTTATGATGCTTTGATTCTTTGTTTTGATGGTATTGATACACTGGCGCAAGTGAGTTGACATTTTACTTTCAAGTCTCCCACATTTTCACAAAGATACCACACAAAAAATTGCAGAGTTTCTTAATGCCTCAGGTCTACATCAGACGTATGAAGAAATCTGGGTGCAGTGACTGACACCTCTATCTTTTTGACCATTGCTTTAGCAGCATACACCAAATTGTTGTCATTCTATCACTTAAATCACTCCAGGAGGACTCTCTGATTGTTCTGTGGCATATACACGTTTGTCTTTCCGGTAGGTGTTCATCTTAAGTTCAAGTCAGTGATAACAGAAAAATTCTGACCTGCCACAAGAGGACTGTGGAAGAACTGGTGAACTCAAGCCTGTGCCAGTGCAGGGAGGCACCGTTATCCTCATCAAGGGAATGGAACGAGATAGACCCTCAAGTCCTGATCCTGCAGCTTAGATATGTGAATATTTATTTACATAAATGGTCAGGTTTCCACCAACAGAAATGATGCATGTGATCAAAAATATGCACAATTAGGTCTTAAGATTAGCTTCTGCAAATTTCTCAGAAATAAGGCTAGTTCAGTTAAGATTCTGTTGTTCATTATTTTTTGTCTGAGGGATGAAAAACGTCGAAATATACTCTTCTATGAAARTGTGAAGTGGCACCCTGTGAAGATTTCAGAGTAGTAAAAGGCATGATAATGCTCTAACCATGTGCTATTGATCTGACCATGCGAGAACACTCTTGAATTATGGATGATCTTAATAAAGTCAATTAGTCTAACACCCTAGAGACTTCCTTTTAACACAGAGACATTTTAACGTAGCATTATACTATGTTACGAAATCTCTGACACTGTACATCCTGAGTCAGTAAATGACAGTGAACTTTGAAAGGAGAGAAAAGATATGTTGCTTACAGACAAGTATGATTTATTTCTGCACAACAGAGAAAGACACGTACACACACACAATATTATCATTCTAGTATTAGTGTAATAGCTTAGATTTTGGGAGCAGTCTAAGCTTACTCAAGCGTGCTACGCTACATTTGGAAAGACATAATATTCCTGTTCTTTTTTACAATCTCCCGAGAGAGACTGTAAAATCTCTGGATCATCAACTTGTGCTGTATCAGATGCTGGCTCTGTTGTGTGGGTCAGTTAGATCCCAGGTAAGTATAAAGGCATTTCACCTGCCTGTACTGAGAAAAGCATCTGTATGTGAGATGAAAAAGAAGCGTGGCCAGCAGGTCAAGGGAGGTGATTCTGCCCCTCTACTCTGCGCTGGTGAGACCCCACCTGAAGTACTGCGTCCAGCTGTGGAACCCTCAGCACGAGAAAGACATGGACCTGTTGGAGCAGGTCCAGAGGAGGGCCACGAAAATGATCAGGGGGATGGAATGCCTCTCCTATGAAGAAAGGCTGAGAGAGTTGGGGTTGTTCAGCCTGGAGAAGAGAAGGCTTTGGGGAGACCTTATTGCGGCCTATCAGTACTTAAAGGGGGCTTGTAAGAAAGATGGGGACAGACTTTTTAGCAAGGCCTGTTGTGACAGGACAAGGGGGAATGTTTTTAAACTAGAAGAGGGTAGATTTAGACTAGATAGAAGGAAGAAATTTTTTGCTCTGAGGGTGGTGAAACACTGGAAGAGGTTGCCCAGAGAGGTGGTAGATGCCCCATCCCTGGAAACATTCAAGGTCAGGTTGGACGGGGCTCTGAGCAACCTGATCTAGTTGAAGATGTCCCTGCCTATGGCAGGGGGGTTGGACTAGATGACCTTTAAAGGTCCCTTCCAACCCAAACTGTTCTATGATTCTATGAAAGTCAGCCTACTTAACGTGTACCATCAACAGCTAGAAAGCAGCAATACTTTATCTCTTTTCACTCGTTATTATAAATAAATTGGATCCTCATCCAGATTTGCCACATAGGGTAGATATCAAAGATTTGTATAATATTGTTTAGTGTTTAGAAAATATTTAACCATCACTGTAGAGTACAATTTGCATTATTCCCATTCTTCATGCCAACATGATTTGTATGGCAGCCAATGTATGCTAATTAGAGAATTTCCCTAATTAATTTTTGTCAGTGTGCTGCCCTAACATGACTTAAAATGTACAGCTTAATGTATTAAAATTCCTTCTACTTCCCATTGTATACCAGGGAGTAATTTGCTATTAACAGCAAGTGTTTACAAAAATCTTTAGATGCACATATTCTAATTAAAGTGAACATCCAACATGTTGGCCAAGGATGAGTCATACTTCACAACAGCTCTACAGGAAAGGAGATCTGAGTTGTGTATTCTTCTAAAGCAATGGCCAACAAGAATAAATTGTTTTCTTTTGTGTGAAATGTCTTATTGCATGCCTAAAGGATTGATTAGTGAACATGAAAGTATGAAGACTGGGCATACATACTGCACGGGACAAGGACGGCAGCTGCAATGGAGGCCTGGAGGGAGGGCTATTTGAAAACTTGGCTGATTAGGTTTTGTTGCTAAGCACAAAGCCTACTCTATGTGCATTTTTATCACTCAGGAACAAGGTACCAGCATATGCCATCCTGGTTACCATGGTTTCCATTCAGCCACAGTGCCCTCTCAGAAAAGAAACAACTTTAGTTTTATATTCATTACATATATTCCTTARGTATCTTAAAACCAGAATTGCAACTTGAATTATCTATGGACAGATCATCATGATTTGGTTCTTGAACACGGTACGTACTTTCCCAAACCTAAAAGCATCTCCTCTCACCCCAGAGAGGTTTGAAAATAAACACCCTCACAGAGATGCCTTTTGTCAAAGAGCGCTGAACCTTTTGAACATCACCGGTTATGACGCACCCTGACAGTGAATGGATTGTGCAATTCCAACTCGGCGCCAGATGGTACTGTCATGTCACTAGCGGGCGGTGATGGACTGAGGGCCTGGAAGAGGCTGCTGAGAACCTCCAGCAGCCACCGCTGGTGTCCTGCCCCACTGCCCTGCTGCCTGCACGCTTCGCCGCTGCAATGGTCAGGATGGGGAAAAAAGATCCGCAGTGTGAGGGCAGTGCCCTCTCAAAAGGGGTTGTCACTTGTATTCTCATAAGAGAAGAGCGAAGGCATTTTGAACACAGTGTTTATTCTGAAGGTACCAGGCTACATCAACACCTTCTGATCTCTGCACCTTTCAACAGCTCCAGAAAGCGCAAGGCACAGTGACTCGCTCTCTAGCAAGGTCCCTTGCGGTCTCTAACTATATTTAAATCACATTCAGTGTGATACTTTCCTAGGAGAATCTACAGTAATTTAGTTTAGGCTATACAGAATACATGCAAAGAAGCAAARTATGAAAGGCATTAATGCTATCGGAACAATAGCCAATGTTCTCAATTTTTTCTGAATTTTCACTTTTCATGCAGCCGTGGTGTTCTCAGCATATGATGAACAAAGATAGCAGAAGCTGGGCTTTCAGTAGCAAATTGCATGTGAAATGACATATGAAGTATGCTAAGACAGATGGAATAATCTCATTTTTAGATGTGTCTGTTGAAACAACCAAGAGTGAAATAATTAGTAGCACAAAAGCTAATTTCAATAGGCTTCAGAGTCAGATCACAATCACTGAACAAACCTCTTCATGATTTTCTGACCCATCACCATTTCCGACGTCCTACGTATCCTAAAGTACTTGTGAAATGAGGCTCCCGTTACACTTGTCACTAGAAAACTCCAGGGAAAGACACTCCCTACCCTAATCGTCCTTCTTTCTCCCACCTCTACAGCTGATCAGAGCTGCGCTAAATCTGTAGTAAATAACTGTTGGAAAATGTTGACAAGTTAATTGGGCTCATAACTGCGAAGGCAATGAGACATTTCTGCAATTGTTTAGATCAGCTTTGTCAGAAGTAAGTCAGTTACAATGGCGACACATTTAATTCTACAAAGAACACATGGAGAATAAATCAACTTTCAGGCTTGAATTACAGTGCAGGAGGGATAATTACCGTAGCAGAACATGTACTTAGAAACAAAAACCTTTTGTAGCGCACAAACACCTGGAACAGAATTACACTGAAAATTAAGTTGAGTATCCAAAAAATACAGAATAGGAATATTGAATAAAACAGTTATACCATTTTGAGCCATGAGAATTTATATTCTCAGTGGGGATGGAGAAGGGCAGTATTTGAACAGATTTCCAAAACATATTGAGGTGATGCTGATGGCTCGCTAAGCATCCATTTGCTCCCCAAAGCCAATGAACAATTGTGGAGCTGCTTGCATCTATTTGTTCTACAGTCGCCATATGCCTGGTAGGTGGATTACATGCACGTGCAGTCTGGAAGGCCTGCTTCAGTTAGAAATGTATATAAATCAGAGCCACTTATAATGATAAGACGTTATATCAAAAACCTAAGATGAGCTTTGAGATCTGGATTGATAGCACTGAGCTCTTTTACATAACTGCCCTGCACCAAATTTTGCCAATTTTGTGTTCAGCTAAGTACAAATTGGCAGTTTGCTCTTCTTGGTATGTACATTCTCAGATATTATAAACCTGTACCTGGTTTAAAACCTAGCAATATTATATAGTGTACTAATGAAAATGTATATGACATTTCAAGTCTATCTAGGTAAAATAAACTCGGGCAAGTGATGTGATGAATTACTGAGTTTTACAAAATTTTACCTGTTATAAAAGCTTGGTTTCTTTGTTCAGCATGCCACTGAATGTTCCCATTAATCGAGGGCACTTTGGAACAAAGGACATACATTTGAGAAAAAATAACATCTTCACTTTGGAGTTGCCTAATCTGTATGAGTTTATTGGAGTTTTCTTGGAATGCAGAGTGAGGCTATAACACAATCTAAGTTATTTCTCATCTACAACAAACGGCTACAAAGAGGTAGGAATTACAATATTATCAGTCCCAAACACAGAATTGTCTTGTGTCCCATTTGCCAAGAATTGTATTACTGCCCTAAAGCATCAGGGAATTTTAAAAGAAATATGGGGTTCATGGGGTTTATTTGATTTACAATTATTGAACCTTTGCTGCAGACTTTTAATCTTTTCTCTACAATCATAAGGCTTAGAAACTTCCATTAAAAAACAGAAGGAAATAAAGCTGTTCATCCACTAGCAGGACTGAAGGAATTAAAACTTCTTGAGAGAAAAAAAGGTAATATATTTTTTCTCTCTGAGAAAAGAATAGGTGAGTTAATGTAAGATCCATGATATCTTAATCAGATATTGAGGATTGGTTTGGAGGAAGGTTTTCCAGCATATAGTTAGGCATTTTCTTCAACATTTGTTTCTTATCATTTTCTCAAAAGAGGAAAACAGACAGTAGCTCATATATTCTGCCTATAGATGGAATTATACCCCAGATATCCAGAAACCACACTGCTGATCCAGCATACAGTGTGTTATTGTTGACAGAGAATAATCACAATTTTTCTACTCAAGAAAAGATTGCTTTTTAGAGATGCATGAAATAATCCCATATACCATCTGTATACCACTTTGGATTACCTCTAAATAAAAGTATTATATAAATCTGCAGTGTTGTTGTTTGTTAGGAAACGCCCTCAGTAGATTACCAAAATAGTTTTTGTTTAAACTAACTGATCTTTATTTCCTCTGAATTATTCCAGAGCAAATTATGTCTTTCAATGGTTTATGGTTATTCTGAGTTCTTCCTTTATCCTTATTTTGATACTTTATATAATCTTAGAAATGACCACTGTGACCATCTAATGTGATCTAAAATATAGTGATGTAATGCTTCCTTAATTCCCTATTTCTTTGAAATAGAAAACAAGCTTTAGGGAAAAAACCAAACCCACTATTGATCAAACAATTTCAAATGAGAGACAATCCTGCATAATTCTTAGAAAAATACCGCAGTGATTTACTACCTTCATGGTTCAAGACTAAGCTCTACTTCCTGACTGACTGTTTGTGGTAAGCTTTCAACCTTTTATTGCCTCTTCTTTAACCAACGTTCATGGTACTGAAAACCAACTGTATTCCCCAGAAGATACTTACAAACTGTGATTTAGTAACGTAACAATGTCATCTCTGTAATGCATATACAAACAAATGCACACAGTATTAGTCTAGCAACTGTTGAAGAAGGATAGGAAATACCTCTAGAACTACAATTGTCACAAAAATGACAGGCCTACTCAAAATATCAACTATTCCAAAAGAGATGCTCACAGTAGCTCTAACACGAATCCTGCCCTGTTCGTTCTGTTGAGGAAAAACACCCTGGAGGCTGTAGAAGTCATTTTGTTTTCACACCCTGCAGACTGTTCTGAGACCTGCTGTATCTCTTAAGTACGCTGATGTTATCATGTCAAGCTGTGACTGAAACATTTTCTATTAAGGCTGGAGCTAACGCTATGATATAATGGAACTYTTCCACTTCTAGCTTCTGTATGTGTCCCTGTAGGCTGGAACTTTGCAATGAGGGCGCTAAAATGGCAAACAGGCTTTGAGGAACGTGTAGCTTCTGCGCATTGCCAGTCTTGCAAGCCAGTCCTTCTCTTAATGTATAATTAAATTGTGGAACTCATTGCTGTGAGATGTTATGGAGGTCAAAAGTATAAGCGGATTAAAAAAGAAGTAAAAAAAACCCCAACAACAATGAAGTGAAAGTCCATGTGTAGCTGTTAAATACAGCAGTCGGGATCTAACGTCTAGGAAGAACAAGTGATTTAGCAAGTCCATAAGTCACTGACTGCTGGAAACGAGACGTAATCATTTGGTACATGGCCTGTTTCTTACGCTGTTCCTGTAAGCATCTACTGATCACCCTTAAGAAGAATATACTGGGCTAAAACATGCCAGCATGAGTGCCACACTAAAGCTGTGTGGTAGCTTTGCAGTTGACTCGCCAGAATGAGACATTCATTGGTCAAGATGTCAAACACCCTTTCACCAACATTTCAGGACTTGCAAGGACCAGCAGTGTGGTACAGAGGCATCCAAACAGGCCAAGAAGAAACAGGCCTCAGGGCAGTGCGAAAGGAGCACAGCAGTTTTTGAGTTAGACCCACAAGTCCGTATTGACTGTTGATTTTTCCTGCCATCTATCAGGCATTGCTCAGTGTGCCACAGGAAAACATCCGAGAATGCATAAATCTGGAAGCAAAGTGTTTTCACCCTGTCCAGAAATGTTGCAAGCTTAATATTTCAAAGGTCCTCACTGCACGGAGACTATCATTCAGATTGCAGCAGAAATAACTGGTTGCATAGATACAGCTACTGGGCTGTGTCAGATAGTCACCACAGAAATGGCAGAAGCTGTTGCTGTCCTTTCTTTCAGAGTTCACTTGCCTCTGGAGCTCAGTTGTGGAACAGCCTCTGTGGGCACTCCTAATCTACTTCTGCACAAAGTCAGCTGGCGTCGTTTAACCTATTGCTTAATGTATTTTGAGCTAATCTTGGCTGACCTTTTGCTGAAGCAAATAAGAAACACTTGTATGAGCCTTTCTGCTGGCTCAGCTCTGATGACAGTGCCTCCAGCAGAAAAGCACTCATGTCTAAAACTTCCACAGATGCTTTCACAACGGTATTTAGCACAACTCCACAGCTCAGTAAGAGCTCGCCCCTGCACAGGCAAGGTGTAGCAGAGCAGAATGTGGATTTTCTCCTTTTAATCCCTACGACAGAGCTGTAGCTATGTCCCCACATAGATAGTAGGATGCTCAGACTGTAGAATTCGGGGTTTTTTTGGGGGTGTTCTGCACAAGAAAGAAAGACTCCAGGCTGTGTTACAGCCTTCTGATTAAATTGGCTTAGCCAGAAAACACAGATGTCATCTTTGTACTGAAAAGAGTTCATCCCATTGTGACTTCTGCTGAAAAGCTGTTCCAGAACCTGATTCTTCTGATGATTAGAAATGTTCTAAATTTCAAGCCTAAATTTACTCATAGCTCTTCTCCCTCCTTGGTGATTGCCATCTCACTGCCTGTGTATTTATAGGCATCAATCATAATATTAGAAAGGACTTTATATAGAGCAATCAGGAGAAATATGCTTCAGTAAACATGAGCTGAAATTGAAAAAAGGATGGTTTTATTTTTCCAAGTTTGTGGGTTAAAATACATCTTTGCTGTAACCACCTCCTCCCTGCATGAAAAAAAAAAAAAATTAGAGCTGGCGTCAGCTGGTCTATTTGAAGACAAAAAGGGAAAGGAGTATGCTGATCATTAGCAAAAGGTTGATTCTTCAAACATGTTTACTTTTAATAACACAGAGTTGCTTTAAAAGGATATAGAGCTTTCACGTTAACAATCCTTTTCTCCCCAGTAATCAGCATTCATAAGAATAGAATAGTGTCAAATTATTCATTTTTAAATGGATATTCTACTTATTCTTTGGGTATTTTACAACCCTCCCCCCTAAAAAACCAACAGGTAGCACCTCCTTTTATTTGCTAGAAAACTGATTTAGAATATCTGGATTTTTAAAATACAAAACTAAAACAGCGAAGAGCCTTATAAAAGAATTGCCTGCTGTCTGCTTGTGCAATTGCCTTTACAGATGCCCTACATTATTGTTTCATGTGGATACTGAGTAGACAAGAACTAATGTGCCAAGCAAAACGTAATATGCAAAATGTCTGATCACTAGAAAGCCATTACTTCTCTAAGTAAAATGGATAAGAAAAAATTTATTTCTTCAGCCTGTATCTGTTTGTTTGAACTCTACTGTAAGGCCTTCAAGTCAAAGGGTGCATCGTGTAAGGGGTGTATGCACAYAAACAGCTCAATGTCATGAAGTCTCTGATAACAACCTCCTAATTGTTCACTTTTGGCATTTGTGCATCTAAAAATCAGAAATGAAATTAAGAAAAGAAATAAAAACCTATGAAGATCGCAATGATGTTAAAGGAGCACCCATTCCCCTCCTCCTTATCTACTCAGCATGGAGATCACCAGCCACAAAGGAAGAAGCTGTCTTTTCTATCGCAGGACTCAGGTACTGCTCCAATGGTAACTCTAATTTGCTCTCTCTGCTGTCTTCCTATCTAGGATCTACGTCTACGGTGTTTTCACCTCGTCTACCTCATACCAAACATATGTTTGAGCTTATTTAAATAAGAATTCCACTTCACTCAAAGTAGAGATGTTCCCTTGGAAGACCTACAACACTGGTACCAATAGACATACTCATACGTTATACAAGAAATTGTAAAAGTAATCATTCACGGGATTCAGAATGAAATTCTGAACCTCTATAGGTTAACATCACTTCTAAAAATTAACAACACTATTTAATTGGCTAAATGAGTTGGCTTTCTCTGAAGCACACAGATTGTCACATAGCATTGCCAGATCTAACAACCAGATACAACTCAGAAAAGAAATGTTAGAGTTACTGTGACTGAAGTTTTCTGAAATCACTGGGTGAATCTGTAGTAGCATTCAAACAAAAGGCAAAAAAGGTGTTTGGCATGATCTGAAATGGTAGTGGGAGAGCATCATTTTGCCTCAACTCTAGTATAACTCTATTGTATCCACATTTTGAATACTCTATACAGTTCTGGTCTTGCTATCTGGAAAAGGACATGGTAGAGTTAGGGAAGATACAGAGAAGACAACTGAAATTATTAAAGGGATTAAAGGGAGTGGCTGCCTTATGAGATCAGACTAAAAATTTGAGACTTTTCAACTGGGAAAGGAGCGTGCTGCGGTGAGACTTCTTCAAGGTTTACGAAATCATGAAGGTGGCTGAAAAGATGAATATGGAACCATTTTTCATCAAATCACAGAGTTTGGCTCTCTTGGTGAAATTAGTTTAAAACAGATAAAAAGAACACATTACTTTACACAGTGGCTAGTGAATTTCTGGACTTGCTGCCAAAAGAGGTTGTGGAAGCAGATCCCAACAGCAGGTTCAAACAGGAATTGGACAAGTTCACGTACAATAGGTCCAAAAATGGATAGTAAAAGGACTAGGCAAGGATTTACCTTCCCAACAGCCATGGAAGCCAGGGGAGTACAAGGAAAAAGGCCTGAAGAAGGTGGCCAAGCTTGTGTGCACTCTATAGTTTCTCCTACTGCTGCTGTTTCTATTTGCTTTTCTTTTTTGGTACGTATTAGCAAAACCTTGAAGCCCCCSTAGGGAGGGAGGGAGAGAGATAAAGGTAATGAAAACAAGGAGAAAAAATGAACTACAATGAACAACAAATGAAACAAAGGGAAGAGTTACAGGATTGAAAATACAGAGATAGGAAACTGGAGGAGGGCATGAAGCAGAGAAACCCTGACATCACCCGCCACTTCTTGAAGATTAACCGAGGAGCAGGTGGATGCTGCCCAGTGATGCTCTGCTTGGAGATGTGGGAGGATGATGGAAGGATGATGGAATGAATGGACACAGGTCCCACAGTCACCGGGGTCCCCCCATCAAGCCTCCTTCTTCTGGTGACATGAATAACCAACAGGGACAGGGCCCGGAAGAGGTTGATGAGGAGGTCCTGCAACTTGGAAGGGCCTTGGTTAGGGAGTATATAAATAAAAACTCGAGAGGAAAAAGTGCAGCTAGAACTTCAGTGAGAATTTCTGGAGAAGAGACCGCAGCCTGCCTCATTTGATGTACACTGTGTACGTGATGTGCGCCACGGTCTCTTGCCAATGTCAGAGAAAAAAAGGATCCCCAGTCTGACCCAGTGGGGCGTTTCCTGTGTTCATGTATGTTCTTAGACATCTTCTTTCTCTCTGAGGTGTACAAGTTGTAAAAGCCTCCACAGGTGAAAGTCACTGTTAAATTACTAGTGCTGTTCTAAAAATGGTAAGGCATATTTAGGACAAAGGGAACTTAAAAAGAATTTGAAAAATTAGCTAATCCCAGGTGTAATTAAAATAGGGGAGTATCTTTTTTTAAAGAGAGAACTGAAAATTATGTGCAACACCACAGTAAAATTTTCATATTCTTATTAAATCCACTGAACACAAAATTTTGTTTTAAACTTGCTATTTCATGTTCATTCTCTGCTGAAGTTACTTATCAATTCAGAGAAGGGGATTCCAACACAGATATTTCCCAGTGGTAAATTGTTTGCCTTACTTACTCTAATGTTCTCTTTCAATGATAAGTGAGTTTTTCACCATTATTTTTATTTAATTGGAGGATCTATGAAGCATTTGTCACTGGTTAGCAGTTCAGAAACCTGTTTTATTATAGAGATCACTTCGTAACATTAGGTTAATGGGGCATTGCCTTTGGTTCTGAATAAAAAGAAATCAGATTTTTTTAATGAATAATATCTATGTTGACCATCTTAATTTATAGCATCTATTAAAAGTAAAACAGTTTTAACATGATGCACAGAATTAGAACTTGCAATACCAAATTTGTGACATCAGAAAAGAAAGGTGCCTTGTGGCAGAAGTCCTGTTTTGTTATGCTTTTCCTAGAGGGTGTAGTTGCACAAAACACTGGACATATTCAGACACTGCACTGTAGATAGTTTCCTGCATTAAGACACTGGAAAGTCATCCCAGCTAGTTTCACTAGACTATAATGTAAGGACCCCAAAGCATTTGCTGAAAACAAAGACTGTTATTTAATTCCTATGTTATCAGTAAAAATAATTGTTTTAAAAACAAAGATATCAATGTGTACCATAAAGGTTCTACTGAAAATTGGATCAAGTAACTGGAGTAGATCTAAATCTAGTCTGAACGTGACAGAATAGCAAATTTACAAAACCAGACACAGGTGGGATCTGGATGGGGGGGAAAGACTACATGTCTTTTATTACACCCTCTGCATGGAAGCACAGGAAACACCAAACTGGGGGGAGGGAAGGGCAGAGAGTAGGGAAAGAAGTTTATAGTTCCTCTTTAGGAAGTCCATGCATCAAGATTTTTTGCCCCTCATTCCTGGATTAAAGAAAAAATGAAACAAACATCATATTAAAAAGAGTATATTGACTTTAGTAATACCGGACGTAGCCTCCCTGCCAAGATCGGAAATACCAGAAAGTGCATACTAACAACAAGGGGAGGTCGGYTGGTTCTCTTATGGGAGCGTCTAAATGAAAAGAAGTGTTGTGAGTCTCATTCCTTTCTTAAAACTGGGACATGGGATGAAGATACATAGTTCTCAGGGGCAAAATATCACTTTGGAGACTATTCCGTGCCATGTCCTCCACTTCCACAAGCTTCTGAAATGATTATAATTGCTGAAGGATTTAAGTTACAGCCCAGACACTTCAGGGTCTTATAGATCAGGTGTTGAATGCTGAATTTTCCCAAAACATTTTTTTCATGGCGATGTGGATGGTGCACACATGCAATAGAGCTTTGRTTTATCTTGCTTCAAAGGCACACAGTAGCAACTGTAGCAGCAAATGTCCTTTGAGAGGAAGGTGAATTCATGAGGCTTGTTGACCATCTTTTCATTTTTGCTATGAGCAATAAAAGAGAAATGACTTCAATAGCAGTCAGATGGCCAAAAGAGAAGACAAGAGACACTGAATGCATGGCGATACCTGAAATTACATAATAAATGATCTCATATTTGCTTGGCAATGACACAAATTTTGCTTAAATGCTTTCTCTTTCTCTCTCTTCCTCTCAGAATAAAAACAGGATAGAAAACAAAGTACTGAAGCTGAGAGGAAATGACTAGTTGATGTTTGCTCCACTGCAAAAGCAGCTCTAGAGGACCTCATTTTTCTAGAGAAAGGTGTGAAAGCATTTTCATGCTACATTTCAAACTCAGCTCCAGTTCACAAGCCTTCTGCATCAATTCTCAGATAAATGTCGTAAGTTTCCATTTAAAAATAGCAGTCTGGTTTTTCACTATAATCCTTACTCACCCAGTCTTTCTTCACTCACTCCAGTTACTGTGGTGAGCTTGCTTGCATTCCACGTATGGGCAGAACAAAATACTTGTGTAACTTCAAGCACGTGAATAACCCCACCAAGGTCAGACCTTGGTACTGTCCCTGCGTTGTTACACTATGCTGTGTTTTTTCATGTCTTCAAATTCATTCTATTACAAACAAAAAGCAGGGGAAAAGGATGATAAGTTTTTTTTATGTTGGATATACCAGAAACCACATTTTGAAGTCTTCCTTTTCTTCAGGGCACAGAGTTCAGAGGCAGCCTTGAAACTCAAGACTCTTTTGGGGTTGTGTACAACTAACTGCTTAATAAAATAAGTGCAAACATAAAATCTCTCAACATCTGATTTTTGTTCTGTTCATCTGCATGTTTTCTTGCTACTGTTAGAAAAAAAATAAAATTTAACTGCATCATTTTATCATCTATGTTCAATGTTCTGAAACAGCAGACTTTTCCTTTTGGGGAAGTCTTCCCTGTTACCCCTGCCCCAACATTACTCTTTGGCCTGTTCTGTAAGAAAAAAAATCTGTGAGGCTGAATTTTAGTAAAAACTGAAGAGCAGTCATGTTATGTCCTGATTTCCCTTCAAACAATACTAATGGTTTCACAAAAAGGTCTGACCATTTGCTCTGAGTTTTCACATACTATATTGAAAATCATCACTGAACAGAGTTAAATATCATAAATATGAACAGAATAATCAGTAAAAGTCTAAATAATGCTGAAATGCTCATGTAGGATGCTTTCAATTGATGACTGTTTCAAGAATTCTGACAGTTGCGCACAAAGTGAATTAGCATAAGCATTATGTTACTTATATTGTAATAATAATAATAACAATTTAATGTAATCAGCGCAGTGATGAGGTGATGAGTCATTGCTCTAGGAAAATGACCAAGGAGTCTGGAAAAGGCAAACAAATACTGTTGTCAACGAAGATTCCCCGCCCTTAGTATTCTCTCTGGAATTAATGTTACAATAATAGACAGAAAGACACACCACCTTTAAGGCCTTGTTTGCATTGAGGCATTATTTAAAACAGATCAATTCTACCTTACCAGACTTAGCACAGTTTGGAGCAGTAAAGCATACCGGCAATCAGCAAGTTAACCACTGTGTTGTCCAAGCCCCTCCCTGGTCAACAGTGCTTCGTTCAGCATTGCTGTTCCATGCTCATCACTGGGAGAGGCACATAACATTACTGGTACTGCAAGAGAGGGGGGAGTTCTGGAAAAAAAAAAAGAAAGCACAGTTCACATCTGCTAGTTAAATTTAGCCTCCTTGTGGAACCTGCTTCTGGGGTGAGGTAATTCAGAGGATCCTCATTTGTACAATAGAATTTTCTCCTCACTTCTTCCTGCACAAGACCTGTTTTTCCCTGCTTTTTTGAGTCTGAATGACTAAGCTTTTCTGCAGTCTCGTCTCAAGAAAACCTTTTTTCTTCCGTCCAAGGAGCAGTTGGAATAAGTAGCCCTTTGTATTTTAAGTTATTCATTAAAGTTAAATGGCTTTCTCTTCAAGCTTGTCCTAGGGCAACTATTATAAGGTTAACCTTTCTATAGCTGTGAACCCAGGTAAGTTTCTCAATTTTCTCTGCATCCGGCCAGACACAAATATGTATGAATATGCCTTTGCTATGGTTCATAGTTGTCRCCTCAATACCTGTTCTGACTTCCCAAAGCAGCACTGAACATCAAGGGGAAAAGGGTCACAAGCCACGAAAGGCAGTTTCAGAAGGGCAGAGAGAACCTCACCGTTTGGGTTTTTTTGGTAAGACAGATAGTGATCCTCAATACAGTGTCCCAGATACAGATAGATTATTGTACTTATTATAGGGGTAACAAAAAAAAAACCCCAAACCAGTCAGTTCCCTACCGAGCAATCCTGCTTAGCAGAGTCTTTACCCCAGCCACATACCCCCACAGATAACCATCCCTGCTCCACCTGGCTGCTTCTTCAGCCTTATGACGACGCTCCCAAATCTGGGGTGCTCCTTGGCAACCTCACCTAGAAAGCAGGTTCCTTTCTGCTTTAGTTTCTCTTTTCAAATTAGACTCTTTGAATGCTTTCCTAAAGCTCCTTTCCAAAACGAAGGAGATGTGAAGCTCATGCCTAAAACCAAGGGACATCTACACAATCCATTGGGTACAATTAGGCAGACTGAGAATTAAACAACTTCTTGTATCCATTGCTATATCTAGTTCCTTGCTTTGGCAGTAAGAACCAGACATTGTTAGGTTTAATTACTCAAAAAAACCTACTATAGGATCATTTTAAAATGTGTTGTTGCCTCTTCCACAAGATGGAGCGCAGTGATAATATCTGAGGATTTTCAAATTGAATCAATATATCGTGTCTCCCCTATGCTAGAAAAAGCCTTTAAAGACTTTAGCCAACCACAGCGAAACAAATCAGAGGCCCCAGTGGGGTGGTTTCTCACTGGTTAGTTATGCTTATTTCAGACGGGAGGAGTTCAGAGTGCATCCCAGAAAACAAATAGAGCCCACAGGTTTTTTTCTTTCTATGCTCTAACTGAGCAGTGGAACTTAACAGCTATTTTCCTTTGATGGGAAATTACAACAAAAAAGTCCTCACACCCACTTGTTAAAAAAGATGTAAGAATAAAGAAATAATTTTACTTGGTCAAGAATTTTTAAAGCAGCCAAAAATAAGTGCTTCCTCTTTGGATTTGCCTTGTGGTTCTCAACCATAGCCTTGTGGGTGCAGGGCAGCTGAACTCAATCGAGAGTTGTACTTCTCAAAAGTCAAAGCAGTATCAGCGGATGTAGCTGCTAACATTCTGCTGGCATCCCATCAGCTTCATGCTTAAGAGATCCATTTCGGAGAACGAGAAGCTTCCTTATTCTCTTCTCTCATGTTCTGAGTTCACTGCGAGCAGTTGTGATCTGATGTAGAGACCTGTTAGCTGGCAATCAGGTAAATACAGTTTCAATAGGAAAAGGGATTATGGAAGACTCTTCCTGGTTCAGACATCAAGTTCTGTAATATAATACAGAGTTTTCATATCAATTTACGTCCTTGTACACGCATTTAATATTATATAGTGAGTCTTGCCAATAATACATATTTTAATTATGAAAATAAAACAACTAGCTAAAACCACAGTAAGCTACCCTGAACCAYGTAGACTTTGGCCTGAAATTACGATCTATTGCCTTGCACTTCTCGGCATCAGTAGTCACCCCATCCCAGTTTGGAGGTGATATGCCTGCCAATACCACACACTGTGTGACCTTGGCGTTGCAACTATATCCTATATGGCAAGTCTTCCTCCTTACCGAGTTAGCTGTGTGGGCAATGAGGAGACATAAAGGCTTGTCTTAGTCCTCAAAAATCAGCCGGCACAACTCTATCTAAATCGAGACAGCGACTCTTAGCGATATTTTATATTAATTTTCCCTTTATGTATGCAAGGACTGCAATACCACCAAGTGCATACCATAGTTATGTCCCTGCTTGGCAGGAGGCTTGGAGCTCCTCTGCATTTGTTAATCCCGCTTTCAGCATCTCTTTTACCTGGATTTTTAAAAGAGGCATCTCCAACTTTACAGGAACAGCCCGCTCGACGCTTGGCGGTGAGAAATGAACGCGGGACTTGCAGAGCGGCTAAGCCCAGCCTAAGCCGCCCCTCTGCCCGCAGGTGCGGGGCACAGGGCTCGGAGGGCAGCTGCCTGGCCGGCTGCGGCTGCGGGGGCCGCTCCGCCGGAGAGCGCCCACCGCCGGCGGGGGCCGCGGCAGCCGCTCGGCCGGAGCGTGCGCGCGCCCCCGGGNCGGCGCTGCGGCGAGCGGGACGGGCGGCCGTGGGGAGAGGCTGCCGGCAGGCAGGGAGGGAGGCGCTGGCTCGCCTGCCTGCTCCTCGGTCCGGCGGTTCCGCGGCGCTGCCTGTGCAGCAGAGCCGCTGCCGAAGCAAATGGGGAGGCGGCGCTGAGCGGGCTGCTCTCCGGGGGGGTCGGCAGCCGAGGGCAGCGGCGCGGCGGGCGAGCAATGCCCCTCACTTTTCTGCTTGCGCTGCCCTTCCTCCTCCTCCTGCTCCCGGCTTTGAAGCTTTTGTTTTCCCCGGCCGCTGCGATGGCAGGAAACTTCCCGGAGGGATGGGCTCAGGCCGGGCTTGTGCTGCGCTGGGCTCCGCAGGGCACCGGCCACGCCGTGAGGTGAGGCGAGGAGAGGGAGGCGTTGCGCCGCGGCCGGCGCTGCATCCGCTGGCGGCAGTTCCGCGGGGCTGGGCTAGCTGCCCCTGATCCGAGGGGGGCGGTGGTCTGGGCGGCAGGAGGGGGTAGAGTTGCAGCAGGGACCGCCGAGAGCCCCGCATGGTTACGCTGGTTCCCCCAGCTGGGGTCCCACGGCCGGGAGGGCGCTACAGCCCCGGAGGGACCCGCAGGGGTCCTGCCGCGTCCCCCGCCCACGCGGCCGTGCCCGTGGGCTAGGCCGGTTCGGGGATCGGCGCCCCGAGGAGGCTGCGTGGGCCCAGGGCGGCCGGGCGCCGCCGGGGCCGTTGGCGGGCAGCGGGCAGCGGCGCGCGGGCTCCGCGGCGGCTGAGGGGAGGCGGCGGGCGGGCGGGCGCTTCCCGGGGGGCAGAGCGGGGCCCGGGGGCGGGAGTGCTGCCAGCCCCGGGTGAGCGCTCTCGGCTGCGTCCTGTGGCAGTGCGGGCGGGCACGGCCGCCCGTCGGGCCGCGGGGCGCCCGTGGGGGGTTTCCTGCGGCGCCGGTGGGGGCCGGGTGCGGAGGCGGTGTGTGGGGGCCGCGCTTCCGGCTTGGGTTTCATCCCCGTGAGTTGGCCTCGCTCTTTGAAGCCCTCCAGCTACCTGCCGCCTCGCAGGTCACCGAGGGACGGAGGCGCCCCTTCCTCCCTGAGGCGGGACACTTCGTTAGGGGCACGGGGGGGTTGGCTGCTTTCTGTCACTTGCTCTTCAGGCTCTTGATTGTGCAAAACTCTTGATCAGGGAGAACCTGCTGGCGCCTGGTACGGTGTACGTGTTGCTCCTGATGTGGGGAGTCGCTCCTGGAAAAAAAGAAGTGGCTCAGTTAAGCAAATGAAAATCAATTGGTATTTTTTAAACGAGTATGTAATTTTTATTTGGGTGTTCCACATGGYTTTCTTCGTACTTGATTTTTAAAAGTAAGATGATCCAGCGCAGGCTAATATATGTAACAAAGCATATTATAAAGTTTTCCTTGTAAATCAGTAAAAACACTTTTCCTAGAAAATGGTTGATTTGCATAAAGATACAGGTAACATACACATTTTAAATGGTCAGAGCTAGGTACAGGTGGCACGTTAGAGTCATGCCCAAAAGGATTGTTAAATAAAATTGTTTATCCTTACTGAAAACATGAATGCTTAAACAGTGGCAAATGGGTTTTGCGCACTGCATTTTCTGTGGGACATCTTACACATTCTGACATTAGAGCAAAGGCAGCAGAGGCATCGGATTATGAAAGGGACAGTTTTAAATAGACCATTTCTAGGTATCTGAAATTGTAAAGAGATTTCAAAGAGTATTGATTACACAGAATAGCTGTGTATTGTCAGTTGTCAAATGTATTTTTACTGTTGTTTTCATGCGGTTATCTATTGTGAAAATGTATTTGCCAACATTGCTGTAGCTATGTTTCCAGGATAACATAATAGATTCACTAGTAATTATATTTTTAATCTACATAAGCAGATTTGGTACTGACTAGTAATTAGAAGAATAATGATTTCTGAATAACTTTCATTTGAAATATTTACTGCCAAATGATCAGCTCTCAGAAACTCAGCTTCTTATGCTATTTTGCATCGCTCATTTATTAGAGAGTGGCCTTACTGTAAGAGCGCATGTTAAATGTATAGAACTTTTTTTTAACAGAGAAAAGATATGAGACTGTGGATATTAGTAGATGATATGCAAGGTCTGTCTGCTCAGAGGAAACAGGAAGAAGCCAAGATGAGCTCTACTGATTTCTAATTTTCTTCTTGTATACTACAATGTGTAGATGACTTTTGTCTGGTGGTGCTGATCAGGCTAYGCTCGTATACTTCATTGCATGTGCCACTTTTAAAGTCTTCCTCTAAGAATAATAGCAGACAAAGCCTGGAGAGGCTATGACCACTTCTCTACCAATTAATTAAATGTACTCAAGACCGTTCTCTCTGGTCCTGAAGCCAACTGGCACAGATTAGCCCTTGTCAATGCTGCTAAACTCTCCTGCCTTCCAGAATGGGATAGCTCAATTCAGGCTACTGGTTGGGACTGGCTTCTGGCCCGTGTTAAATCTGAAATCATGCCCAAGAATTGCATGGGAGAACTGTAGCTGGCCTGGGTTGGAAGGATGCTGCTCTGCCCAACTGTACCAGTTCAGCGGTCTGCGTGACTGAGTGAGTTCTATTTCCTGGGAGTGGTTCCTGGCATTGCTTGATCTACTAGTGTGGACATAGTCTATCAGTAACACTCTAAGTAGCCTCTCTTAACTCTGTGCTCAGTCATAGTGATCTAATTTCCCTGCATTGAGGATCTTGGGCACTATAAAATGCTRCTTTTCATAGTCAGCTGCTTAGAACTGTCAGGGCTGCTTTTTTCTCCACTTGTGCAGGTGGGTGAAGAGGGAGTAGGTGAAGGCTTGGTGGCTTTCCCACTTGCCCATAAGGGAGGGCTAAGGAGGGTCAGGGAAGGGCTTACACGACTTGTTCTGCTTGTTTGGGAATGTACTTCCAGAGCAGTACCTGTCTATAAGCAGTCCTGATGGCTAGATGTGAACACATCCATGGCCTGTGTTCTCATGCTGTTTTGCTACTTCCCTAATTATTTTTCTGTAAGTAGCAAGCTGGGCAGAGCAACTATTTTTTTTAAATGCTCTGAAGATTATTTACTTCTAGATGCCTGGAGAGATTATTAGTCTGTTAAAATTATTAGACTAGATGTTTAAAATAAATCATTGTGGACTCTTGCCATGCTTGCTGTCTTTTTTGTCACTGAAATTATGAACAAAGCCTGTGTGCTTCATAATATTCTGTAAGTGTGTTTTGGTTCACATTTTTKCAGTATCTCACTGTTTGGTTCAATAATGAAGTGGTGCATGTGCATTGTGTTTTACGCTGTGCTTGCTTTTTGGGTATCGATATGTGTAGTTAATCTCACATAATAGTCTCATAAATAAATTTCAAAGCAATTCTAAAGGATGTCAGACTTAATTGTTACAAATGAAGAAARTGAGGCAAGAGGAAGTGTAACTATTTATCTAAGGAATCCTAGTCGTAAGATCCAGAAGTAGAATCTCAGATTGAAAATTGATCTGTCAAGTCGCACTGCCTCTCATTCATAGACTTATAAAATACTTTGATAGAACAGTGTATTTTTTTTTCTCTGTATTTGTTGGCAGCCGTTATTTTGCTAACCTAGCTAGTAACGCAGTTTGAACTTAAGTAGGAAAATTGTTTAGTTGCCTCCTTTCCAGTTGAGGATAACGCTTAGATACTTACCTAAATCTTATGTATGTGATGGGACTTCGTAAATGCTTTCAAGTACTTTCCTGAACAGACAGCTTGTCTCAGTGAAACTCCAGTCAATTTCATTTGAATGAAACCTCATAAAATACAAATCTTAACATTGAGACATTTCAATGTGTGCTTTAGGAGAAAGGTGAGCTATCCTTTTCTTCTGCCTCTATGTAAAAGCACTGATTCAGTAAGGTATTTACACTTAGGCACATGTTAAAGTGTCTGAGGAGTCCCACTGGTTTGAATGGCACTTAGAGAAATCTCTTGCATAACTGTAACCTAATTTACCTCAATCTAGATGTATATTATACACAAGCTGTGTTTAAAAGAATATTGTTAAGACCACATAAGCACAGAAGTGTTTGGAAATTTAAAGCTTTGAAGTGGTGATGATGCGGCCTTTGGGAGCTGTGCTTTATACTATCTAGGATCTGATTTTTTTCAGAGCACTTAGCATCTCAAATTGGGCAACCAAAATTAGTGGATGGTTATGATTTTTGCATYTCTTCCTTGATATTCTCCTCCTTGGAGTTACTAAAGCAAGGTTTGAATTGTGTTGATTAAATACGACATGGTGACACACAATAATTGTGGAGAAAGCAAGGTTTTGAACAGTTGTTCATCTTGGTGAGCACTGGGCCTTCTAAAGGAAGTTGGATTCTGTGTGAGTAAGTAGTATTTAGTCATGTAGTTAAAGCCTATGTCATAGCATTTAATCACAGTTCTRTAATTGCTACTTCTCAAGTCTTCAGAGCTTGACTTTCAAACCGTAATAGCATTAATTTTTTAACATAGTTTTTGGGTGTGTAATTTTCCCAGTGCTTTTTTTTATCCCTAAAGTAAATGGAAGCAAAAGGAGTGTTTTTTTCTGGGGTATCTTTGATAACTTCCTATGTCCTTAGCAGAGTTAGAATCTCTAAATGCCAGTTCAGCCTGTAACTGTCTGAGCTGTAGCAGTAGGTCATGATCCATATGTGGATTGACAATGAAGGGAAATAGCATTCTTTATATATGGATATGAAATGACCTGCGTTACCTCATAATTTTTATGTAATATAATATAACTGGCTTAAGGAAGATGGTGAAACTTTGGGGCTTAGTTTCCATTCTGTTGTCCACAGGGCAATGCTGTCTGGTGACTTTACTGTTGTTCTCCCTGCAATATTTTACTCTTACTGACCTGTTTCTTCTGGGCCATCTTGTTGCCCAGCTGCTTCCTGCGTTTTTCTGCCAGATCCTTCTCTTGGTTGATTTCGTATATAATTTCTAGTTGCTAGTCACTTTAGTTGGCCAGTTAGAATATTTTATCATAATCTAGTTTGCAGCCAAGCAGATCAGGTCAAGAAAGGAAAGGGGAAACAGGCTTTCAGATCCAGCGCTCAGATTTAACAGGCTGTGGTGAAGGAATAATCACTGTTATAGCCTAAGTGGGCCGAGGCTGGAGCATAGAACTACAGAACAACTGAGATTGGAAGAGACCTCAGGAGGTCATGCGGGCCAACACTCTGCTCAGCGCTGAGCCACACTGAAAGTTAGACGAGGTTGCTCAGGATCACGTCCACTTGAGTTTTGAATATCCCCAAGGATGGAGATTCTGCAACCTCTATGAGTAACCTGTTCCAGTGTTTAACCACTCTCACAATGATTTTTTTTTTTTTTTTTTTTCCTAAGGCCTAATTGAAGTCACCCATACTGTAGCTTGTGTGCATTGTCCCTCGTCCTTTGCTGTGAACCTCCAAGAAGAATCTGGTTCTTGTGCTCATTAAAAACAGCAGATTTTTTTCAGATGCTTAATAACACATTTTTTGTCAGGAATATATATAACTTTTGCCAAACATGTAAAAACCAATCCTCTTCCAGCCAGTCTTGCAGGCCTTATTCAATAGCATGCTGATCAAATCAGTTGCGAATTACCTTTTTTTTTTTTTTTATTTGGGCAAAATAAAAATCTTTTGTGAGCTTTGCTTTTTGAAACAGATGAGATCTTTGAAATTTCCACTTTCTTTCTCCGACATGGTCATGCATTGTATTTTCCAGCAGGTGCCTGCCTCATTGTGTGCAGTAAATGGATGCTGGTGGTTTAGGAGGTAAATCTAAGTCTTCAATCTGAGCTTCTGAAAGCTAGCTATCTAGTCCTGTGATTTTTTTCAACCTCACTAGGTGTATGGACCCCTGCATAGCAAATATTAGCCCACTGACAATAGGCTACCTTTCAGGGATCTGTTAGAAATAATCTGCAGAGGACTATGGTGACACTGAAGTAGTCTCAACTAGCCTTCCAGGCATTTGTACAGTCAATGGAGAAAAATAACCTTGTCCAGGAAGTGGTTTATCCCACCACCTATGGCTGAATTACTTGCTCAGTGTTTCTCTGCTTTGTCTCCTGAGAGTCTCAGGGGCTCTTCTAGCCTTGCTATCCGGCTTTTAGGACAGCTGCATTTAGGCAAGGTTAATCTGTAGTGAGCACCTTTGYAGTCCTTTATTTTCTTGTCATTATTCAATATATTGTCACATGCCGTATTTACAACCCGTTCTGAATGCTTAATAATTAACTTTAATGTGTGTTTCTTCTGTGGTGCTGTTCATCCCTATAATATCTCAGTTCTTCAGGAACATTAAATTATCTTCATTACCTCACTATCTTGTGCAAGCTATCTCCTCATTTTAAAAACAGGAAAAAGAAAAAAAAAAGTGATAGGAAAAAGTTCACAAACAAGAGGTGTTCAGTTTGGGTTGCTTTGAGCACAAGGGGGAAACGTTGCAACAAAGGGGGAGAAAAAGCGTGTATTTTTAATGCAAATTGCRAAATAATAATTGTGTCTTTCTAAAGCTGTCTTAGCTAGAACTTCAAAACCTGATACTACTTAGAAATGGTTATTGCTACAAGTTTTCTGCATCAGTAGTGTAATTCACAAAATTATCCCTTTCAAAGGATTGTACAAGGTTCATTGTGTATAATGATAGAAAAGAGAGTATGATATGAAAAATAGAGACGACTTTTTTTGTCAAAGACTTGAAAAGTAATTTGAAAACATATGATATTATAGGTTGATTAAATTCTTATCTTCAGTAGATAATACTCCAACAAGCCTTTTATTACTTGATCGTTTTGATTTAGGCTCTTTTGTCAGTTGTCACTTCTGAATTTTCTCTAGACATTTTTCTGGAGTCTTACATGATATTTGTGGATGTGTTTAGAAATACATGCACATAATGGATTGGTGATATTTTGATTCCTGTATCACTAACTCTATGTGTATATGCTTTTGCATATATAAACTCCAAAGTGCAGATAATGATTTCAAACTGTATTTGTATCTAAATTTCCTGTGCTTCCTCTTACTACCAAAATGATTTTGAGAAACAATGTAAAAAATCTCCAAACCAAAATCCAAACTTTCCACATCTAGCCAAAGACATGCCGTGAAACATTGAAGGAATATGTGTGTTATGTTTGCACTTCCGTTCTCTCAAAGATGCACACATACACACTGGTACCCTAGACCTTTGTATGCTTGTATTGAGTACTCTGGAAAAATTTATGTGTGGCCTGGAGAGGAACTACCTGTTTATTTTTGGAGCGAAATCAACAGAGTAGCAGTGGGGCCTCTCACCTCTTACCTTATTTCTGATTTGAAGGGTTCATGAGTTGGTAGAGCTGAGAAGTTAATTCCATCCTTCACACTACTGAATTCATTCAGCATGTCTGCTCAGGCTCCAAGTGTGTCATTTATGATAAGGAGGTGACATTTGAAAGAAATTTGGCAATATTTAATACTGACTCATAAAGGCATGTTCAGAGTATTTATAACAGGGAGAGGTTGTACTGTGCCTTACTGGTATCAGGACATCTGCATCTGCCATAAGAAGTTTCCGTTGCATTTATTATGAGGATAGAGACGGGGCTGAGTGCATTTGCTGACTGAAGTTAAGAGCCTTTTCCCTCCCCATTCCCTTCATTTTGATAAGATAAGAAGGCAAGTTCCAACTGCATTCATCTTTTCTGGAAGTATCAAATCAAAGCATGAAATCTCAGGTAATAGCACTTCTGCTGTTAAACTGCTAGATCCAAATAAACTGGATTAAATGTGTGTTTTCAAGGCCACCACAAATGACAGACTTGGAAAAAGCRTCTCCACGGTGCACTGGCAATATGGTGATACACTTCAAGCTATTATCAGCAAGGCTGAAAATGTAATAGTCCCGTATTCTCTCTGGTTTCCCCACTGTTTTCAAAGTCTATCTCTGTTCCTGGGTGTGCAGCTGTTTGAATAATTAACTGGATTCTTCATTCTTGATGACAATATAAATGAATACGAATTAGGCATTGGCTCAGGGACTGATCAGTCACTTCGGTGGTCTTCCAAGATTTCGCACTTCTAAAACGATGAGGAAGATGGATGATCTCGATTCCATTATGGCGTTTTGTGGCTCCCGGCAAGCTCCAGAGCATACTGAGGATCCCAGCATCGTAACTCCAGGAAGGGGGGGCCTGGTGAATCACTCTTGGGGTAGGCTGGTGTCAGCCATTGACAGAGCAACTTCTGTAGTTTTCTGAAACTACAGAATTGTGGAATGCACCTACTCAGCATTATGCAGCTCTTACATAGAAGCATACATCTGAATCAGTTGTTCAGGCAGTGCAGATGTGTGCAGACTGATGTAGGTACATAGAGGTATGGAGTTCATATACAGTACTGTTAAGAAACAAGATAATTAAAATAGATATCTGAAACAGTTTAGATGAATTTGCTTTCCAGAAATGCACGTTCTGTCTGACTGCTGACTAAGCTTATGTGATTACCTCAAAGGTGTGTTGAAATTAGGCGAGATCAGTCTCAGCCCTAGTAGGAAGAAAATACGTGTGTGGGGAAAAACATGCTAATAGGAAACAGACTTCCTTAAGGTCTTAAGTTGGGACTTCATATTGATGAGCACTTACTAAAGTTGCCAGACATTGCCAAAAGGCCTACCCAGTTCACTACTCAGCCAGTCTGGGGACTGCAACACCACTGTGTTCCAAGTGTTTCAAAGAGCTGTCGTCTACATTGTGAAAAAGATTAAACTCATTCTTTGAAAATGTTTTCCAAAATGTATGTAATCAACTGTATGTATCAGTAATCAACTGTATGTATCAGTTGATTAACAGCCTGTTTCCTGAGAACTTGCTGTGGTCACTCATATAACATATATATGATTAAACATATAAGTGATTTTAGACTAGTATTTGTGAATTTGACCCATTTCTTCCCTCACCTGGGAGAAAAGACAYGAAGAACTGTCATTGCTTCTGTCTGATATAGTCAGCTTTCTTCTTTCTTGGAACCAACCACCGCCAAAGCATCTAAGAAATGTTGGTGGTAGTCAACAGTCAGGTGGGACTTGTTTGAGGGAAGCATCAGGTGTCTATAGAGTGCGTGCTACTGTATTTAGTACTTCCTAGAGGGATGATAGCCAATGAATAGCAGTGAGAAACACTGCTCGTTTCCTCGCCTGAGGAAACTCCTGATTTCTGAAAGCTCAAATCTCTCTTCAGTTGCTGTCAGCAGGTTGGGCAGTATGGACTTGTATGCCACCACTGCACAGTAGAGTCAGGCAAAGCTATGCAGGTTTATCACTGAAATGGTTGACTGCATGGCAAAATCATTCTGTGGATTAAAGACTGGCTTGCTGTTGGTGGGTCTTTGTGAGATGTAGGCAATGAGGAGGTTGTTCCACTATACATAACTGATTAATTTGCCTGTTAGATAAGAACTGAATTTCCTTTGCCAGATTGGAGTTTCCACATTTAGGCAAAATGGTATACACTTAAGATGCATTCTGCCATTTTAAGTTGTATCCATTCATCGTGGTGGTAGAAGGCCTGATGTTACCTACTTTCATCTTAGCTTGGCTACAGCATTGGGGAATTGCTAGTTACCCTCCAGTCTCTGAATTGGCTTTCCTGAATATTTTGGATTTGAGATTTTTATGCTCTTAACAATGTTTGAGTGTTGCTGTTGGGTACTGGATTTTTATTTTAGTTTGTATAGATGATATTTATAGTTTTAGATGCAAAAACCTGAAAAGTATTTTTAAGAGAAGTGGCTCTACTTCATAATGTGGTTAACTTTCATCGGGTTTTTTTGGCTGCCATTAATAGCATTGCATCCCAGGTCTTTGAAATTACTTCTCTTAGAAAAGTCTTAAGAGAACAGATTGACCTTGTGCAGTTCTGAAGGCTCCTTCAGCTGGGCATGGTGGAACAAAGATGAGAGAAATGTTTTTATTTCTGAAACTCTTGGTGGAAGGTGATACACAAGATCTCTCCCTCTCAGAGCCAGGACTTAGGTCTTCARCAGCTTTGCTTAGGACTGCAGTGTCAGGAAAGAGATGCTATTGTAACACCCAGAAGTTGAAAAGACTGTGTGCCATTCTCAGTATGTGAATCACTTATTCAAGCTAGAGCAGGGAGAGTTTGTGTGTGTGTTAAGAACATTATTGCCTTTCAGGTTCATTTATATGCTCACTAATCGTGATGACAGTATGCTGTTTAAAATGTCAATGTTTTTGAGCCTATTTCCGGTGTACAGGAGGATATGGTTTGGGAATTTAGCTTTCCGCAGCCAGATGGATTATAGAGTTGCTAAGGAAACAGACTATAAATGAAGTGGCAGCTGAGTGTCCCTAGAACATCAGACTGCTTGAAGCTGGTATTTTAAACTCATTTAGGTGGGTAGATAAATTGATGATGCGATGAGAAGTTAATTTCCTGTATTTTACAGTTCGTTAATTTTCATTGCTTTGTTAGTATTTACAAAAGGTACCTTAAATTCCCATGCGACTACCTGGTGCGTGGGTCACTGAACAAAAATTTGCTATTAAAATTAGAAAATGGACAAAAGCTGTACAGTAAAACAGATCCTAAAATAATCTTTAAAATAACCATTAAAACTACTGCTCAGTGGATAGAGAACGGTGTAACAAGACCTGGAAGCAGTACGGTCCTACTGAAAAACTGGGACTAGGAAGTAAGGCAAGATTATTCAAAGTACATGGGAAAGAATAGAGCTACTATGGACCTGGTGAAGTTACAGATTTTGAACTTCATGTATCAGCTGTTTAACATCTATATTATACCTATTTGATTTACATATATGAAGTTGCTCAGAGCAAGTGAATTGAATTGCGTTTTTGATAGTTGCTCTGCCCAAGAAGAGACCTTGGCTCTTTTTTTCTAACACTTTTGCTGAAAATGTATCAGGTTTCCAAACCAGGGTTATTGACTGATACAACAGGATTTTTTTTTCTTCCCACGGAGAAGGGCAAGCATAGCTGAGCCAATCTAGCTAAGCATGTGGCTATAGGGATAAAGACTTGACTTAAGTAGGCTGAGCCCAGAGGACAGACAGTAACAGCTGCCATTGGTAAGATGGACTGACTGGACAAGGAGAAGGGAAGAGTTCTGAACAGCCTGAAATACCTGCAAACCTCAGACTTTTAAAAGGGTATAGATAGGATGTGGATCTTCCCTCTCCCACTTCCCAAGGTCTCCAACGTAAGAGGTAAAGTAACGTGCTTATTTCACATTGCTTGCTTTACTCTGAAGTGCCTTGTGTTCCTGCAGTTAAAGTCCCTTCTTTGCAGCTTGATGGGCTTGGAAACCCTGAAATACTAGAGAAGGTAATGGTATCCATGTTCTCAGCATTGTGTGAGTTGTGGTTTAAGATAAAAGAAATGACTAGACTGTATCTAGATATGATATATTTAGAATTGCACCCACTTCCAAAAAAAATGGTGATAGCAGATAGATGGATAGTGAAGGGCAGCACAAAAACCTAACGCAAGAGTCTGCTCTGCTGTTTTGAAGTTGTATCCCATGCATATGAGGGTTTAAATTCAAGCACATGAGCAAGTGGTTATAACTTTATTCAGACATATTATTTATGGGGCATATCTACTCAAAATGAGACTGTCATGGATTGAGTATACATGAGTTTCACAGGCTAYGTTTGCTTAAGAAGAAAGGAATAAAAGCAGGCTGGGAGGAGAACAGGCAATGGTTGAGTCTGTAGAGCTTTAGAAACTTGCCTTAGCTACTTCTGTAACAAAAAGAGGATATCTGAAAAGGTCTTTGTAAGACTGAAAATCATAAGAACTTGCCAAACAAAGGCAGTTTGTGAGCTAAATACGAAATGGAAGGAAGAGGAAGGATTTAAAGTATATACAGGTCGTTGGTAGAATTGCCATTCTATGTTTTCTGAATTGAAATGAAACTGTTTTCAATAAAACACATTCTGGAAAATGAGTCAGTGTTCCAGCAGTGTTAAAGCTCTTCAACATGCAGCATTTAAACTGTTATTTAGAGTACACTGGAGAGAACTGTTTCTGGTCTTTTCAGCCAGGTAGGCAACAGAGGTCATTGTGGAGATGGCATTACGTGCACTGTAACTTTTCCCTCCATGTTTGTCATATGACTGGATTTATTGCATTGATGTGAGTACTGTTGGTCTACATATGGGTGAGGATCTGCCACTGTCWTATCACTGGAAACAGTAGCCAGGAGCAGACTACAGCTGTCACAGTAGGTAAATCATGACTTTTCCTCTTTAATTGCCCCTTTGCTGAGGGACTTTAGGGTTGAGCCAGTTTAATTGCTCTCATGGCTGTTTCCTCCCTGAAGGATGCTTTGCATCATTCCTGAAAGTCTCTTTCTCATCTTCTGACAAAATGTATGCCGGTTGTGTGGTGGAAGGAGCTGTAGGACCCATGAGAAAGATGGCAACAAAGACCACGCTGTGGATCAGATTAACTGTTGCTGCAAAGTGCCCATAGGAAAGGGATAGTAGGAAGAAGACAGCAAGCCAGATGAAAATGTTCTGAAGGATTAATTGTGGCTCTTGGACTGTTGGTTGAACCTGGATGAGAAATATTTTGAGGGAACTAAAGTAAATGTACCGTACTGTAGCCAGGTGTGCTGGAACAAGTCTTGTTAAAGTGAATCTTTTTTTGTGTAAACAAAATAACAATGTATAAACAAACAATTTTGGCTTTTATTGGAGAGATTTTGTAGAAATATGTTAAATTCAACAAAATTTTCAATGGAAAAAACAATAATGATTTGATAGGCAAAAAATTCTATAGAGGTTTTTTTCAGCCAGCTCTGTGAGTGTAAAGGAGCTGCTAACAAAAACTTGACTATTACATCTGGAGTAGGAAAGTGGTTTTGATAGAAATAAAGAGAAAATAATCAGAAGATTAGACAAAAATACTTAACTTTAAATCAATCCCAGAGAAAGGCAGGAAAAATATTTTTATTGTCAGTCATGACATCCTGATACAGAATCCTTTAAAATGACCTGCAAACCTTCCTCAGTAGTTTAAAATCTTTTTTTTTTCTTTCTTTCTTTTGTCTTGGAAATATAGGAGGAACATCACTTCTGATTTTCTATGTATTCTTTTTGATATCTTGTACTGAATAATGTTGATTTTAACATGAACAATATTTCAGGATTTATAAAGAGATTTATAGAGAGCACAGAGGCAAGGGTTTCATTTTCTGATCTCTTATGATGGATGTTATTACAACTTGTTTTCCTATAAATCTAGCCCATAACTTTCAGTTATTACTGACTTTTGTGTATTTCAATGTTTTAAAAAAATCTATACAAGTCTCTTGGTCAGAATTTTTCAGAAATTACATGTTACATTTATTATTATTTACGTTTATTATTATTTATTAGTTAGAGCTATCCTGCATGCAAGATGAAAAATTCCATACAGTATTTTCTCAGAATCAGTTTAATATTGAAATTGAGACCAAATAAACTTGTCTGTAACTGAAGAAACACTTTGATATTATTTGCAAAATGAGTTAATTGAGCATACTTTACCAGCTTTAGGTTAAGTAGGGAAATCTGATCTTGAGCTAGCAAAGTGGAAGACAACATGAATTAATGTGTGATGTCTTCCTGGTGAGGAAATACTTCTCTTTCTAGGTTTGGGGTTTTGGGGTTTTTTTTTTGTTGTTGTTGTTGGTTTTTTGTTGGGTTTTTTTTTTTGGTGTTGTGGGGGGTTTTTTGGAGGTTTTGTTGTTGTTGTTGTTGCTTGTTTTTGTTTTTTTTTTAAATAATAATTAATTATTTTTTAAAAATAGTGTGAAAATCCCTCACTTTCATTACTGAAGGAGCTTTTCCATGGAAACAAGCCTTTCTTAAGTATGAGGTTTGTGAACTGTGAACTGCTGTAACTCTATCCATGTGAGACATTTGATTTGGCCTACTATTTGTTTAACAGTTCCCAAGTAGCACAAAACCACTGAGTATTGCAAAATCACTTCAATTAACTGTCAAGTTATTTGTGACAGGGAATTGTAAGGTACTTAAAAAGATTGTTCCTGCAAAGGATTTGAATCTTTCAGTTGATAAACGTATTTGTTTGCTTTGCATTGTTATTAAAAAAACAAAACAAAACAAAACAAAAAACCAATAAAACACCCAAAAAACCCCCATCAAACCAGAAAAAATTGGAATAGCAATCTCTTGTATTACGTTAAAACAAAACAATGTGCTTTAGAAATCGCCAGATTGACTCATTTAAATATTTTGGCTTGTAAATTTAATCAATTTTTTTAGCTGTTCATAATGCATGTTCCACACCCTGCCTGTCATGTCTGTACAGAAATTGTTAGTGCCTTATTGCATCGGGTCTAACGTCTGTAATACATCATCTCACCCTGAGAGTTGTCCAAGTGGGAACTCTCAATTTAACTCTTTTTTTTAATCTCTAGTATGAACAGATTTCTAACTAGGATTGTTTCTCAGAAACAATTGCTATCTTGAAACTGTTATTCCAGTTGGCTGGCATGAGACAAAAATAATTCTGAAGCTATTAAAACAATTAGATGACATGGATAACGATTAAGAAGTAGTTAGTTTATTTAGTCTCTGTTTCTATGTTATGAAAAATAAGTTACTATTGTAACATGTAGCTGATTTTTAATAGACTAATTTAGACTAACAACAAAGTATAGGGTAAATCTGGGGAAAAAAATCAAAGGAACGCAAACAACCGTTAGAGTATTTTGTTGCATTAAGCATTTTATGTTTGTTTTTGGGTGAATACAGATGCTAATAAGTATTGAAAATACACACACATGCACATGTGTGTATATATATAAGAAGAAAAGTGTGTAATATAAATACATAAATATGCATTTAAACTAAGTGTATATTTAGTTCTCAGCTAAATCTTACCCTTGCAGCCTTTAAGTACTCTCGGAGCAGGATGCTGCAAGTAGCAGCATTTCTGTTGCTGAAATACAGTCACCTCATTTAACTTGGTACCAGCACCTCTTCTCTGTGAACCAGGTGCCAAGAAGTAAGATCCATAACATCTGTATTACAGCAGCAAGGGTCTTGGGCAGCAGCAGAATTTGGCTGTAGCATGAAATGAATCCCGTGGGAAGAGCAGAATCAGGGCTGATCCCTTTGCTCTGGGAACTAAACCAAATCCCAGGAACCTATTGTGGGCAGCACACAGTGTGAAAAGAGTACAAATTCAGTCATTCTAATCACTATTCCATTAGCATCCCTGCATCTTTCATAAAAAGATGAATTTTTGTTAAAATCAATTTTGTTTCAAAAAACAGATACATTTTTGTGGGAGAGGCAGCTTAATAAATTCCATCAGTATAGAATGCTGTTGATGATGGGGGTTACCATTTTTAAAAGATGAATTTTGTAAGCCCTTGCATTTTGGTAGAAGTTAGTGTGCTAACGGCTGTTGTCAAAACTACTGATGAATAAGAAAATCTATCTTCCCCTGTTTTTAGCAGAAAGCAGTGCAATATTGTATGTCAGGTGTACTGGGGCACTACAAAGGAGGTTAAGAGTGATATAATACAAGGAGCCTTTAGATCTTTACCTTATGGTATATGAAGGTGAAACTTCTTCACAGAACTCAATCTTCCGTTCAGAGAACATACTGGAGAAGTTGCTCTAGTTGAAAAGCCGAAATAGCCTTAGGACAACTCTGTTCAAGCTTTCTGACTTGAAGCAGGCTTTTTCACTTGCCTATTATCTTTTTTCTGATAGACTGACTTTCTGGTGAGGAAAGGAAGCTTTCAGTATTTCAGTTTATTTTTGCCCATGGTTTGACTTAATATCCCAAGAAAATGTTAAGAAAACTTTCTAAAAAATGTCCATGGACTAGGTGCAAGTAGATGTAGAGAGCTGTCAGTAGAGTACTTAACAAAAGTTATGACTCATTTGAAAAGCAATGGTATACTGAAAACATGTCATAATATTTTTGAGACCTTCTCTAGCCTGTTGCTAAGTCTTTAATGTAATCTGAATGCTTGTGGGAAACTTTTTAAGTTTAATGGTGTTTAAGATCTCTGTGATTTTAGTTCTGCTATTTCAGTTCTTTCAAAATGACAGTTCCTGGTTTGGGGAATCGAAATAGACCTAATAAGATGCAAATTCCTCTAAGATCATCAGTAATTACAGGTTTTGCACCATTCTCGCTTATGGCACAGCACTGTCTTGAATGTAAATACCTCTAAGTATATAGAAGCCAAATCTAGATCTTATGCCTTGATCTGTGTACCCCAACATCTCACAGCTTCAGGCCAGAAATGTGAAGCTTTTAAATTTGCTTGCCAGGGTCTGTTTTAGTCCAGATCAATCCTTCTGCTTCAGGGCTGGGGAGCTGGGTTCAGGAATGAGTGAGTGAATGAGGAAGAGGTCAGGACTACCCTTTCAGTAGCTCTGCCAGCTCTAAATGCTGATATCATCAAGGTTGTAATTCCACAAGTAGAGCTCTTTGCAGGTACAGGAATCCTTGCATTCAAATTTCATTGCAGGATCGTGAAGGGTTAAAGAGCTTTTCCCCTCTGTTCCTACAAAAAAGCCTGACTAATCATTTATAATGGGGAGAAAAAAGGAATGTGATTTGGAAAAGGTGTTAACCCCTGATTGCCAACAGAAAACTACCCAAAGCAATCTCACCCAGTTAAGAGCAAGCTCTGCAGGGTACTCAAATTTAGTAAAATCTTCCAAATTGACTTTGAAAAAGTGCTTTTATTTTTTCCCTTCTTGGAGGCTTGAAGTGGAAGAACTTTCTAGTTTATGGTGATGTTTTGGATGCTTTTCTAAATCGGTTTTAAAGGTACTTTTAATGAGAGTTAGAAATACTTTCTATAAACACGTAAGTAGAGAGACGAAATGGTTCTTATATCAGAGAATGTGCTTGTCTGTGGGAAGATCTGACAGGTTGTCACTGTATTTAATCTGTCCAAGTTCCTAGCCTGCTGGCAAACCTATTCGCTTGTTTGACACTTCAGAAAGCCTAAGAGGGAAGATTAATGGTTTGTAATACTTACCTCACTAAAGAGGGAACAAACCAAGTGGTGAAAGTCTATAATAATCTATGGCTACATTTTATCTCTTTTATACATAACTAAATCTGAGGCTTGTATTTTTCCTTCCCACCTTGTTCTATGGAATAAATGTAAAGATCAAATTTTTGTGCTAATGGAACATGATTTGTATTAATTGTTTGTCAGGAAAATCTTTCAGACCCTGACTTCCATTGTGGCTAAATAATGGGTTTGTTCTGCAGAAGACAGATTTCTCAGTGGTCGCTAGTCTGGCAAATCAGGCCTTATATTTGGGGTGTTTGAAGTCCATGTTAAGTTGGTTGTAGATACAGAAACTCAGCACTCGAATGGTTGGAGGAGCCAGGAGATTATGAGTGGTGTTAAAGTACAGTTTGTTCTTATTGCTTCCCTTGTAGGAGGTCATTGTAAAGTCATTGGCTGGTTTGTCCTCCCAACTGCCGTGTACAGCATTTATTCAGAAACTTGTTCCTGAAGGATCCTGACATCTTTTGCTCCAGTGTGGAGGTGACTTACAGGTGTTCCAGAAGCTTCTTCTGGCAGAAGTTAAAAGTTTTGTAGCCTTTTTAAAACCAGCATGTGAAAGTGTCTGTGTCCCATGTCTTTGTTCTTTTGATTTTTATATATAAACAATATTTATATATAAATCAGGTCACTGGGATCTTTTAATGTGACATAAACTCAGCTTTCAAGGCTCACTGAAATTTTCTGGCTTCCATCTGAGTATATGGAAAAGCTACATTGAAAATTGATGTTCTCAGTTAACAACAGGTGTGTCATGGTGGAATATGCAGCTTTTTAGCTATCTTAAGCCCAGTTTACAGAAATAATTTTAACTACTTGAAGCATAATAGCATTGTGCTGATGATTGATTGGTACGAGAGCATGTAAAGGAAGTGCTGAGATCCTGCATTGAAACTTTAATGGTTTATTCTTCCTCTCTATACCTGTTTTTTTGCCCTTTGTTTTTGCAATACTGTAACGCTGATATCTTTGCCATTTGGGGAAAACTTATTCAGCTTCTTTATGATGTTCAGTAGCACCCTGTGGATGTAAATGACATTTTTTCTGAGAGGCTTTAGGGGTCTCAAGATCAGGATCCTGATGTTTAAGGCTAAGCATGTATTTTAATAGATCCAATAAAACTTGTGGCAGCTAACTGCTGTTTGCTTGTCTACAAATTAAATAAATGCATCTGAATGAGATGTAAAACAACATGTTACTCCAGTCCTGGCAAATGTTAGTATTAAACGGTGAGATTCTTGTGCTTCACAGGTGAGATAGCTGAGGATCTCTTTGGCTTGATGAAACTTAGATGCCTTAGTCCTGCCTAAGGTCTATACCTTCTGCAAGAAAGGGGCGTGTGATCTGCCTTTTGTCAGGAGAGACAGCGTATTCTACCTCTCCCAATAAAAATAAAGTTTTATTACGGGAAAAACTTTTGCTATTCTGATCTTGTCCTGCCTTGTGTGTAAATATGTCACCAACTTTTTTTTTTTTTTTTTTGGCAGGTTATTTGGAAAGGGAATACTTTGCTGAACAGAACGGCGCAAGATGACTTATGATTCCTGCTCTTCATGGGAGCCTGTCTGGATTGGTATGCCTTTTTTTTAATTTTATTTCTTTATTTTTTTATTTGTCAAACTGACATGTAGTGATTGCATGTATAATCCAAAGGTCCACTTAAAATTTAGGAAGCCAAGCATTTAGGAAGCTTCCAACTTATTAGCTGTATGTTAATAGCTAGGCAGAGACTATGAATTAAAAGAGTATGTTTTCAATAATATTTTCAACGTTTACTGTTATTCTATTATTCAGTTAGCTCTTCTATATTCACTTAGCTCTTCAACATGAATATGGTTAATATGACCATTGAACTAGTGGGAAAGTTAGAAGTCAGGGAATATTGTGACAGTACTAGAAATGAACCTAGAACTGCGTAAGTCCTTTCACATGATCTACAAATTGAGGACATGATTTTTCCCAAGAGGTAAGAAAATAGAATTATTCTTTACATTTTGCATATTTGTGGTTTAGAACGGTAATAATGATTCCCATGGCTGACATTTCTTGACAGTTAATGGCTCTCTGAATTAAGGACAGAAAGAAATATCCTCAAGAGGGCAATTAGTTGTACTTAATGACCCAAAGCAGAGGTGGCTGTTTCCCACAATACTTTCCTATGAAAATTGCCGCAGTAGTGTTTATAGAGCGGAAAAAAGGAAAATTTCCTAAATTAAACTAATGCCTCTTGTGAATAGTTTTATGGGTCATCTACTCATGCAGTGTAGTTGATTAGTTTCAATTTAGGATATGTAAATAGGTATTAAAACTGAAAACTGCTGGTTCCTTTTAGAACGAACAGCTAGGTGAATAAGAACATTGTCCCTGCTGATTTGTGCTCTGACTCATTCTTTGCACTGGCTTTAGCAGAAGGGATTCCATTGCAGTATGTTCCTGCCTCTGCTTAATGGCATAGGAAACAATTCTCGATTCGTATTGAGAGGGGAGTATGTCCCAGGCTTCTTTGTACAATAATGGGGTGTCAGAAAGCACATACTTGAGTATTTTCTATCAACACACGAATTTTTTTGAAAACAAAATAAGCCCATGGCCTTCATGTTTGTTGCTGACTTTATCCTTTTTCCCCTAAGAATATTTTGCTTTTTTAATGTTTTTTATGTTGCAAAAATTGTTTTTGCCAAAGTTTATCTTCAAAGTAAAACCATTGATAGTAGCTATAAAGCATGCAGAAGCTTCCCATTTGTGACAACTTAAAACATCCCCAAGAAATAGGATCACTGTACCAGGCATTGCTAGCTTCAGGTTTCTGACAAAGAATGATTTCTGTGTGCTGGACCAAATCTTGGTGCTGGGCAGTACTGAAAATATGCTTACTTTTAGCAGATAAATTTAATAAATCACYGAACATTTTGGCAGCTGTTCGTAGCATGTTCTGGTCTGCATTAAACATAACTGTTATTAAGGTACTGTTATGTTCCCTGTTTTGTCTACGTTGGAGTTACTGGTTTTGACTGATGTTGGCTTTGCATATAAGATACAATCTTTTATTTCTGGTTGAGGATGCTATCCAAATTTTGAATGGAAACCTTTTAGCTTCAAAAGCTGTTAAAAACAGACACCATAGTTCTAGCAATAATTATATTTGATGAATGAAATTTGTGTGGTATTTAGCTTTAAGTGTGTACTTCATTGAAATAATTGTGTCTATTATGTTCCATAAAAAGAAAGTTGCATATGAGTGAGAACCTTGCTTGAGAGAAAATGTGCATACCCAGTAATTTTCAGCACTGAAATGGAAAAAAATGATTGTGTGAAGCTTTTTTGCATCTGAAAAGAATCAGTGAGAGTACATGTTCCAAAAGTGAGAATCCTGTGACAAAAAGGTATCTGCCCCTTGCATGAGTACTTTGACCATCAATAAGCTTACCTATTTAAACTGCCAAAGCACGGTTGTCTTTTACAAGCTATGTGATTACCATTCAGCAATGATTCTGGCTTTGAAATTACAGGATCTGTCTTTCTCAAAGAGCAAGTGAGGACTGAAATGAAATTGCTGTGAAGTTATCTTACTGGTCCCTTTCTTTCAGCTTAAATTCCTATCCTTACATAATTTTTGGGAAGTTGGAAGGGCAGGAAGAGGGATGGAGGCACATGTTTAATAATCATGTGGATGCTTATGGTAGAAGCCCTTTAAGTAGCAAAAAAAAAAAAAAAGGAAGAATTTATATATGACTGCTACAGAAGGGATCCTCTTGAATTTGTTGGCTGAAATGCCAATCACTTTTACRAAGGATGATAGCCAAGAAAGAGCGTAACTAACTTGCCTGCAGGTTAGATAAGTATAACTCCAAAACACATTTGAGCATGCAGATTCAGTATGTGGTGCATGGAGAGATTTCATACCTCAGAGTGATAAACAGAGTACAGAGAAGGGTGCTGCCTGGAAACCATCAATCAGGAAGCAACGAGCACAGGAGCAACACTCAAGAGTTTCTTTCTACCTGGGTTCCAAAGCCTGCAGTCCTCTTATTAGGTTAGGTGTCGTCTTTGCAACAGCTGATCACTGCTCACTCTTTTGTCCTTCTTGAAAAGAAGATATGGCTGATGACTTACGCAACAGCCAAATGGTTAACGCTTGCTTCCCACTTTAAGCTCTTGGCTAAGTCCAGGCAGCAGCTTGCGTGAGGTCATTCTCCTCCTCTTCTCTTAACACTGTACAGAAAAGCATACAAGCTTCACACTGAGGGGAGAAAGCATAAAATACGAGGTAGCTATTTGCTTAGAGAGCTGGGATGGTGAGAGAGCATACATGAGATTATTTTTCTTAGTCACTTTTTCTGGGTTTGTTAGGAATAGTCTATAGACACCTATGAGTCCTTTGTCCTTTGCTATATACTGGATGCCACTGGCTTGAGAAATGCAGGGTAGCACAATCTTTTTGACTAAATTAAGGGTGCAGAACACTTTTGCTCCTACTCCCCTTGTCTGGTTCCTTCTGTAGAAGGACAATTTGTGATAATGCAGTATTTTCTAAAACTTTTGATTCTTTACCTTGGAACATTTGCAGTTGTTTTTTTTTTCTCTTTAGAGCTTTTGTGATACATGTTATCATCTAAGGCTCTGCTGAACTTCATAATCCAGAGTGTAAAGTTGTGTAGTATAAATATGTTTAAAGAGCTGTAAACTTAACCTAAGTGAGCAAATTCTGTTGTATATATTTAAAGTTAGTCAAGTAACTGCATGTATGTACTCAAAATGTCTGTATTCAAATCAGATGGCCATGTACCCTTTGCAGTCAGCAGAGGGAGATAGGTGCTTCATGAGGGTGATTCACCTCTTCCTGACATGGACATCTGTATAAAGATCATGTGAAATATGTCCTAAATTGCCTTCTAAATCCACAGAAGCTCTATGGCATCCACAGCATCCCGTGGCAAGTATTTTCACAATTAATTGTCAAATAATCATTTCCAGTTCTGGGCTGCTCAATTCAAGAGAGACATGGACATACAGGAGAGAGTCTAGTGAAGGGCTACAAAGATGATGAAGAGACTGGAGCATCTCTTCTGTGACAAAAGGCTGAGAGAGCTGGGATTGTGCCGCCTGGAGCAGAGAAGGCTCAGGGGGATCTTATCAATGTATATAAATACCTGTAGGGAGAGTGTAAATTGGACAGAGGACAGGCTCTTTTCAGTGGTGCCCAGTGACAGGACCAGAGGCAATGGGCACAAACTGAAACACAGGAGGTTCCCCCTGAACATCAGGAAACACTTTTTTTCCCCTGTGAGGGTGACCGAGCACTGGCATAGGTTGCCCAGATTGGTTGTGGAGTCTCCATCCTTGGAGATACTCAAAAGCCATCTAGACATGGTCCTGGACAACCAGCTCTAGGTGGCCCTGCTTGAGCAGAGGGGTTCGACAAGATGACCTCCAGAGGTCCCTTCCAACCTCAACCATTCTGGGATTTTGTGTGATACCTTTGGATTTTCCTATTCTTATATTATGAAAGACAGCAATCATTCACTTTCCCTGTGCCACTAATAATTCTGTAGACCTCTATGATACCTTTTTTCAGTCACTTTTGAATGGAGATCAGGTGGAGCAGAACTGAACATAGTACTGAAGATAAGAGGTGCCATGGATGTGTATTGTAGCAGGTAGTGTATATAAATATACAGTGTATGTAGATAGCTCCTGCTTTTTTTTCTCTGTTTCTTTGCTAACAATTCTGAACACTTGGCTGATGTTTTCATAGAGCAGACTATCAAAACTTGAAGATCTGCTTTTCTTCTGGATGGTAATCGATGGTTTAGCATCTGTTATGGTGCAGATAACTTTTTTTCTATACATGCATAGCTTTACCTCTAGCAACACTGAATTTTACCTGACAGTCTGTTAGCTTGTCACTAACTGTCATGAGATCCCTCTGTACCTCTTTATAGTTGACCTTTGTTTTTATTAAATTGCTCTGAAAAACAGTTCATGTTCATCATCAGCAAATGTCGTGGTTTCACATTTCCCTCTTCTCCCCTATAGGTTGAAGAGTGTGAACCCCAGTATAGATTTTTCTTTGTAGGATCATTCTGGTGACCTTTTTTCACTGTAAAACTAACTGCTCCTTCTTTTGTTTCCTATTTTAAACTGATTATTGTCTGTGAGAGGGCTTTATGTTTATCTAATGGCAGATTAGTTTCTTTTAGAGCCTTCGTGGAGAGACCTTGTCAAAACCAATCAGAAATGCAAAAGTTACCTTGCTGGCTTATTGCTTACAGAGCTCTAAAAGATACTGCCCTGGGGATCTAATTTTCTGTACTCCATGATTTTAAATCCAGAATTATTTGTTGAATTTATGCTCTTTTGCAGTCCCTGCAGAACGCTACAGCTTCCTTCCATCTTCAGTGTTCTTGGCTTGTGGAGTCATAAACCTCGGTGGAACTTTGGGTGAGATTTTCATGTTCATTGCTAAAATCCTTGCTTATTTATCCTGGAAAGCTATGTTAACCTTTCTGCTGTTGGTTACGGATTTTATTCTAACAAATATGTTAAAGACGACTAGTAAAGGAGAGGTTTATAAAGACCAAAGAAAGAAGAGTTTTGGCTGCTATATATGTTTTAGCCTGTAATTAACATTGAGGCTTTCTCTAGGAGAGTTACTGTAAAATAAAAATGAAAGGGAGAGAATGGAGAGAAAAGGAAAATCTAGAATAAAGGTAACAGAATGTGGCATTTTTGCAAAATGTCAATGTACATAGCTTAGTATACTCTTGCTGAGTTTAATAATCTTTGAAATGTAATAGGATAAAATAGAAAATTATGACATTCCCTCCCATTCAAGCAGGAGGACCTCTAGGAAGTGGAATTTGTATGACTCAATGAAATTAGGATGTTTATAATATCCCTTCATGATACCATTGAAAATTAAAGGAGACAGAGAGGTTAGTCTTAGAAAAAATGCTGAAGGTGGTCTGGCCCTGGAAATCATCTAGCGATACTGAGCTTGCAGATAGGAAGGGAATAGCTTTGCTATGGAATGAGAGGAGCAGGTCATAATGCTGATGTTCCTTGATGAATCCTTGGCAGCAGCCTGAGCAGGCTTACATTCAGATCGCTAGAAGTCCAAAATGGGGACATAGGTTAGACTTTGTTGTCTTACAGTTCATTTATTTGTTGGTGATGAGCAAACTTCTGATCCGCCACGATCCTCTCCGGGGAAGAGTAAACTTCTGATCCTCCACGAAGCATGTGGTCCTTGTGTAAATTCATAAAAGCATTCCTTCCTCCCTTCACTTTTGCCCCATGTTGATACCAAACAGAACCTGCATAAATACTGCATGCAGGATTTGTGTTACCAAACTTAAGCTTCTCAAGTTAGTAGCACAAGCTTGTCACCATGTGCAGAGATGGAGGAGATAGGTTGCCCTCTGAAGATGTCTATATCCCTCTTCTGACTAAAAACATGAAAACAGCCTGAAGTGACTATTACAGTCATCCAGAATGAATGAGGTGACTCGCACTTTATGTTTCTGGTTATGGTGATCTGTTTTTTAAAAGGGCACAGAATCCTTGTGGTTTCCAGCTTGATCAGATGCCAGAGTACTCTGGGAGCGTTTAATTTAATAGTCCAAGATAGAGGGGAGGAGTTCTGTGAAGAGCTAGCACTGAAAAGGGGAGACAACTCTCAACTCCTTTGCATTTTGTTTGTCTGTAAGAACAGTACACGTAATAATACAATACATGTAATAATAGTACAACAAGACAGTACTCGTAAACTATAAATGGAAATGTTGCATTGTATCAGTGTAATGATGAAGGAGAGAGTTCAGCAGAATGTCTAAGGATTAGAATTACAGGGAAAAAGAGGGCACACAAGGTTAAATTATGTGGGATACCAAGATGAATTAACAAAGACATATCTAGACCAGTGAAAGCAGGAAAGCTTGCTGCAGGGGGAAGGGTGGTAGTGGCTGAAGAAGAGTTAGTTTCCTGCACCTTGATATGAATCAGTCACTAAATGAAACAAACTGAGAAATACTTTAGTCCTGTGGACAAGTTATTTAATAATTAATAACAGGTTAGGATGTTTTACATGTTTTTCCTGAGGCATCTGCTGCTGATGACTGACATGGAACCAAGGATTCTGTATTATGTAGGACAGCTCAGATAGGTAGGCTTTTCAGTGCTTACCAAACAGGCAGATAGGCGACGCTGATACTGCTTAAGCTGTTTGGAAATGTTATTAAAGTTTCCAGCTGTAGGCAGTTTAAAAACAAAATCATGAAGTTAGTTTAAAAATTATGAGATTTAARGAAAGATACTGATTTGATTTATTCACTCTTAATCAGTAAAGTTTGTTTTCAAACACAAAAGTTTTCCAGTCCTGGTTATAGGAGAAAAAAGCTTGGTGAGTTGAGAGTATTGTACAGTATCGGCAAGACTAGAGGAGCAGGATCTATAAGAAAAAGACCAAATATTACGAGACTCCTGTGACTGGTGCTTAAGTAAATTGTGTCGACCTAAAGTGTAAATATGTATTAAGGATCCTTTTGTCATTAAGGAAAGTGGAGCAATTGTTTGGTTCCCATTGGTTTCAGAGAGTCTTACTTTGTTTCTTTAAATTTCTTTCTTCTTTTTCAGATGAAAATACTGACATGAATTTAAGAACTTTGATGCTTTCAGACGTTGAATTTTGATTTGTTAAATGACCAGGAATAAGATACTGCCTGAACAAGATGAAATGCCTTGAAGACCTTTGGTTCTGCTTTCATTTCTCCTGAAGCAATGGTTTTCTCAGCAATGTTGACGCTGGCCCACTCTGGGACCTCAAATGCTACCTTTATTGTTTATGAAAATGCCTATACGAATTTTACCACTCCCCAGTTCTTGCTTCGTAGTGGCACAACACAGCCATTGAGATATAGTTCAGGTGCCGTGCTCACCACTGAGAGAAGTACTTTTCTGGTAAACACTACAGCTATCCTGCCATCGCAAGAAGTTTTCAGGAGCTTGGGTTTGCCACTCCAGATCATTCTTTCTGCTGCTATGATATTTATCCTATTGGTTTCTTTCCTTGGAAACTTTGTTGTCTGCCTCATGGTCTACCAGAAGGCAGCTATGCGATCTGCAATTAACATCCTCTTAGCAAGCCTGGCTTTTGCAGACATGCTGCTGGCAGTGCTGAACATGCCTTTTGCTCTGATAACAATCATTACCACTCAGTGGATTTTTGGGGATATATTCTGCAGASTCTCTGCCATGTTCTTCTGGCTTTTTGTCATAGAGGGGGTAGCCATTCTTCTTATTATTAGTATTGACCGATTTCTTATCATAGTTCAGAGGCAAGATAAACTGAACCCTTACCGTGCAAAGATTCTCATTGTGATTTCCTGGGCAGCATCCTTTGTTGTTGCTTTTCCGTTATCAATAGGGAATCCTAATCTGCAGATACCCTCGAGAGCACCTCAGTGTGTTTTTGGCTACTCTACAAGCCCAGGTTACCGAGCCTATGTGATAGTTATCTTGCTAATTTCTTTTTTTATTCCATTCCTGGTAATGCTGTATTCTTTTATGGGCATACTCAACACTGTCCGCCACAATGCAGTTCGTATCCATAGCCACCCTGATAGCATATGCCTCAGCCAGGCCAGCAAACTTGGTCTCATGAGCCTACAGAGACCTTTTCAGATGAATGTTGATATGAGCTTTAAAACTCGTGCCTTCACAACCATCTTGATTTTGTTCCTTGTCTTCATAGTCTGTTGGGCGCCCTTCACCACTTACAGCCTTATTGCCACATTCAACAGCCACTTCTACTACAAGCACAACTTTTTTGAGATAAGCACTTGGCTCCTTTGGCTCTGCTACCTCAAGTCTGCACTGAACCCACTGATTTACTACTGGAGGATTAAGAAGTTTCATGATGCATGCTTGGACTTGATGCCCAAATACTTCAAGTTTTTGCCACAGCTACCTGGCCACACAAGGCGGCGCATTCGACCCAGTGCCATCTATGTGTGTGGGGAGCATCGGTCGGTAGTGTGAAGCTGCAGTTGTTTGACAATGATTGTTATTTTCTGGGATTATTTGTTTTTAGGCTTTAGGTTGAATTTTGTTTTGTTTAATATGGCTTCTTCAGCGTGGCCATATCTTATAACTTGATTAAATTTTCCAGTACTCTGTGCAATTTTGGAAGGAAAGATAGAAGGAGGGAAAGTGATTGGTTATAGTTGGGTTTACKACCAGAATACAATGTAAACAAAATAACAAATGTTACCTCTAGGATTCCATGGAAATCCATTCTTTTAAATGAAAACTACATTTGTAACATTTTGTCAGGTTTATGCTTACTAGGCCTGCAATTGCATCTAATTGTAGGGACTTTTTATGCTGCTAAGATACAGTATATTTAGTTGGTGTAATTTTTCTGAAAAATGTTGCTGCTGTCTGCCAATATATTAGAGCCAAAAAGTCTCATTAGATTACTTCTATTTAATTTTAACAATGTTTCAGAAGTTTTCATAGTGACACTAGAAAACTTTTTTCTTTTTTTATTATTTCCATTAATGTTTTTGTGCACTTTACAAAATTTACTATAGAATTTGTTCATTGGGATATTTTGTTCTGTATTGAAGGGGTATTAATATTATTATTATTATTTTTTATATTGGTGAATTTCAATGAAAGACCCATGTAAGCTCTAGGAGGGCAATTTATGTTGGTATAGCTACACATACAGTCATAGATTTGCTGTTTTTCTAACAATTATCAAAAGTAACATAAACTGCTCAGTTATCAGGGGAGTTGGAAGGAGAAAATGGAGGAATGAAAGGGAAAGAAAGCAATGAAAATACCGTGTCGTGAGGTTTAGGCTAACACAAGATTTAGAAAAACAGAGTTCATGTGAAAATTGTCGCAGGGCAAAAGGGTGGCTGTAGTTGTTACTTCAGGCTGTTACAAGCTTAATGATCTGGACGAGGGGATTGAGTGCTCCCTCAGTAAGTTGCAGATGACACCAAGTTGGGCAGGAGTGTTGATCTGCTCGAGGGTAGGAAGGCTCTGCAGAGGGACCTGGACAGGCTGGATCGATGGGCTGAGGCCAACTGTATGAGATTCAACAAGGCCAGGTGCCAGGTCCTGCACTTTGGCCACAACAACCCCATGCAACGCTACAGGCTTGGGGAAGAGTGGCTGGAAAGCTGCCTGGCAGAAAAGGACCTGGGGGTGCTGGTTGACAGCCAGCTGAACATGAGCCGACAATGTGCCCAGGTGGCCAAGAAGGCCAATGGCATCCTGGCCTGTATCAGGAATAGTGTGGCTATCAGGACTAGGGAAGTGATTGTCCCCCTGTACTCAGCACTGGTGAGGCCCCACCTCAAATACTGTGTTCAGTTTTGGGCCCCTTGCTACAAGAAGGACATTGAGGTGCTGGAGCRTGTCCAGAGAAGGGCAATGAAGCTGGTGAAGGGTCTGGAGAACAAGTCTGATGAGGAGCGGCTGAGGGAACTGGGACTGTTTAGTCTGGAGAAGAGGAGGCTGAGGGGAGACCTTACTGCCCTCTACAACTACCTGAAAGGAGGTTGCAGCGAGGTGGGTGTTGGTCTCTTCTCCCAAGTAACTAGTGATAGGACGAGAGGAAATGGCCTCAGGTTGCTCCACGGGAGGTTTAGATTGGACATTAGGAAAAATTTCTTTACTGAAAGAGTGGTTAAACATTGGAACAGGCTGCCCAGGGAAGTGGTTGAGTCACCATCCCTGGAAGTATTTAAAAGACGTGTAGATGAGGTGCTTAGAGACATGGTTTAGTGGGCATGGTGGTGTTGGGTTGACGGTTGGACTTGATGATCTTAGAGGTCTTTTCCAACCTTAATGATTCTATGATTCTAAGCTATCCAAACCTGATGGTATGCCTGAAAACCTATCTGAAATTGTGACTTTGGGCCTACAATTTACACTGTGTTGGTATATGCTGTTTCTGCTTGGAGCTCATATAAGGCTAGGTGTGCTCTACGCTGCTGAAATCATGCTGTCAGGTGTTTGTTGGGATAGAATTAGAAATAGTAGGGTAAACCAGCAAACAAATAGCACATGAACCATAGTTGAGGCTAGGACTTAGTCTACATAGTAATGACTGGGAAAAAAATCCTCAACTTGCTTGTTTTCCAGTTTAAGTATTAGACTGAAACCAGAAACTGATAATAATGAATAACAGCTGGCCAGCAGAGTTTGCTGGGGATGTAAGTTAAATTCCCCTCTTCCATCCAATACTACTTTACATTGATTTTTTGTTGCCCCTTTTCTGTAGTGCCTGCTGCCTCAAGGGTTTACTCTGCTGTTCTCATCTATTAGGCATCAGCTTCTCTCCCTGAAATGCCAAACCGTCTTTCTGATTAATGTCAGGCCGTCTCGGTACCTGCCTGGAAAGCAGAAAGGCAAAGGTTTTCCTTGATGATCGCAATCCAGACTCAGATATTTTATTTTTTTTTAATCAGCTAAATAAATATTTAATGTGAGGTAAGTAAAATTAAGACTTAGGTTTGGGCTTTGAAGTGAGATCCCCAGTTGCTCTGAGGCTGGGGAAGAATGCCTGCAGAATTTGTGTGTCCTTGCAGTGGGCTTTTTGGGGCTGTCTGTGACCGAGTACGGGAGGATTAATGTACAACAAACTTATCAACCAGGGCTAGGGTTTGGGCTTCTCTTGCTTCCATCTCTCAGTACCCCGAAGCATGGGGACCTCTTCATTGTTCTTGTACCTGAGGAGCAAATAATAGCAATTTTATCTATTTCTGCATAAATACTGAAGCAAGTGTATGAAGGAAATGCCCTGTACTGTGTGGATGTCCAGGGACTGCTTGCTTCCTGAGGCCAACTAAACATTCACACCCCAGATTTTATTTAGGTCTTCAGTGAAGAACTAATTTAACAGTTATCTCTGTTCTTCTCATTGACAACTATTGGTAAAAGTGTTGGCAATATTTAAATTTTAGGAGTATAAAAGGAACAATTTTGAATTTAGTAATTTCATTGTTTTAAAAAAGCTGCTAGCTGAGGTTGTGGGTTACATGTAAAGGCACCCAGGCAGTGGCGATGTTATTGACAAGGAACGGAAAGCACGGACATCAACTTCACTGATGATGGTATGGATTTTTCTGATTAAAATGACAGGCAGTAAAGGAGTTCCACTGTAAAACAGAGTGTTTTAGCGTGTCTTTGCAGTATAGCTTTTATTTCTCAATTACATTTACGTTGATAGCGGAAGTTTATGACCTGGTTAGTATGGATTTTCTGTTTCAGAGCTGTCATGCCTGTTTTTCTCTGAAAGCAGCAAAATTGTGCTTAGAGCTAATGTAATAGAGTGAGAGCGTACCTGTTCCTGCCATCTTAGACAGTGTATTTTTGCTGTCTTCCAGAGCTATAATGTAAGAGGTTTGAATGAGTGTTGTAAAACATGGTAATTCAAGAAGGAAAGAAGATGAGTAATGCAGAAAAATTGGTGAAATTATTTTCTTGAAGGGGGAGGGGAAAACATGTTGTGGGGATTTCATAATCTCCGATAAGTACTGGCTGTGAAGTAGAAATTGCAAACATCAAAGAAAGTTAATTTGTCTTGATAATTTAGTGTTTGTTTACACTGACTGTAACAGGGTTTCCTCTCAGAGCTGTGTCTGCTGATACTTGGAGAAAAGAAACCCCAATTGTGTGGCCCAAATTCAGAGGTGACTTACATGGTGATACAGTATTCATGCTTACCAGGTTTTAGAGGTGATCAGAGCATACAGTGAACAAAAGGGTGTTCAAAAAAAGAAACAAGGTGGCATAGAAGTATCCCCAGGGTTATTTATGTGTTTACAGAACCATTTGGGCTATTGTGTCTAATATACTGTCTTTAGAGCAGTGCCTTGATAATTACAGCTGAAGTCCTAGGACCAAGTTGAAGACCGCTAAACTGCTCAGTCTTGCTGTCTGTGATCCTGCCAAGATCAGCATAACCTTGCTAACATTTGTAATATTTAAACACATACGTGTTGGCAGGATTGGGGCTACTGAGGCATTTTAGTGGGCTTGACCAAGACCAAGGATTTTAAAAACTGAAATTGATCCTTCTTGATTCTACTGGGGAATTATAATTTTCTTCCTCTCCAGAAGTGATACTCGTTACTAAACTGTATTCCCTCATGTTACATTTTCAGAAATCTTTGGTATGGAGGATTGAAATGAATGTATTTTGAATTATGTTGCAGTTTAATTCATTCTGTCAAAGCATGCTGCTTACACAAGTCTCATTTGTACAAATTATTGCTAAAATGATTCTTTTGTACTCGAAGTTGTGTATTTTTGACATTTCTTGTTACTCATGTAAAAATATTTATGTATATAGAGAAGAAAATTGTTTTGCCTCTTATTGCTTTGTTACTATTTTTTTCACTTGTATGCTTAATGCTTTCATATTTTCTTTTATTTGGGCATATGCATAAACAACTGCAAGATTTCAGTGGTCTTTCTGCAACTGTCTGAGATTTTTAATCCTCAAATCATTCAACAGTGCCCTCCCTGAAAGAGATGTTGATTTATTTTTGTGTGAAAAATAAAAATTCAGAGCACAAGTTTGTTGTGGTTGGAATGGTGAGGAATTTCTTAAGTCCAGTTTTCCAGGAGCCACTACTTTGCCATTATGAACTGGTTTGATCTTTTTTTGAGGAGTAGTCATTTTCTGATGTGGAGAAACCTTGAGTTACTGTTTTAAAACAAGCTGTTAAGTAGAATGGCATTGTCTTTTCTGTATATATTACACCTGAGGAAAAAAAAAACCAAGAAAAAATAAACATGAACATTCTCAAAAAATGTAGCAAAAGTCTATAGAATTGCTCTATCTTTGTGCATTCACAGGTTTCTTGGATTTAATGCCCAACTTCAGAGTTTCAAACACTTTATTTATTTTATCTATATATTAAATAACAAAGATTGTTTGCCTGATTTAGATGGTTTTGTTTAAGCCAAAATGTTTCTTGTGTAAAGAATTTATGGAATGCTCTTTTCTGAGACATTGCAGTAGAGATGTGTCAATATATCTAAAACAAATGAAAAAATATCCAGAAAAAGAGAGAGAAAGCCTAAGAAGAAAATAACTTTCCTAAAAATACTACCTGAACTGGGTGTACTACCTTTTACCTAGGACTGAGTAATTAAGATCATCTTATTGTGCAATAAATAAAACATACTGCATGACATGATTCATTTCAACACAAGGCAGTGACCTTTATGATTCAAGTGCTGCATGTTTGTATGTGGTGGATTATTCCGCATGTTAGTAGAATGAAAAATGTTCAGCATCTTGGCCCTTTTGGAGAAGTTTTTCAGCTTGCTAATGATTTAGCAGAAATTCTGCTGGAGTAATTTCTCTAAATGGTAAAGAGTCAAGGCATGTCCCTAAAGAATGCCTGAGAGGGGATGGGTATTTCCAGTTGCTTGGGAAGGGCCTTGCTCAGCTGCCTACGTGCCTAATTTTGAGACTCTTTCCTCGTACCTCCGCAACAACCACTTCCTCCTTTCTCCTCTCCTGGTCCCCTTCACCTCCCCGAGGTAGTGCCTTCTGCGCTTGTGTTGCAGTGGGTACGATGCTTGCTGGCTCCACAGCTGGTGCAGGAGACACCGGTGCTGATGGCAGCAGGAGGTGGAGGTGCCTGGAGAAGCTGTGGAGCCAGCAAGCACCTAGTGCCGCTCCCCTCCATCTTGAGTAGTTTGGACCATCTGTGAGGGGCTGAGGGTGAATTTTTGCCACCTTTGGTTATAAGATTAGGGCTGTCAGGGAAGACCTGTTACAGGAGCACATATGTTTGCCTCTTGTGCTAGTGCAGGATTCTGGTTTTATCCCCAGTAGTGTTACAGGTTTTATTCCACCCTGTCTTGGCAACTGAGCTACAACAGTCTATAGCCAATTCATGGCTGAATAAGAATCCCTTAGCTGACTTGTGTCTCTCTGAGTGCCCTGGGCACAGGACCTGCCGGTGAGCATCCACCAGAACAAAAGTTCCTACAGCTTGCTCTCAAACAAAAACGGCATTCATGAAGACAATCACAACTCCCATAAGTTGGTGGCTGCACTGTGTGATGGAGGAAAATGGGAGTTGTAATGGGTGATGCTTCTTAAGTGCCCCTTACAGAGCTGATTTTTGTTTTTCAAATGGAAGTTACGGGTACTTTATACACAGAATATTGGGTTGTGTTCTGCTTCATTGTGTGACAGTGAATGCAGCTTGGTATAAAATCACTAACAGTACTCCAGATAAGTGACACAGTATTCATAAATATCGAAGTAGAACTTGTTCCTGTTTTATTTTATTGTCCTGTCTAGGTAACCAGCTTTGCTGGTGTGTGGGTGCAGAACATAGCAATAATGAGAGATACTCCTTATTTAATTGGTGCTCTGCCTTAAGTAGATTACTGCAATTCAAACCTCTGTGGTTGACTTGAAATAAAATTAAGGCTGTTCACCAACAAGAGTAGGAATTCCACTAACACTGCCCTGTCTGTTGAAAGAGAAGGTTGAGTGAAATAAATGACAGTAATTCCTCCAAGAGCCAGTTGATCTGATCTCCAAAGGAGATGTAATCACTGCTGCGATAAATTTAACAGTGTCTCCTTTTGATTTACTGGGCCTAGGCTCTGTGTCAAAGACAGAGGGGAGTTTTTGGTGGCTGAGGGTATTGCCTGAACACCTGGGATGGTGAGAGGGAGCCACTGAAGCTTACAGGAAAATCTTAGTGCTAGAGTATAGTTTAAGCCCTGCTGTTCTTTTGGGTGTCAGTGCTGTCTTTTTCTGAAAAAGTCATTCCTTTCAAAGGAAGAGAAAAGATGAAGTGGCATCTCTTCTATCATCTCTTGCTTCTTTATTAGCACTTTAATTGTAAGAACAGTAATTTCAAGTTTGGTTCCCTGGACTTGGATTTCCTTCCCTTCCTCACTGGAGGAGATTTGAAGCTGTCATGTATCAGCCTGTATACTGCAGTGTGTTCTAGAGGAGATGGGAGATACCGTCAGTCCCTCCTGTGGACTCTTTCACACGTAATACTCCTTAGGCCAGAGACAAACAAAGGGGGAGGCTGTGCTCCAGCCACCTTTTGATACAAGGTGGTGTAGGGTTTCACAGTTAGACTATCGGGAGAGCAGCAGTGGAAGCCAGGTTCTCCCCATCACGTGCAGTAACTACCCCAGGCCACATGTCTCTCTCTTCCAGTGAATATTTAATTATTCTGTTCAAAGTGAAATAGCTTTTACAGGAGGGAGTGAGAGTGCCCTTTCTCTTCTTACCTCAGATTAGTTAATAATCCACTGATTAAAGCATTCAGGAGAGACTGTTTAAAATTCTCTGGGATTCCCGAGAGGAACTGAAATCATATCTCCTTCCTAAATATATTCACCACTGAATTATTAGGTTAAGGGAGTGGTCTACCAAGACTCCTGGCTTGGTTTATGGGTTTTTTGTAGCCTTAGCTGTTGATTGAGCTCTGAAAATGCCTATGGATGGACTTTCTCATGTGACATAGATAATGTAAAGCCTGTTTTGTAAATTCTAGTTTGAGATGGGCATTGCACTGTTCACTGCCGTCAGTGCTGCAGCACGTCTGGACGTATGCAGAAGCAGATGTATATGATGGGATACATCTGTGATCTTTTAGCTATCTATAGCATAAACAGCTCCACTGATCACTTGAGGCTCCTTTGCAGTCAGTGGAGGTGAGTGGATGTTTTCAGGTATGAAAGTTTACCTTCCAAAAGGAGTGAGAGAAACAGCCCGGCAAAGCTGGTGTCTCTCCACTGAGTAAGAAGGAACCTGGAGTGTTGAGAGATACATGTTCTCAGTTGGTCAGATTAATCTCACCCCAAATCATTTAAGGAATTTTAATGTGGGAAACTTAAGCACCTATGAATGTTTGGGTCAAATGCGGATGAACAGGGCTTTAAGGCTCTACCTTTTGTCTTTTTCTAAAGTGTCTGAATCTACCTGTAATATTTTTTGTGATTTCTGGTGATAACTGCACTGGAAAAATGATTGTGCATTTTAGAACTTGATTCACTTTCTCCAGTGCTCCTTTGTAGACAAGAGGCATGAGATACCTGCACTTTTAACAATGGCGTGGATTTTCTCCTGCAAAAGTAAATTGGCCTTAGTTTAGTCCAATTTTTCTGAAGGAATTAGACCACTTTTTGCTTCTGCGTGGGAGCTTCTACACAGGGATTTAATGTTGTTTGACTAGAATGCATTACCTTTGTACCTTTAATTACTTGGTCTTTGATTTCTCATGTTCAGGCATAGACAAGTCTTTATAAAGTGACTCTGAAATCTACCCAGCCTTCTAGCGTGATTTTTAAAGTACTGGTAATTATTCCATGTCTGTTATTTCAAATTTAGAAATCCAGAAGGCATCTTTCCATAGTCTGAGCTGCTCTCCTATCTATTTTGTTAGACTAGCTAAAGGGAGCAACGTGAGATTTATAAGACTAAATGGAAAGTAAGAAAGACAACTAGGGACTCACGTGAGGGGGGCTGACTTTGCAGCCTACTAATTCGGGCAAGCCGGAAACCTCAAAGACGGTCCTAACTGCCTAGCTGATTTCAGGTTTTGTTCTGTTATTRCTTGATGTGAAATGCATCAGCAATCCCATAAATGGAGGTGGGAGCTGAGGCTTCAAGTGTCCTGGTCTCCAGGCACCAGAATCTCACTGATACCTGTGCACTCTTCTTCTGGCCCCACAAAGCTTTTGCTGCTTCTTGCACTGTGCTGTGGCTACCAGGTAAGTGGTGGGAGAGGCAATCAGACCTCACTTTGCCTCTTCAGCAGTACGTGCTAACCATCAGGCTGAGAGATTAGTCCTTTCTGACTAGGCCGTGTTTTAAAGGAGATGAGTTCTTTTTAGTTAGGCACCTGCCTTCCTCCAAACAAAATGGAGATGTAGGATTTCAGGTGGATGCAGTGGGGGATGGAAGCCAGGACTTCAGCAGGAAGGTGTCAGTCCTGCCAAGCGTTTCTACTGAGTGGCTCCGTGCAGCTGCTTTCCTGTCGCGTGGATTACTTGAGACAGCTTGCAGAGGTGGCTTTCTCCACTCACAGCGCAGAAGATGTAGGTCCCTATCTCTGACGCTCTGAATGGGAATCTGCAGCTCTTCTGGTGCCTCTCTGGTCCTTAACCCCTCTTCCTTACCATGCAACAGGAGTTCTTTTAACTAAAGCATGTCTCTAAGGAAAAAGAAGAATTCAAGCAGCATTTTATATTTGAGGGTTGGGTTTTTTTTTTTTTGAGGTGCTTTTGTTAGGACAATGATAATTTGTGTGACTTATATTACACAGGAGGCCAGACTATATGACCGCAGTAATTCTTTCTGGCTTTATTCTGTATGAGAGGCTGTTTCCACTTACATAAAACTTCACTTTATTAGTGCCATTGTCAAGGTGAGCCTGGGTATTGGTAAAAAGAATCTCAAACGTAGTTTAAGGGGTACAAAGAAACGGCCCTTTCAGGAGCATTACTAACCTTTGTAATTCATCTTAGGTCAACGTTGGTGGTACTTGATTCTGGAAGGCTGGCTTTTCTAATCAACTTTCTCAGAGGAATTAATTATCTGAAAACCTGTGACTAATGAAAGATGTTTTGTTCTTTTGAAGTTCAAGCTAATTTCCATGAAGGTTACTATTACTAAGCAACAGATTCTGTGGAGTGTCTCCTGAGGGGCTGAAACTACAGTACATACAAAAGTAAAGCAAAACACAGTGGAACAAACGATGAAATATTATCCCCAGACAGAGAGGCCACAAATAGTACCATGTACAGGGCCTGTTTTGGAGTCTCCTTCCTTGAAAGCTGTTGTTTGACCAATGGAAAAACTCCTGCGGGAGCTAAAGATCAGCATAAACCGTATCACCGTCTACTGTGAGTGTAAAGCAAGATTCAGCCTCTCCTCAAATGTAGAGGTACACCACAGCCTGACCAAGGGGAAAAAAAAAGTCCCAAATATAATTCAGCATACTCGATTCTTCTGAGAAAAGCAATCAGCTGTAATATATGTTAGCCATATTAAAAGAAGAATGGTTATTCTGGTTGTGAGGACAGAGTGAAATGAAATACAGGAGTGCTTTCTTAAGTCACAAAAGATTATGTCATCTTTTCTCCTATGCAGCTTTGTGTCAGACTAGAAACATATATTTGCAGCTTGCTTAAGTAAAAAGCCGCACCTAGCTATTCAGCTTTTTGAGGACAGAGATTTCACTCTGTCCTCTTACTTTGGCTTTATCCACTGGCTTTGCTAAATACAAGGTACAAATGATAGAGGATAAAGGAAAAAAAACAAAACCCACAATTACTTTCAATAATCTTTTGAATGTTTTGAGTAAGTTCCTTTGGTCTTGTCCTTTTTCGTTTTGTGTTCAGTTTGGGTAACCGTTTAAGTGATGCAGTTTTCTAGTATAAAATTTGCATGAGGTGATTTTCAATATTTGTTTGATAGAGTTTATAAACTTTACAGTAGTAAAAATATCAATAGCATACAACTTAACTCACTAATCATGGTATGTGTAGGACATGTACAATCTGGAAATAAGTAAAATGTTCTAAATATTTGAGTTAAATAATAAATATATCTGGTCATGAATGTCAGACTCCCAAAGGTAAGGATAGAATGTCCAAAATCATTGTTAGCATAGAAATCTCCCTACCCCTCCAAATATTTTTTACTTGCTCTGATCATTCCAGTCAGTTTCTTTTTAACACAATTTTGTGTTTTGTTTTTTTCCCCCCCCCAATATCTTCTGACACCGCAAAGGAAAGATGTATTATTATCCAAATTTTTGTAAAGTGAGAAATGAGGCCCAAGGGACATTAATTTTAAAAAAAATGAATAAGTAAACAGAATCTCTAGTCAGATGCTTCCCTGTCCCTGGAGGTACTGAGGGTCAGCAGGTGTCTACACTGCCGAGCTATAGGAGGTCTGTTCTTTGGGCATGCCCAGAAGCAGCTGTGTCCTCACCTTGCTGTGCTGTAGGTGCCTTAGTCACACCAAAGCCCTGTCAGCGTCCAGGCATTTAATGCAACTCTTTTGCCTGCAGAGCTAATAGAGTAATCTCATACCCACCCTTTTCYTCAAGAACCCAGGACTTCAATAAAACACATGTATTCATTAAACAAGGACTTGAATTCAGGTCTCTCCTCTTCTAGAGAAAGCCTCTATAGCCATCACATCCGGTAGCAATAACTGCTTTTGGACTAATGACTATCTTAGTGCTATGTAGTGASTATCTTAGCACTGTCCAGTACTGCCCCAGGGATACTCTGCAGCTCATGGTTGGGAGGTTGTTCTGGGAGATGCCCTATCATGTGAGAATGATGATGCCACCATGAAGCACTGTCTCGATACTCAAACAGATCAATAATTGGGAAGTAGAATTGGACTGACTTAGAATTGCAGACAAGGATTATGTTCAACTTCAGGTCTATATTCAGTTCAGACCTAAAGTGGCTCAGACCTTCTCCAGCACACACTGTATCTTGAACATAAATTTTGTGTGATTTTTTTTTTCCAGGTGACTGATTCTGAACGTTAAACTTTACCCAATTTAAAGGGATCTAGCTTTTAGAGAGGACAAAGACCCATTTTTTTAGAATCAGTTTCCCCATGACTTCTCGGCCAGGGTAAATGAAGTAAAAATAGTGGGGAAAAAAATGCCTGGGAATCTGAACCCCTCATATCTCTCCCATCCAGAGCTGTGTAGGAACTTTGCAGCTCAGTTTAAAGATCACCGCTGTCTCTGTTGGATCTGCTTACATTACATGTATCAAGTGACTGGATGGCTTTTGAAAATGAATGTGCTGTTAGAAATAGGTTCTCTTCTTTAATTATATCCTCATTTTATGTTGCAAGCTCTAAATCATTTTAAGCAGGGGTTTGGAATAAATAAGTTGCAGGAAGTCTGATTAATTGATTACAGAAAGTATTGCTTTCAGTCTTGCAGCAATTAAGATTTTATGGTGTTGCCATAGGTCAATTACATATCTGGATTCATGCTTTTATTTCAGGGACTTGAGTCATAAACCTTCAGAAAATTACTGGCTTTTTAAATTCTGATACTAGCACTACTTTAAAATTTTGTGTTAGATTGACATAGAACAGTTATTGTTTGTACTGGCTTCATTACATTTTGTTACATCCCGAACTATAAGGAACAAAGATAAGTTGAACAAAGAGAGATATGTGGTTATTATGGGAGAAGGTGTATAAATATATATTGTCTGTAAACTGGGAAACCAGGATTCCTTAGTTCTGCTACTGGTGGAGTAATTCATATTATTTGCAAGAATAATTTGGCATGGAAAATTTCAGGTTATGTTTCTGCCGTAGGTCTGAGCAGACAGAGGTCCACAATCGGGTGCGACAAAGTGAAGATGCCAGAAAAATCTAGAGAAAAATCTGAGTCGCAAAGTTCAGATCCCAATGTGAAACTCTTGTATTGGGTTGAAGTGGATTGAAATTCTTCAGAGGTAGAGCTTGTCAAAGCCTAGATTTCCTTTCTGTGGGAAATGCCATCAATTTGAGGGTGTTTTAATTTTGATTCAAAAGGCAAGTTAGAGGTTTCAAAATTCTCTCCGCAAATAAAGAAACAATTCCTTTAGAAAAGCAGAAGGCTTCTGTTTTGATATTTCTTCAACAAAATGCTGCTGTGTATCTCTGTTCCAGAGGCTCCTGGACTATCTGGGATCCCAGGCAACCTCCAGAGAGTCAGACCAGGGTGTAGAGATGTCTCATTGCGAGAAGGAGCATCAGGAGGCTTAAACTCTTAAACTACCAACTCCCTAAATGCTTTTAAGGTCTCTGCTGCAAAGCCCTAGCCAAGCAGCCAAATCCCAGCTAAGATGGGGCTCCAGAGACATGAAGCCTTTTACCTGTGTATCGGGGAAGCCAGAGACCCAATATCCTTAGCCTCACAGTGCCTTGCATCAGGGCCACCTAAAGCTGCAGCAGACGCTGGACACCTTAGGTCGCCTAGCCCTGGACGTGGTRAGGGAGCCATGGAGCTGCAGGCTTCGAGACAACGTCTGCACTGCTAAATGGGCCAGGGCATAGTTGAGACGTCACGGTTGAACACAATCCTTGCTGTTAAATATTTAACATGCTTAATTTTTCACGGGCCAATAAGCCTTCTCGCAGGTTAGTACAGGACAGGGTCCATGCCATTTAACAATTCAGGTACAGAGATTATATTTTAAAGGGAGACCTTAACTGGATGAATATGTGCTGAGCCATGCCATTTGGTGTGAGAGATAAATCCCTGGCTTGTTTCATTTGCTTGTTTCATTCCTGATGTAAGCACGGATTTAGGAATTCCTACTAATTCCCACCAACCAGGGCAAGTTCTCACCTGCCAGTCCTTGAAACAGAGGGAAGCATTTCAATTTTTCATCCACTTACTGATCTATTTGCAGCTTATCCATCAACATTTGAAGACATGATATGCAGAAATTATGTTTTTTTTWAAAAAACATGTACATAACATAGTTATTTTCCCCTAAAGAATCATAGAGCATTCGAAAAACTACCTTTTCTCTAAGGTATATATTACGTGTCATACGTTTTAATACAAAACGATATGTATTTAGAAAGGATGGCTTACAAACATGATTAGAAAAGATACTCATCTTGCTTATGCCTTTAAATTATTCATGCCAGGTCATTCTATAGTACCTCAGTCAATTTTTGTATGCTACTGGTATTACATGAAAAACATCTTGGAAATGTTTCAGATGTTTAAAATTTATTGGACTCTCTTTCCCATATCTTCATTTCCAAGGCTGGACCAGCTTCATTACAGGGGGCCAATTTTTGCTCTCATTATAGCAATTGTAAACGTGAAAGAAATCCATTCATTTCAATACRGTTGCTCACAAGAGACTTTGTAATATAATCCTGCAGTATTTGGCTCTACCAGATCAGTACAGAACAGATCTCTGAAAGAGAAAGAGATCAAATTAAAATGCTATTTAAAATTAATATTAAAATTGCATTATTTGTGTCTGTTGTTCCAAGTGCTCTTATTTTGAAGTCTGGGGTAGAAGCAAATTCTGTGCATTCAGTTGAAGAGCAGGTATGCGTTAGGTTTTTTGGGGGGCTTTTGCAGACACCAACATTAAAGGTATGAAACTCTCCTTTGTCCAGAATTAAATATTTTTTTGGATGAGTGTACCTTTGGGAGGGATTTGTCATGTGTATGTGTACTTACATGTCGTTGTCATCATCGTCATTATCATTATCATCATCATCATCCATGTATGCTTACAGACCTATCCACACAAAGCTCCATATAATGAATGGTATAATTTGGAATTGGTCTTCGAAGATAGATACAACTACAGCAGAAAAGGGAAGGCTCTGCTACTACGCATTTCTTACTGCATTCCAGATATGTAAAAATAATGACAATGGGATGACTGTAGCCCTTTGTATTGGCTTTCCTCCCTGTTGGAGTGGCAAATGACAAAGCTGTCATTTGTGGTGCTAGAAAATGTGTATCTTGTCCCAAACAAGGTGGTACCATTTTCAAATGGCCTGGTTTGCAAAACTCTATAGTTATTTTGGGGTGGAGGGTGAAGCAGTCTTAGTCATTATATCATATCAATCATTATCATACAATATCATGATACAGGCACTGCTCTTTGAGCCCCTAGAGCCAGTCTTCTGATTGAGGGCTGACCTAGACAGTGGGAGGAAAACAAGCATGCTTACAATATAAACCTGTGTAAATATTTCAGACAGGGAAGTATAATGGCTCTTGTAGAGCACCAAGCCCTTGTATTTGCAATGCATTGATGACCTATATGTCATTTTTCTTACCCAGAATTCATTCAAATTGCTTAGCAAGCAAGTCTTGAGAAATCAAATTTTGTCATTTTTTCCAATGAATGATTCCAAGCCAGTGGTATTTTAATTTAACTTATTTCCAGTCAGGGATATTTAATCATAGTCTTCCATGTAACCCATGCTTCAAACGATAAGATACCCTGCTGAGCTCACAGTGCAATAGAAAACTTTGGTTTACTTGACTCAAAACAAATTTGTGTGTGTGTATAGTAAAATTTGGTTTTATATTGCTTCTCTGACCCTTTCATTCAATACTAGTAATGCAATCAATCACTGCAAATGCAGAGGAATTGCAATTATGGCTTAGGCAGTAATGTGCTTAAACCTCTGAAAAAAGAAACTGTTTTCTAAATATGCCCGTCAGAATATGCAGTTGCCCAGAGTTTCATGCTATTCCCTAATATTCCCCTGTGTCTGAGGAATTAGTTTAAATGTGTTTGCCAGAAATTGAGATTATTCTCTTTCAAGGGAATATTAAAAATAACAAATGTGYGAGTTTTTTACCTGGCTGATCTTTCCTTACCAGGACTAGTATAGCACAAGGACTGTGGCAGTCTCTTGCTGGTTGTTCATTCACTCCTGTCCCACTAAAAGAGTTGCATGGCTATGTGGCCTGAAACCTCTTCCAGCTGAAGAAATAATTGGAGACAAATATTGCTATGAAATACCCTCATGTGAAAGTAATACAGAGGATGCTTCATTTTGAGAATAATAGCCTATTACTTCCAGTTTCTATATATTATACCCCGAGATGTTTTAGAGAAAAGGCAGTCTAGCTCCAGTAGGGATTAGGAGCTGGGAAACATCCACTGTTGTGCAACCTGCAGGAGCTATATCCAGTTCTTCCATGCTGAAACATCCGTTTAACAAGGCAGTGAATTGAGCTTGGGGTTTTTTTTGTCTCCAGTCAATATAGGCTGGCGGGTTCTAAAGGAAACAGGCTGGATGTTTCTTAACGTTCTTGGTGTCAGTGTTGTGGATCAGCGTGATTTTGTGTGGGTTTTTTATGTCTTATAGTGAAATGCATATTGCTTTAACAGGTTTGTATTTGAAARGTAATAATGGGACCCATTATGGCTGCCTGAGCATAACTACACTTCAAGATCACTTTGTGTCTCCTTTCTGTAATAGTAATGTGAGAAACAAAAGGAACAGTAAAATGGTACTTTGTTACTGCACTTGCTTGCTTGGTGCGTGTCTTTTAATGGCATTTGCTTTGAATTCTGTCAAGAATAAACTGTAACTATTTGTCAGCTTTTGAAAAGCAACCTAAGTCTAGCACAGTGAGGCAAATTCATGCATCTTCAGTTGTAATTTTTGTTTTGGATTCTAAGAAGTATCAGATAGTTACTGTGTTAGAGATTCATTTTACCTAACTTTCAGCACCAATACGTTAGGCATCTAATGTAAGCTACTCCCATGTGCTCTCTAGGTACCTTCAGGTGGTGAATCATCCCTTCTATCCAAGAAACTTATTTTAGGAGGATGAGTCATTCTCCAGAAATGCCCATCTGCTTCCAGTGACTCTAGAGGAGGGCAAGATTAGACTGAGGGGCTAACTTTTGCATCTCTAAAGTGTGGTAAAATGAAGCTCAGTTTTTCCTTCCCTTTCCAGATGTGACTTCTTTATTACCATGGTCATGTTTGTTTTAAAAAGAGAGCAGCACAGAATTACACCATGATTATTCCATGGTGCTTACTCTATAGTTGTACTGAGTCAAATCCTATGTGGGCAGGGAAATGAGGTATCTCATATGGCATTCCCGCTGTGTTTTGAATATGTGCAACAATCCTCTCTGCTCAGAGGCATAAAGAGGCAGTAGATTGCTTTAGTTCAAATTTTGGCTGGCCAGCGTTGTCTCATCTTGCTTCTTTCTTGCTTCTGGTTAAGTGTGTGAGCAACAGAAAGAATGAGCACCTTGTTCCTCTCCTCTATGACATTACTTAAAGCTCACAGACAACCCCAAGATTTTTAGGTGAGAGTTCTCGGACTCTCCAGTATGATTCTTATGAAAGGCCTTGCAGGCACGCACCCTCACCCTTTTATCAGGACTCATCACATTTTACTTTCTTCTAGTAACTTGCTCCATTAATTTTGCCTGTAGCTAACTTACTGCATGTTTGCATCATTACCATAAGGTTTTGACTTTCAAATGTTAAAAAAATAAGTCAAAGCTTTTGTTAAGGCAGATATTCCAGTCTGATTATTATTATTAATGTTGCTACCATCAAATTCTGAATATAATACTTTTATTGTTAATGTTATTTAGTTACTATTGGACTGTTTTATACCACTCCTGTGGTATATAACCACCCCGTTATGTTACGGGTATATGATATTATTTTGTTTTGTTTTGTTTTGTTTTGTTTTTTTTAAATTAATAATACAAAATATAACACAGAGAAAAGCTTATCTAAAGGTTTTTCTCTTAGCTCCAAGCTGCATCCAGCAGCATTTCTCTCCTTCATCCATCCACTCCGAGGATATTTTTAATACCTTCAGTAAATCAGCCTTCCAATTCCACCTACAGAGAATTGTCCTCACAGTCTGGGACCTAAATATAGGTACAATACAGCTTGTAATGTACTGTGCTACATGATTACTGTAATAGTTATTGTAATGTACTATGGGACTGTGGTACACAGTCCAGGTTACTTTAACCTAGTGCTGTGTCAAATAGGCAGAAGAAATACCGTCAAATGTCATAGCATATGGTGTTATTCCCAGCAAGTCTGTGGGCTAGGCGAGATGAATTTCTAAGAGCTCTTTCCAGGCTTTAACAAGCTGCCATGAACACTGGTGCTAATTGGTTTCAGTCTCATCAGAAGAGTTTTCTGCAAGGTCTGTCCAGGGCACTGAACTAGTTCTTCATCCGCTGATTACAGGTCGAAATGGGGGTTGCTAACCAGGCAGGAACTTCTTCCTTGCTAGAGATGCTAAAGGGCTAACCTTTTTTAGCCTTTGCAARAACTGGTAAATTTGTTTGAAAACTGTTGGAGCTGCAAAGAGACAATTTTTTTGAAAACTGCTTGTGCACAAGGAGGAGGATTCTGATCTGTYGAGGTAGCTTTACTGTCTGAGCAAAGGTAAAGGTGGAAGTGGACAGAAATACAGACAAATATTACGTTATTCTGTTGTACGGGAGAACCACAATAGAAMGGATTACTATGTTTCTGTGGACACAATCCTATTAACGAATGTCAGCCACGGAAACATGTAGAACAACTCATTTGTGCTCAGATATTGCTGCATAACTCCCACTAAAGCCAACAAAGTCACACAGCTAGATTTGTACCCCCACTGCAGGAATGCAGTGAGGAAAGTTTTCCTAAATTCCTAAGTAAGCTGTTACAGCTGAATAAAATCCTCGCCAGCACCACATCCAGGGTCTGCTGTACATCCAGGGGAGAGAAAAAAAGAAGGGCATCTGCGGTAAGGCTTCAGACGGAGTCAGTGAAATAGTCATGGCCCGTGGCAGGCGCTGGGAGCCAGGCGGGCTGCTGCAGCAAGCTCAGCTTGTCTAAGGGGAGGTAGCTCACCCCGGAAACAGCAAAACAGCAAGCAAAAGAGAGAGAGTGCTCTCAGCTCCCTTTCCATGCGTTCCATTTCTTCATAAGTCCATCTTTGTTTTTCATAAGGTAGTGCCAATGGCTTGTTTGCAAACTTCTTCAACAGCTATTTCATTATCCTAGCTAACCTAAATAACTGGTGTTGGAAACAAGGATAGAYGAGAAGTATTTTACCTGTCATGCATTTTGCTTCTAGGTATGAGGAACCAAAGCACCTCGTTAGCCAATCCCACTGCCTTTTTAACCTCACTTATTACACTGGTCATGGCATACATTTCCATTGGTTATAATTTCAGCAGTAAATGGTGTCTATGGTCCTGTATGCTTGTAATACTCAGGCTTAAGGGAGTTTAATAATTTTTAAATGAATTGGAGTGGATATGTTTCATGGTTTCAAAGTAGATTTCTGAAGTTATCAGATGACAGGCGGTTCTTCAAAATTTAACATCAATCCATTCTTGATAGTCATTTCATATATTGCTTCTATAGCCAAGTAGAAAATACAGCAGTGAACTTGAGATGCACTCATTTACTACAAATGCAGTAGTTTTATTTTTAACATTTAAAAATGTCATTGCCTTCAAGAAATTCTGAAAGTTACAGAGGTGAATCAAAACTCTAATTAGGATTATAGATTTGAACCCTACTGATCATTTAGATTAGAGGTGTCAAAGTCCAAAATTAGGAAGGCCTTCAGCAACCACTAATGTTCTCAGAAATTGATAGTAAGATCCAACTACTCTTATCAGAACAATCCTCAAATGGAGTTTTCCTAGGGTTTTCCTCAGAACTTGATGTGGGCAACAGAATCAACTCATACTGTTACCACCCTTTAATATATTTCTACTAAGTAACATACTTATCACAGGCTTTGCCCGGAGGGTGCGAATGATTACATATTCTTTAGCCGTACCGTAAGGTCTCTCAACATTATTGCACTTGCAGTCTCCATTGAGCATGAGGAGCAGAGCTTTCCATACCCTGCCACTTAGGCAGCACATCATCATTTGACATCTTGCCTTTTGAATTCTTGTGGAAAAGTATAAATGAGGGTGGGAAGAGTTTGGACTAAAATTTTTTATCTTTCACTGTGTTGTAATGTCATTCCTTGCCTTTAGTTAACATCTTTGTTCAAATTGAGAACAGAGCTTCATGTTACCTTAGTGGGAATGTGCTGGGCCATCTTTGAGATGGGAATAAAGGGGCTTTACAGAATTTTGAAAAACAAGTGGAGGTGGGCAGGCAAAATTTTGTCCTTAGACTTTGTGCAGGAAAAGACTTCCATTCTTTCAAATTGTCTAGCCAAATTTATCCTAATGTCAACACTTGTTGGCAACTCTGTGAATCAAAGCACTAGCTGCCAGTATGGAGGAATGTAGCAAGCTCACTCCAGATATTCTCAGAAGATGGGTGAAAACAAGTTTTCTTAAGCATTTCTTCTTGATAAAATCTGATATGTAGTGCAAGTCTGATGTGAGGTTTCACGTGCTTCCGAAGGCAGTTGAGACACAAGGTGGATTGATTCAAAGTGAAGAAGAAGGGCTTTTAGAAAATCTGTCAAGGTTTGCACTTCAGGGAAAATATTCAGTCAATGTGCCATGAGGTCACCGGTAATATGCAGGTTCACAAAATTGATGTAACCTTAACCCTGTGTAGCTTTGCTTCATGTAGGGTGACACTGGGTGTTTGAAGAAAAAACATTCAAAACTTCCTATAGTATCCCACAGATGTTATATTTTCTAATTAAAGAACCAGATATTAAAGAAAGTCCATAATTTTTTTTCTACATATTCAATAAATTGTGGCATTGTATGATGCTTTTCTAAATTATGATACCTTAAAGCAGTTTGCCCAGCAGTTAAACAGTGGACAGAGTATTTACACTTATCTGCCAAAGAATGACTTAAACACTACTGTAGATAAGGTGCAGTAATTTTTTTTCAGAACTATTAGTTAGGGCTCTAGGGGGATTTTTTCAGAAGAAGTATTAGGTAGGGCTCCTGGGAAATTTTCTAGTCTTTCTGACTCTGCCAAACAGGAAACAAATTTTATTCTATGTTAAACCTGGAGTGAATACATTACTGTCAAAGTAGTTATTACTGGTTTACCTCGGTGTACTTCTGAGCAGAAATTGGCACTATAGGTTCTGTCTGGGTGGGTGCTAAAGATGAACAGATGGATGCTTTTTGCCACATTTTATCTTAAGCATTGAATAATATGGTAATGACGTATGTAACTGGAAGTCTCAGAAACAAAAAATGTTAAATCAGTGCATATCTCTTCCTGACTTATAAGCTATTCTGGTTTGCCTCTTGATGACTGAACTTTTCTGTTTTACATGCAACTCTAAATTTACTTGTTATTAATATCACCACCTAGGCTAGACTTGGAAAGGACTAATTATTCCTCTGCTTGAAACCACAGGCAAAGTTTGGCATTATGCTGGAGTGATTTATCTCCCTCAGATTAAACTGCATACTGTGGGTGAACACTGGATTGTTACCAGCATCCCAATCAAATAAGAAGCAGTCATGCTGTCCTGAAAGTTGGTGATTTTTTGTGCTTTTTTTTTTTTTTAAGTATCAAGTGAGAATGCAGAACTTCCCAATGCAGGAATGAGAAAAGCAAATGCTGCTTTGATAGGGAAACATTAAGCAAAATTTGCAGGAAGGCTGAGCAACTTTTGAAGTGGATGAAACTTTTCTCTGTTAAGATTATTATGCATAAAAGATTTTCCAATGCCTCATTTGCTTATTTTATTATAACGAGTTGCCTTTTAATAAAGCAAATTAATGATAAAATAAAACTATACAAATTCTTAGACTGTTATAGTTTTTCCTTAAAACTGAGTTCATTATTAAGTATGGCTGCCATCAATTTTTAATGATGTCTATTAATGTGATCTTTTACGATAATATTCATGAGATAGCCTTTAATGGTTTGTTTCCTGGATTGCCAGTACAGTCTCTGTATACACTCTGTGTCAAAGTGTCAGACAGATGATACAGATGATGCAAATTGTGCAGAAACTGTGAAGCTACAAAATTAGCTAACCTCTGCTCTTGATATTTTTATCTTCCATGTGTCACATTTTTTAAAGAGGTTACCAGTCTTATTAGAATTGGCAATGACAGAGGGTGACACCATCACTGAAACAGAGGCAGTGAAAAATATCTGCTTATTTTAGCTATCTGACTGTGTTTTTTCTCTTGAGGTCCATCTGCTACCACTGGCTCAGAAATCTGATTTAGATGCACCGCAATGCCCTTCCATCCCAGAAACTGCATAAATGCAGTACTGAATCACAATCTTAAATCTAAGTGGGTGGAAAGCGCATTTCATTACACTACAGCTTGAATTCCTCAATTTCCTTTCCCTTGCTTCTGGGAAGCTTGAGTGCTTTGTTCTTCTAGCAGTGGGATTAGACATGAACCTTAAAAAGCCTTCTGTCGTTGAAGGGGGAACTATGGGTGGCGTGGCTTTCGCTCTGGTCTCCACTCGCTTTAGACTCAACCATTCATCTCTAGGTTGCTTCAGTTGAGTGCAAAACTTGGCAGAAGTAAATTCCATCTCGCTGTTTCACTGGCTTTTCATGTCTCACCAACGTTGGTTTCTCTGCCCACACTTCTCCCCCAGTTTGTTTGCATCACCTCTCCGACAACTCTTGTATCAACTCTGCCTACTCTTGCTGGCAAGGCTTGCAAAATCCTCTCGTCTTTGACACGCTGCTGAGGGGGCTGGTACCCAGCTACAAGGCAAAAAGGCTCTGGCCGACCTTGGGGCATCCATTTGAACTTCCAGGAGCCCACCCTCATTGTCTGGAGCTCAGCGTCTATCCCCTCAGGGTAAGGAAAAGAGTTGTTGTCAAACAAAGTTTCTGCAGATGAGCAAGGGCCACAGATACCAATATAGACCAGTATCCTCCAGTGGGTGGGTGCATCAATTATGCAAGCAGAAAGAGCTGCTATGGCAGTGCTACCACAGGAGCTGGGGGAACATCAGGATCAGCTTGCTTATGAGCACTAACATCCCTTGGCCAAACATGAGAGTCCCATCTTCGCAGATTCAGTGCCAGACTAACGACCTCTTACTACAGGCGGAGGAACACCGATAAAGCCAGGCTATCAGCTTGTGATGTTGCAAGTGCCCCACACTTCCCTGTCCTTTTTTCCTAGTTTCCTGTTGTAACAATGCGGGCTCCACAGACTCTCTGCATGGGTATCAGCTCCTCAGTGTGGAACATGCATTTGGATGCTTACCTGCAGTTTGGTGGATTTTCCCTAATGTCCTGGATGCCTGAATGCCCTGGACATTACACAGGCCACAACAGAACCAGCCCACGGTCACAGGGCACCCTGTAGGGCCAGTATCCCATGAGGGTCCTTTGTATCACCCAAGGGCAAGGTTACTCTCTCATCCTTGCTCCCAGAATCGATACTGGCTGTTATCACAGACAGTGGTACCCCGAGGCAGAGCCAGCCTCTTCACCTTTTTGCTCCCTGCCTTCCACATATGCCCACAGAAATGTCCTTTCAGGACCTACAGTCTGGGCCACAGCAGAAGTCTGTGCGAGAGGGCTAGTGGAAATAAGCTCCTAAATATCATCTCCTTGCTGGGCGCCTTTTATGAATTTCAGGTCTGGTTGGGGGGAGGGATCTTTGCTGGTGTCCAGAGGGGTGCAGTGACCAAAACTTGGCTCTCTAGTAAGAGTTTTAAAGGGATCTTGTAACTGAGAGAAGTAGATTTCCTGTCAGAGACTTCTCATAGAGATTTCAGTGAGAGGGTAGATATGGTGTGCAACCTCAGAATGGGAAATGTAATCCTAGCCCTTGAGATAGGAGGTATTGATTTTTTTACAACTTAAATCTCCTTTGTTGCTCTGTCCTGGTGTGCCCTACCTGGATTTATCCCAGACATAACCTCATACTGCTGTCCAGACACTTTCTGAGTAGAAAAAAATGTGTTCTTGATGGCTTCCTTGTTGGCAACTGGTATAGTGCTGGAAAACAAATGAATGTTACTCTGTGGTTCTCCTCAAGTAGCAGGGAGCTGGGATCAAGCACGTGTGCAACCACGAAGCTTGCTGGAGCCAGCTCAAGCCATTTGGGCGCTGAAGCCTCCCCTTTGTTTGAAGTGTTGGGACTAAATGCCAGCCAGAACATACCCTGGCTAAGCTAGAGCTGTGCATGGTCTGGTTGGGCAGATGGCTACTACCAGCCCATAAAACATACCACATCTGAGCTCTCTAGCATATCTCAATGCTTTGCAATATTTATAAGTCTAATTTGAGTGCTGCTTCTTAAAAAAACTTCAAATAGTGAATATAATCTGACAGATCGTGTAACAGATTTTCTGAAATAAAATGCTGATGCTGACTAAAGCCAGCCTAATCCTTCCCAGTGCAAGTATTACTAACAAGGTTTACCCCAAACAAATGGTGCTTGCTCAGTTGCTCCTTCAGGTCAGGCAGCTAACTGGTGTCAGTAGAAACCAAAAGGTAGCAGCAACAAAAGCAGATTGGCAACTTAAAGGCTGTATCCTCCCACAGACATTTAAAAACACTAAAACAACACGTTTGTGATTGGAAATGAAAATAAGCATGGCTTCTAGAGAGATGACCTGTCTGAAGGATTAGTCAATTAGAGTTTGAAAGCAATTGGGAAAAACTTTTAAATATATGCCTCAGTTCGTCCAGCCTCTCTGAGAAGTAGGAGACAGTGACTGTGGCAAAAGGCCACCAAACTAGTTATTTGTGTTTCCCCTGGGCTGTCCTGAAAGTCGGAGCCATGTGCCCATGGCCTCCTTCAACTTATCTCCAACCCAGACTTTTGTACTTTTTTCTGCTCCTCACCTTCTTGCAAAATGAGAGCAGGTGAAATTACAGATGCTGTACAGTAAGTAAAAAGATAAAATGTGAATCACTTTCTGTTATAAGTCTAATCCTGGCTGCTTCATCCCCATCCAATCAACAAATGATTACCTTTTTTTTTTTTTTTTTTTAAAGTCTTTTCCATCTGAAATTGGCAGGTAGAGCGGAGCTGTAGCCAGAGGTACATTCTTCTGGAAAAGTTTCAACATAATTGGACAGTGTCTATTTTGCAGACAAGGGACTCTAAAAAACCCTAAGTGTTTCATTTTTTTAAATGTCTTGTGATATTTTCTATAAAAATCTTATCTCAGAACCAGCTTGACCTAGAAATGTCAGTATATTGGAGATCCTTGCTAGTGTGGATTTTGGCAGTCCAGAGTGTCTCAGCAGGCTTTAACAACATTGCCAAAAGTCCTGTGGAGAAAATTAATCTCTAGCAGAGCCAAGTTGCTTCAGAAAATAAACCAGGGGCTTAGATGATTTGCCATCATGAAGCATCTTCAGCAATTATGAATAACCTGCCTTGCTCCTTCTCTCATGCCTTTCTGGCTGCGCACTTGACTCAAAATTACTTCCTATGTCTGGAAACCCATGCCACCATCATGTCTTTTGCATGGTATGTGTGGGTGGCTAGAGGTAAGACCATGAGGATTTTTGGTTAAGACAGATTTCACCACAGAAAGGTTACAAAATTGGACAGACAGCTTTTAGCATTTTGTTAACTTGCTACAGTAAAACTGAAAAGAAGAAATCTAGGTCCCATTTGGCGTTGCTGGGCTTAGGGAGAAAGGTTGAGTGAGTCAGTAGTAAATAAATGGGGTATGTGGCAAGACAACAGGTGGCTGCATCAGCAAGAGTATACATGACCTTCTGTTGTTCCTCCAAGCTTCTGTTTTACAGAAAGCTCTAATCATTTTGGGTAAATAGAGCTATAAACTACAGATAGACAAAAAGGCATAAGAAGGAAATTATTCAGTGGGCAGAGAAAGCAAGCCTGCCCTCTTCAGCTTTTTTCCATCTGTTGGTTTCCATTGAGAAACTGAAAAGGCAGCCGCTGGGGAGTCCTGATCTGCTGGCAATCCAAACTGATTATTTGATTTGCTTTCGTGCAGTGGCAGTGCTGAATCTCTAGTCTACAGATAGCAGGAGCTGGGTTTATTATTTCAAGGCTTTTTTAGCCTTCACAGCCTTTGGTTTTCTCCTAAGGCTTTAGTTTTCAAAATATACTGTAATCTAACATAGTCTAAATCTAAAGATTGTCCAAATTTAGACAACTTTAAGCTTTGGTGGGGGAGGAAAATGGTACAGCAGTTTTCAGTTTTGCTTGTTTTTTGTAGCTGTGAGTTGCAGAAATAATAACAGTGTTTAAAGGAGTCAGCAAGGGGAGGTATTAAGAAGAATGCCTTTCATGGCTACGAACATGCTGTCCATGTAGTGTTGTGTGTGATTCATTGGGATGCACCATGTGAGGCATTTTTTTTCTTATTATATTTGTTACAGTTTGCAACTGTTCTTTGTGTCAGAGAAATCCACGTATTTACTTTTTCTGAGGCCCTCATTTCTGTGGACCTCTAATACTGAGTTGAAGTGGACCAGGCTGATCTGACCGATGTTAATTTGAGCTTTCCCTGCTCGTTTCCTTACACTGCGATAGTTACAGCACAACCCCGCCACTCAYGCCAAGCAAAGACATATTAAAGAGAGCCACTTAGAAGGAAAATATTGCTTTCCCCTCCAAAGGACATCTTATCTCCTGGATTCATACTCTTAAAAATCAAAATCAGAACAGAAACAAATATTGGCCTCATTTTCACTTACAATACATGCAAGTCCCCAGAATTCATCCTAGAGGTCACTGATATCTGGGGGAACCCCCTGCTCAAACTGATGCAAAAATCTCAAGCCTCACTATTTTCTAAAGACTTTTTGAGGTACATGTGAGTGCCACGGTACCTTCCTGATCCCTCCTCTGACTGTCCTCCCAATACCTAAACTTGAAGTCAATACGCAGATCGTCCAACACATGGGATACACTGTATCACTTTCAACAGATCATCATGCCATTAAGGCAATGACTGACCAGCACAATCCAGGGCAACTGGCAATAACTATAACGCTGGATTGTTGTTCATATAGATCTTTTGAAGATGAGCAAAGAGGGGAATAGAAACTTGAGAAATAGGTAAAAAAGGGGAAAAAAAGCTAAGGAAATGATTGTTGCAGATACATGCAGTAGAAGATAGCTTGCAGTGGGATTGAGTGCACCCTCAGCAAGTCTGCAGATGACACCAAGCTGAGTGGTGCGGTCGACATGCCTGAGGGTCGGGATGTCATCTAGAGGGACCTGGACGCCATCCAGAGGGACTTGGACAAGCTGGAGAAGTGGGCCTGTGTGAACCTTATGAGGTTCAACAAGGCCAAGTGCAAGGTCCTGCACCTGGGTCGGGGCAACCCCCGGTATCAATACAGGCTGGGCGATGAAGGGATTGAGAGCAGCCCTGCCKAGAAGGACTTGGGGGTACTGGTGGATGAAAAGCTGGACATGAGACGGCAATGTGCGCTCGCAGCCCAGAAGGCCAACCGTATCCTGGGCTGCATCAAAAGAAGCATGGCCAGCAGGTCGAGGGAGGTGATTCTGCCCCTCTACTCTGCGCTGGTGAGACCCCACCTGGAGGACTGTGTCCAGCTCTGGAACCCTCAGCATAAGAAAGACACGGACCTGTTGGAGCGTGTCCAGAGGAGGGCCACGAAAATGATCAGGGGGATGGAACGCCTCTCCTATGAGGAAAGGCTGAGAGAGTTGGGGTTGTTCAGCCTAGAGAAGAGAAGGCTCTGGGGGAAACCTTATTGCGGCCTTTCAGTACTTAAAGGGGGCTTATAAGAAAGATGGGGACAAACATTTTAGCAGGGCCTGTTGCAACAGGACAAGGGGGAATGGCTTTATACTAAAAGAGGGTAGATTTAGACTAGCTATAAGGAAGAAATTTTTTACACTGAGGGTGGTGAAACACTGGCACAGGTTGCCCAGAGAGGTGGTAGATGCCCCATCCCTGGAAACATTCAAGGTCARGTTGGAGGGGGCTCTGAGCAACCTGATCTAGTTGAAGATGTCCCTGCCTATGGCAGGGGGGTTGGACTAGATGACCTTTAAAGGTCCCTTCCAACCCAAACTGTTCTATGATTCTATGAAGTTTTCCAGGCCACTAGATCATTCCTCTTAGAATCCAGAGACTCTGCCAAACAAGCTGTAAAAAGAAAAATGGAGGAGTTGCCCTGATATTTAGCAATTGCAACAGCATGTATAGTATAAACATTTGAATAGCACAAAATACAGTAGGGATATCACTTATGGACCAAAGATTCTTCTACTTCTGTATTTTCTTCATGGTCGGGATACTGAAACCAGTGTTTCAGCTAAATATATTGTCTTTTTTTAGACAGATATGAGGAGAAAGCAATGTGAAAAATACATAAAGAAAAATATTTCAGGCCTGCCCTCTGAAAGTGAAAATTTGTGTTTTTTTGAATGTACACTGGTATATTGTGAAAGGAATCAGTGGTAAGAAGCAAGGGGTCAGAAATGTTTTTCTTTTCATGTTTGAAACAGAAAAAGATTAAAAATTCTCCATCCCTGTCTGAATTATGAAGTTCTGCAATATTTGAAAATCATCTAAGAAATTCAGGATGAAAATCCATGACAAATTTCAGTTGTGAGGAATAAACTGAGAAAAATGATGGATGGCTCTTACTATTAAGATCTGTGTTAAAAGAAGTGAAGAAGAACACAGAATAGCTCCTGGCAGTGTTAGCAATAACATCCTCTTGACTCATAACGCCTGAAGGGGAGCTTTGTGTTACGTGGTGGGCTTTGTAACAGGTTCACTCTTCACATATGCAGAGTCTTATTGGCTGAACTCAAGCTGTGTGTGGAGATGCCGATCTGGGACTTAGAAAATCACAGGCAACCAATTTGAGATGTCTACTCAAAGTGACCAAGGTCTTCTCACGAAGGGCAGGCAGCGCTGAATTTTGCTGTCTCCTGGCCAAGGACAAAATAACTTGTCACTTTCTGACCGTGCGGTGTTGGTGAAGATTTTTGGTAAGAGGGGAGGTGCTTTACTCAATGATGCCAGATATGCCAGGACCCTAGAGAACAGCCTGTGCCTAAAACCAGCCTCGAGATGCCTAAATTAGAAGCTTAGTCACACAGCCTGCCAATTTAATCAGCGTAGAAAGACAGACGCCTCCAGAGAATGGTATAAAACATAGTGCAATCACATCCTAAAAATAGTTGTGAGGAATCCACACCTGAGTTTGCTGTATGTAAGAGTGGCTTTCCTGAACCRGACAAAGGAAATCTAGTGAGGAATTTAAAAACGCATGACAAGAAATTACTGCATGTGCTGGGAACAAGGTAATAGCATATTCAGAAAAAAAAAACCCACATGTTTTTCTGCCTTAAGTAAACACACAGAGGCATAATAATTAAGAAATTTAAATAAAATAAAAAATAATAATAATGATGCAGAATAATACATTCACATAAATGCAAACACATAAACAAATATGCAGACCAGAGCAAAGGAACGATAATTTATTTTATTTTGAATTTAAGAAGTAATGAAGTATGACAGCTATACTAGAAATGGGTGAACACCAGAGAATAACAAGGATATATATATACACCAGTGATAAGTGTGTGTGTGGGTATATGTATGTGTGTGAATTTACAATCAGTTTTCCCTACTCCCTCACAAGACAACAAAGCAATGAGATAACTTTGAATAGGAGAACATACCTAGAGGAAGGCAGAATATAATTGTACACGTGGCTGGAGAACCTTGTAATCTTAGGGTCGTAYTTCAGATACCATTTCTACGAGAAGTGATTCTTTGCAGTCATGAGTTTCAAGATAAGGTTTGAATGTATTTTTTTATATAAAGCACTCTGAATTTAGCACATATTTCTTCTATTAAATATACATGAATATTTTTATGTGCTGGTAGTGGTGGTTGCAGACATGCCAAGGCACATAAAAAGGAATGACAGCAAGGTGCAAGAAGCCTCAGGAAATCAGTGGTTTCATGTACACAATTTTTGTGTTCTTGCAGCATTTCCATCTCATTTCCACTGTTTCCAGCCTCGGATTTCTTTTGCATTATGCCAATTAATAAGCTGCTGTCAATATATTACCTCTGTGCAGCCTTCAGAAGTAATGTTTTAAATTAGGATAGGGAAGCAGGGAAGGTATAAATGGCCACTGGTAGTGTAAATCTGGTGGTGTGAAAGTCCTGCTAATACGGAAAATCTTTTTTGCTTTTTCAACTAAGAGACGCATACCACTTCAATGGTTTTATTTTGAGTGACGTTGTCAAGTCTGTGACTGACAATAAAATAGGAAGTTTCTTAAAACTTATGTGGGCTTCACAGTATCCAGGGAGTTAAGAGAGAAGGAGAAAAAATTGCCATGACATTAATGACGCATCTGACATTTGTTTATGCATTCCTATGTTCACTTCGCATGCAGCTAAGCTCAGTACTCATTTAATAGCTCTTTGTTTTATTGTAACTATTTCGTTAAAGAGGCAAGTTTAATGACATATACATACATATCTTATACACTTCTATTTTACATAAAGAATTTCTGTAAATTTCTCTTACATGTTCTATAAATACTTAAGATTATAACACCTGAAGGAATTAAATAAAGCTGGCTCGAGCTGTTCTATTTATGCTGTGTGTTTGGGTTTTGCTCCTGAACTGCAGCAGGATTGCAAAAGCTCCTTGAATCCCAGGATAAGTTACAAAATTTAGAAAGTCAGAAGGAAGAATGCCAGCTTGCTTTTCCTCAAAATTAAGATTTTACAGCTTTTTCTTGTAATACTGGTCTTCAAAATGGAAACCGATACTAACCAGGAGCTAATGAACTGCAGCTGGACTTTATTTCTACATCAGGAAGATGGGGGTGAGGCAGAACAAATACCATTGCTCTGGAAAAACACTTTCAGGAGTTATAAAATGAGTACACCCTAAAGCCAGGCGGGGTTCTGGTGAGAGCGTAGTGGAGGAAATCCAGCTATATTTGGGGTACGTGGTGAGCCTGGCCAACCCCCTGTAAAGCCCTGCCCACTGGCGCACAGCCTGGCACCTTGCTCTTGCTCCATGTCCCTCCTGTGAAAGGTTCAGCCTCTTGTCACAGGCACTGGCTGTTGTTGTATGGTCCTTACAAGGAGAACCCACTCAGCGGGTTCCTTGCCTGTGTGACCCCCAAGACACGTGAAGCCTTTTCACCTCCTCCAGCACAAGAAAGGCACAAGAAAAGGAAGGAGCAAAGGCAGGGCCAAGCTTTGATGATCCTGAATGGCGTTTCCATTTTCTATTGGCACTCTGTTGGGCTTGTGCTTGTCTTCAGTTCCCAGCCCTAAACTTGAAAATATTGCTCTCGAAAGCCTTGGAGCTTTCTTGCACTCTCACACAGGAACCAGCTTTTGCAATCTGCTTGCCTGCCAGTCATCATGGGGTAACGCCTCCTTCACGCCAAGCCAAGAAGTTTGCCAGTGGTTAACGAAGTCCCACTCACTTCAAGAATAGAGATATTGACCCCAAAGTCTGATCTTCTTTCACCCATTTTTACTGTGAACAATCCACTCTATAGAGCTTTTCTGCCTCTAGGGCAGAAGAGGGGATGAAGAGGGGATGATCTAGGGGATGAAGACCATCACTGTAGAGGCCAAATGTCACAATCTCAGCTGCTAGAAGGAACATAAGGGAAAGAGAGTATGGTGTGAGCATAATGGTCTTTAGGCTGAAGTTGTTTCAGGCTGACTGGAATAGAAATCAGTAACACAGGGCAGGAAAACATCTCCTGAGTTGTTAAGTCCAGTCCTCTGCTATCCTGGGTAACCATCTTATACAGTTTCCTTCAGAAATGCAAGACTGTATAGCTGATTTATCTTAAGAAGATAAACCAGAAAATCTTAGGGTTAATGATCTTACAAAGAAATGGCACGGCGAGGCCTGCACTGCTAATCTGAAAATGGAAAACAGCAGGACTGCTAAACTCAGAGGAAAGTAAGCTATGCTGTATGGAAAATGTGAGAGAAAGAAGGTTTTGATGAATGTTATGCAACTCCATCAGTTTCATTCATTAATTTAGTCATAGCTGCAGTATACAAGAGGTGTGTACGAGCTGCAGAGGGGAGTATTTTAAATACTTGTGGACGGAAGAACCATGAGCATTTTTCACAGAGCTATCTCAATTAATCCTCAGGTCACATCTCTGAAACTGCCTGCAGAGAAGCAAATACCACCCTGCAAACTTCCAGAAACAACACCAACTAAAGTCATAATTACTTCAGTACACACTGGCTTTTAAAGTAACACCTTCTGGAGGGATTTTCTTCACTGGAGAGTTCAGGTGATGAACTGTCTGTTAAATTTGTCTGAGCTTGTAAGCATGAATCCTTTCTGAAATTTAGTAGGTACGAAAAAGTAGATGAGAGCTCTCTAACCCCAAACTGACAGGATATTCATCATCTCTGGATTAGTTCCTCTGTCTGCAAAGTGCAGGAAATGATATTAATGTTGAATTATATCCAGACTTGATCTTCCAGGTCTGTTTCCCATTTGTGGTAAAGACTATTCGATGTGCCTGATGTCGGTGTGTTTGTCATTTGGTTCCTCTGCCAGGAGTGGTATCGCAAATGGAGGACACCGTCTCTTGCTGAAATCTCAGAGGACTTAACCTCTGCTCTGTCAAATCAGCTGTTAAGGTTCTCTGTTTCTGCACAGAACAGCCTGCTTTCTTCCTTTAGGCCCACATTGCCCAGCTGGGGAGCATTTCTTCACGAAAAGGGTAAAGCAGAGAGCATGCATAAAGTGATCCTTCCTGTTTATATTCTCCCAGCTGTTGGTACCAGCAATTGAAAGACCACCCGCGTTGGAGGCTRCGTCTGAAACATGGTCTTCAGTAGCACTAGATGAACCCAGTTTAACCACATGATGTGAACAAGCATTCCCTTAAGAGAGTTTGCTTAATAGTTTCAGATAGTGCCATCTGTATTCTGGATTATGGGATACAACGAATAACTGTTTCTAATTCACCCACTCTGTCTCAAAGGATAGTCATTTGTATCCTCTCTCAGTTGTGTCCTTTCAACTAAAGTGTCCTAATTTAGTCAGTATTTCCTTGTCAGGAATCTATTCCAAAGCTCTTAGGCAACCATTTCCTATCTTCCATCATCTTTGACATCCTTTCCTGCACCCTTTCCTGTTATTTTCGAGATGAAGTCACCAAAACCATATGCAGTGTTCAGGAGGAATTTACTAGATTTTTTTTCTTTTCTTGTCAATTCTTTCTATAATAATTCCTAATATCCTATTTTCCAAATGCTGCCTTGTTTTTAGGAACATATCTCAAATGATTGCTAGATTTCTCTGATTAGCAATAGTAACTTATTAGAGTTCATGACTGTTTTTTATAATTACGATTACAGAGAAACCATTCCAGCCTACATGTATTTTTTGTCAACTCCTCTAGCATTCATGTATATCCCTCCCAGCCATGGTCTTTATTGTTTAAACCAATCTTCTCTACATGGCTTAAGGCATGGATTAAAATATCAGATGTATGTTATCTTTGGACAGATCCATTCATTCTGTAGTAAGCAAGGTAGGATCATCAGAACGCCAATACTTCTCCAGTATCCTTAGGTAATTGCCCAGAAAAAGGAAGATAAATTTCCCAGWCCTTGAAAAAACAGTCTAGAGCATCTTAATACACAGAACCAATGTCTAATCCCTCAGACTCTCATTTGCTAATGCAGAAAAAAAAGGGGACACAGTTATTAGGCAGGACTTTGTAATAAGTATCCATGTGGGCTAAGCTGAATGCTTAGATTTGCGTGCCAAATACAGATCCTGCAATTTAACAACTCAGCTCATTRAAGGGTATTTTAAGCTGCCTCAGTAGCTCTCTCTATGTAGTTCAGTAAATGTCTGGTGTCTTTAGGTTTTTTTTAGAGAGTTTCAGTCTGGATGTACATATCTCAGTGGTCTGTAATTTGCAAGTCATTAACATCGTCAAATGATATGGGYCTTTTTTTTGAGAAAGGAGTTGTTTTTCTCTTTGTAGGACTTACCTGGGGCTTACTTTGGCTTTATCCAGAGCTCCTGTTTGCCTAGCGACAGCACCTTTAAATTGAGAACTGAGCATTGCTTTGAACATGGGCTTGCCTCTTGCCTTTGATTTTATGATAAAGTCCAAAACTTTTAAAGTGCAGTAAGGTCTGGGCCATGGAATCAAATGAAGTGCTCTCCAGGATTCATGCAGGAAGTCAGAGCTCTGTTTTCAGGTTTTCCAACCTCTAATGTATCTTTCCTGAAGCACAGGAAGGTTTTGTGTATCTATCTCATTCAACTTCTTGCCTGTGAACACCTTGGCTCTATACAAATCAGTCCACTTCATGAGCAGATACTGAACTGCAGTATTTGTGGCCCAAAAAGCTGACTGGAGCAATGTTATCAGTAAGGGTTTGATATTGCCAGACCTATGGTAGCTGCTCATCTTAGGAAGCTGTTTCACAGAATGCAGGTGAACAGTGTAAGCATCATGAAGAATCATATGAGAAAACACTGCGAACATAAATTCAATTCAGTCAAAGTTTCATAACCTTTGAAAATCAAAGACTTGGTTAACCACTCTGAAAAATAAAATTGGAGGACCTTTTAATATTTGAACCTCCTGCTGCTTCCAGTCTATGACCATACTGTACAGTGTTACTATTTTTAACCCTATTTCCCTTACTGTGTGTTTTTTTGCTTGTCTGGGAATATGAGTATTATACATTTACTTCCTTATTATTTTTGCAGTTCTTCTTTGGCATCTCATGCTAAAAATGGGTTAGATGATAGATAACAAAACTTAGCATATTCTGGCAAAGAGAAAGTCTGCTACTGAAGTCCACTGTATCTAGCTAGTGTCTAGTAGATTTCATTTTTTTCTGCTCAAGGTGCAAATGATGTAGAAGGACTCACCATAACTAACTTGACTAAAGTGAGGCTGGAAGAGTGAATGAAACATACCCAGGGATCTGAAAGTCTAAACCTGGTGTAATCACAATTAGAGAAACATTAGAGTCTGGTCCAGACAAATATATCAAAGCAAAGAAATTAATTTATTTCACCTGAAATTTCACCACTGCAGTATGTCACCTGAAATTTGTACTATGTGAAGAATATTTCCTTGGTATATAATAATATTTTCCAGGGATGTAGATCATACTATTTGGGTTTATTGATTTTCYCATACACCCACAAAATATATGATTTGGAGGAAATTATATGGTCTAACAGAATTGGGAAACAAGAGTTATTTTTTAAATAAAAAAATCATCTAATGCCGTTAAAACAGAATCTGTGTTTATGTGCAGATTTTGGCTTTGAAATAGGAGTGGATTTGTGTCAACATAAGTGCTTTACATTCTCTTGCAAACTTCTTTTGAAAATATCATACGGTTTTATTAATTACTTTTAAAGCAAATTGCTTCTTTGAAGACATTATTTGTCATAATATTTATAGGCAATACCTATGCCTCTTAAAAAATGATCCTTGTCTGTTGGTGGCCTATGACCTGCAAACACTGAGGCAGGCTGTTGCAAAGATTTTTTTTCTAGCTTGAAAAAGGTGTTTCTATAGTATAGCATCTCACAACAATAATCCAGATACCTGGATCTGGAAAAAGCATCTGAAAAAAATTTCAGACTGACACTTTTAAAGTTAAGGCATCAGAGGAAACTGGGCATTCAGATGCCCGTGGTGGCTTTGTCCTTTGTGTAGAAAGGTCACAGAAATTTTTACAGCAATCTCATGAAACATGATCTGAGGATTTCCTTGGTGCAGGCCCCTGGGGGGGAAGATACTGAACTGCCATTGTTGCAGGTGCATCAGTGCAGCAGATAGATAGTAACACTGCAGTTCTGTGACCCTGAAGATGGGAATAAGAGCAGGGTATCAGCCTGGCATGTCAGGACAAGTTTTATAGGCATTTATGTGGCAATAGATGCAGACAGGCATCTGCCATGATAGTTAGGAGGAGTCAGGCACTTAAMACCTTGACTTAAAAAAAAGATTTAGGCATATCTGAAAAGCTCAGTAGGTGCCCATCTCTACACCTTTAAACCTTTAAAATCCATCCCTTGGTCTCTGTGTTTCTTCCCTACTGTGCAATGGGGGTGATAACACCTTCCCACCTCAGAAGAGGGCCTTTAGACTGGTCTTTTCAGTCTGGCCTTTTCTTTAAGCTGGATTAACAGTGGAGCATGACATTGCAATACAATATCAGCTGTTCAATGCAGGATTTTCTCTAGGTCTGTTTCCTTCACTGTGATTTGTGAGCAATCACTGACATTTAATTGAAACTGAGACTATGAAGTTTGTGAAGTTTTTCACAATATAAAATAACATTTTCCTTTTATGTAAGTATATCCACATCCCTTCTGGCAGCTAAGTACAATTCCCCTTATGAAAACATTTTTTAACATGGAAACAAGAACTGTGCCGGTTTTATGCCCCAGAAACATGCACTTTTCTTCCTCTCACTAGATGGAGGTCCCGTGCCATGAAAACTGTAGCTTTCTTGATTCTTCCTGTTAGTGATGAGGTTGAAATTATTGCCACAGGGATCTAGACAAAGCTTAACAGTGTATCTGTGTTCTCAATAGGGACACAGATAAAGGAATGCATATTTATAAATCTGTTAAAGCCTATAATACCCTCTGGTAATAAAACATTTAGAAAAGGGAATGTAAAAAATGCCATAAAGTTGTAAAGATTTAGATGCAGATGTTTAGATGCAGATGTTTAGATGCAATGAAGATTTTATAAAATCCAGTTGTACTGAATGAATTTCTCTTGGCAAAAGCAGAGCTATTTAATAGATCACATCTGCCTGGCTGATGCTGCATGAATCCTGACAGTAAATTGCTGTAACTAATCTGTTTTAATTAGGGAGAGTAAGGACTGCCATTTATTTTGCTTCTCAATTTTTTCAGTAATCACCCTGCAGTGCCAGTGCATTTAACACTCATCAGTCCTGGTACCAGAACTAAAGGAGGTAAGACCTTTCTTGAGCGGTACTTCTCAGTTGCACAAATGAGTACTGTTTAACCTCCCCCAGTCTTGCAGTGGCTTTGCCTTTCACTCCCCAGAAACTCTGTATCCCCTTTGACCTCTTTAAACATACCTTTTCATCGTCATGTTAGACTTCTCTGAGAATCCTTTGTAGGACAGAAAATATAAAAACAGAATAAAGAATCAAGCAAATAGGGACTGAGTTGGAATTGTTATGTTATTAGTTCGCAAGCTGATGTGCTCTTAAGGGTGGATGGGCCAGTGCTTTAGGTGATGGGAGAAAGGGGTCCAATTTCTCCCTCTCCTCCAGACTTTATGAGAAATCATATCATTTCAGCGCAAGCATGCACAGGATGTTAGTGCCTAAAATATCATTTAGGTCTGGTATTTAAGCAGCCAAGTTCAAAATCAAGATCCTGAATATCAGAWGTTTCTTAACCTGGCAGTGACTGTAAAGTCTTACAAAATTCTTCACGTCTACAACTCTCAGTGCTGGCAGTATTTTCCTGGTGAATGCTGGGTGGAACACACCCAGTTCATGCCCAAACCCTCAAAGATTTCACAGCTTTGGGGTCCTTCAGTATTTTGTCTAATGCTCCTGCCTATTCTGGACTTGTTCATTTTTTTTAAGATGTTTCAATCTCATTAGTGCAGAGAGTGCTGGTTATTGTGAATTCCCTTGTAATTCATCTACAGTGGGACTTAGATACATAAACACAGGTGCTCAGTGCCACTGGAGAGGCCCTTGGTTACCAAGTCATTGATGTGGAGCAGGCAGATACAACACAGTACGTTTGGAGATGTGTGTCTTCCTGGAGTGGCATCTGGAGGCAAGATGGGATACCATAAGACATCTAAAACAGCACTGTGTACCTATGTTTGGGCACCTGAATTGCTTTTCTTTGCACAATAAAGGAAGTCAAGAATGTGATGAAGAATCATGTAGGCTGAGGTGCCTGGCATCTGAAAATTTACTGCAACAGTGCCAAATGCTTTTTTAGTCACCTCCCTTGGTGGAGGTAACCTTTTAGGAGTTACCTTAGGTGTAAACTAGGGGCCTCCATACTTCACAGAGATGAAAATAAATAACTTGCAGTTTATGAGGTGCTGAGCTACCAAGCAAATTTTGGCTGCGTAAATTGTCATTAAAACAACCTAGGTAGGCAGCTCCACATCTCTGTCCAGGACGTTTCAGCCCCACTGAATCCCATGGGGCTTGCAGCAGACTCAGCACACACTACAAGATTGGGGCTCCAGTTATGAGCTGTGAAAAATTTGTTCACTTTGGAAATTAATGAACGTTTCATTTTGCTGAATTTGGGATGGGTAAAAAAGCATTTAATAATAAAAAGGAGCATAGATGCTTCAACTTATAATCCATTTAGGCTTAAATTCCTAAAAAAAATTATTGTTATATAATTTTTGCGTTGATCCCTTTGCCAAGTCCCTTTCCCCCATTATTTTTGATGTTGGCTAATTTTAACCAGGTTTGAAAAAGGGTAGAGTACTTAAGGATGTTTATGTTCCTACTAGTCTAATGGAAATAAATATCAGGATAAAGGAGAAATTTATGACCCCTCTGAGGAAGGCACAGCTCAGTCATTGTAATTCTCTTTCATAACAACCTCCTGGCTAATAAGGCATGTACATAACAGGTTGTCCTATCCACATGGACCCAGCTCCAGATGAGTCATAGTCACTGATTTCTTTTTCCCAGTGGGTGTATGATAAGTGCATGTGGACAAGGTGGGGTGAGAAGCAGGACAGGGGAAAGAGACACAATACAAATTCATGTTTCCAGGCCTATTCTGTTTCTCTGTTCATGGAGCATTTTATTTTGTTATTGCTTCAGCCAATTACTCTCACGTTTACTCATAAATTTTCTCTCTCGCTGATTATACTGTATTTACTTATAAACAGTGGATATTTTCCATGATTTAAAATGTAAGTCTACTCTCAAAAATGCAGATCACACAGGAGCTACTTGGCTCTGAAGGCGGGCTTAGAGTTTTTCTAGGTAATAGCACGGTTATTCTTAGTGTTATATGAATTATCTTTGGCACGACATATACTGCACATATGCCTATAAAAGAGAAAACTTCTGAAGTTTTTCAGAGATAGTCAAGGTATCTTAGTTTTTATGACCCATTTCCAGTTGCTAAGATTATAATTTTCAAAATTATTCTGAACCTATTATGTCTTTTTCCAGATTTATATTTTAGCCAATGAATATGAATTATAACATTACCTTTATTAAATAGTCATACCTTGCCAGTTATTAATTACAAAAGAATCAAAATTTATGAAAAGCGAAGTCTTCGTTGTTTTTGACTCTGCTTAACAAATCACTTGCTCAAACATGAGAACTATGAAGTGGGGTAGCACCTTATTAGGATTAATATTAAAGGAATCACCTCAAACAAAAGTGAAAAAAGCTTTTTCTGCATGGTGGAGCAAATGCTGATGACTTGAAACATGAGATTACAGGATTACTAATTTTCGAAATCCCTTTAAAATACACACCTAGTCTGAGCTGTCTGAAAATTTTTAGAACTATCCCAAAACTCAGATAAAATGTGTGATAAAAAATGGGAATTATTTCATCAAAGGTCATCTGAGATAAATACACCCACGTCCACAAAACATTCTCTATAAAAAGTGTTAATAACCTTAAAAGGCTTTTTTTACACAAGAAGGAGTCATTGTACAGGACCCATGTGGAGCTTACATCACCATCTTCTCCTGCTGATATCTGGAGTCCGACACCAAAACGCAAGCACCTAGCTCATATTGCTGGAAAGCAGTTGGACTTCATTTCTGGGTTTTGTGGCGTGGTTCACCAGATTATTACGAAGCTAGAGGGAGTTGCCAGAACAGTGAGTGGAATCCAGTGCTGCAATAATACTACAGCAATAATGGAGAAAACCGAGATGTTTTTCTTCCGATAGTGCAATTTCTTGGCATACTCTCTCTCACATAAAGGGGAAATCTGGGGTCTGGTCCCTAGTCCCGGGAAGTTTTGGACTCCCAGATATTGGAATACCCCTCAGCACACTCTTTGACAGACTAAATTCTCTTAATTGAACATAGTACATTTAGGTGTATAAAAGAATGAAAGAAGAAAAAGTTACTGGGAATTTAACATATAAAAATTGTTATGCAATTGAAGTAGCACTCTATATCCTGTGCTCCTTCAAACACCTACCAGGGAATTGTTAAAGCYGGAAAACCAGAAAAATTCCATGTTCAGGTGTCCCTCATGCCCCTTACAATGCTGTGAGAGTTACAGTAAAAAAACTATGAAACACCTAATTAAAAAAATAAGAAGTTATATGATTTACATTCAAAGAATGTTTTCCTTAAACATTCTGTCATGCTGCTTCTACTCTTCTTCAGTTCACTTTAGGTCAGAAAGGTTTAATTTTCTCTGTTGACACAGAAAGGGAGCTAGCCTGTTGATGAATGTGCAAGGCGCATCTCCAGGGAAGGAAATGCAATTATGTTGAGTAACATTGTTTTACTTTATTTGTGATAAATATAAAGGCTTATGATGCCAAAGGACTGCAGTATAGCTGTGTAAAGATTGAGCATGAACGATAAAAGAAATAGAAAATATAGCTGGGGTATATACTGAGCCTCTGTTTTTCCCCAGTTGCTATAGTAATGTTTGGCACCTTTATTAGTTATTCCAGCAAGCTCTCTCATGCTACATCCCTGGGAGATTTGCCAGTTCAGGAAGACGGAGAACAATGAGCCTGCCTTGGATCTGGAGATAGACCTCATTAGTTTTGCGGATTAGACACAATACCTAGCACAGACACGGGTAATCAGCATACAAGTGTGGAGACGAATCCCAGGATGCTTTTAATGAGGCCACCCAGCCTGGGTATTGGATTGCTCTTCGGCATTCCAAAGACAGCTGGTTGTAAGGCTGGTGGGTGACCCTACTGAAACTGCCATCCTAATAATAGCTGTTCATGTTTAAGCCTAGACAAAACCAGCTCAAAGGCTTCTTCAGCTTTGGGGGAGTTGCACTGATATTCAGAGGACCACAAAAAATGTAAGTACCAAAAGGTTGCTTTTTGCTACCAAATCAAGTCTTTGGACTATTTTTGCTCTGAGAAGTGCATCTTCCAGAGGACTTAAACAGGAGCAGCTCTTTGCTGTGTTGGTGTTGGTCCCTTCCGTCTTTTCACTGTCAACTGAATCGCCAGTGTTTCTTTCCTGTTCTGGGAGGGATGAGAAACAAGTGGCATGCAGCACTGCCACTATTCTCCATTTTCCTGCCCGGCTTGTGGTGTAGATTTTTTTCTTAATAACCAAGTCTTTGGCTGATTCAGTGATAATATTGGGTATTTTACAAAAGATAAGGCATGTTTCAGTTTCTCTGTGCTGTAAAGAAGCATCCCCCCAACTTGAATCAAACTGCTGGAGACTTTGAAAGCTGAATACTAACAAAAGCTACAGTAGTAACAAAAAGGGTCTTTTAGTTCTTGCTGTTGTTTTTAACTTGTTTTAATCTCATGACTGAGGTCATGAACCTACTCTCTGCCATTGGCCATACTCCCTAGATTTATATTTTTTAAAGTTCCTTAGAAGTTGACAGGAGGATCAGTGAGGGAGAAGGGATTTTGAAGCCTCTGCTGTCAGACTAGGCTGCAGTTCACTCCTTCCCCCAAAAACTTTCACTCCCTTTTAATATTCTTTGTGTGTGTACACAGACCTGCCTGGAGTCCTAGTAAATCTCGAGAGTGCTGTATTTATAATAATTGCACTATAACTCTGAATTAATTAACACTGCACATGTGAAAAGGTGAGAATCTGTGAACTCACAAATGACAATTTGCAAATAGGTCTTTTTTGTTCTTGAGAAGCATGTGCTCAGTGAGTAGGAAAGTTACAAATTTGGCAAAACTTTGATTGCTTTGTGTTTCTCCATGAAGGGCCTAACCAAAGGTTTAGGGAGCAGTTGAACTGAAACCAGAGATTTCAGGTAGGGCTTATGTTCCTTCTCAAGTGCAGTTAATGGTAGCTCCGTGCACAGGGAACTGTTTTTGAGAATGTAAGTTAGCAGTGGGCTGATGATTATAAACTTTGTCAGGAACCATGACAACCCCTAAGATTTCAGGAATGCAAAACTGACTTTAACTTGGACCTGTCCACTTAGATCTCTCTATTTTGGATCTGGTTTTTGTTTTGCTGGACCTTTTCTCATGCATGTTTGCCCATAAGGGGTAGTCAGTCAAGGGATTAATACAAGTAAGAGCTTATGAGTCTAATTTAAATGATTATATTTTTTTTCTCTTACAACGATTTCAGGTGGATACGCTCCATGATATAACTGTCCGATGACCAAAGGGGTGTTAGTATTTGTAAAAGGAAAAAAAGGCAGAAATGTGGGGTTGGCCCTTCTGGTGGGGCAGCACAGACTTTAAAGTCTAGTTGTTACATAGGACACCACAAGGAAAATGATCAATGAATGAAGACTATTAGGAAGGAAACTAAGTAAGAGGTCACATGGAAGAAGCTTTCTTCACTTGATGAGGATGATAAAGACATTGCATGGGAAATCAGTTACATGAAGAGTTGTAAAATGAAGGGTATCTTACTAGCTATGTAAGGGAGGAGAGGGAGTTAGAGAAATGTTTTTATAAGATAAAGCACTGCGGAGTGGACCCCAGTCCTGACTGCTCCASATCAGCATTTCTTAACCTGGGAGTTGCTAGAAACAGCTAGTGAGGTACAAAACACCTCCTGTCAYCCTAGGCAGCACTTACAAATTGAGGTGGGAAAAAGTTTCTTGACCGACTGAAAGGAAGTAGTGTCTCAGAAGAAGTTGATCAAGTCCCAGTGAATGCTTCAAAGTAGTGAAGAAGCTGAGATGTTCTATCTGAACAGSTTTATTTTGTATGCTATAGGTTTTGGATCCCTCTTGCAAAATGAGTATCCTTTTGTTTTGGTGAGGGCATACTCCTCCAGAAGGGGACGGTAGATTAATTCAGACCAAAGCATCTTGCTGAGGTGGAATGGGCTTACGGCGTTCTAGAAAACTGGGGGAACTACCACCAGTTTAGGGGGCCTTGTCAGTTAGTTTGCGAATTTTAGGTTAAAAATTCTTGCCAGAAGATACTTAAGCCTGAAACCTCATACCAGACTGGAAGAAGAAGAATTGTGCTTTTGCAAATATTAAATGTCCGACAATTTCACAAATACCAAATCAAATATGCTGTGTAGGTATCCAAATTACAGAGTGCTCAGTGCTCCTGTCAGATCCTCTAATGTGCTTTCTGCTTTATATGGACTGAGAGCAGTCTCAGAGGGTAAGCAACACAGGGTGAACAAGGGCAGAGATAAACACCCAATATCTAAAACTCAGACACATTTGCAGGATTTTCAGATAATTATAAATATACAAATTTTAAAATATTCCATACCTGCACCTCTCCCTCTGCTCCCCATGCTTTTCATGTTTTCACCTGAACAAGTACATGTGTTTAAAACTGGCTCTGTTTACAGTCTTGGACTTCTTTTTATCTTTAATCTGGTTATATTAGAAAGCTTTTCCTTTCAGTATTTGCTTTCTGAAGTTGCACAAGTTGAACAGAAGTTGTCTTTTTTCTTTCTTTAAAAACAATTGCCAATTACCTGCACATCTGCAGTCCATACTGCCTMTCACCAGAGCCTGCTCTCATCCTGGCAATCAACAGAGTGCGATGTGGCCCAAGGTAGAATGCTTGCCTGTGAAGAAACCTTATTTATTCTCCAGAAAATGTGCAACAAATGCTAAGACTGTAACTAAGATGCACGTGGAATACTGCCCAGAAAATATTTTTATTAATACTTTAGTGATTTAATTAATGAAGATTTCCTGCTTAACTGCCTTCCTTGTGCTGGTATTATGATGGAGAGAGTCAGATCATCTTGCTGATCTGGCAGGAAATAATTTTTTTTTTTAAAAATCAATCAGTTGACGTGTCTTACTGCAGAACTGCATTACTTTACTGCCAGCAGCAGGGAGACAGTGAGAACAAAAGGCCCAAATGGGAAGGGGAGAAGGCAACATAAACCACTCATAAAACTGCCTTTCACACTCTTTTAAACACTGTCTCTGATACTGTCTGTCTGTATGTAGCAACCAGTTTGTAAAAGAAGCTATTTATTATAATATTCATAATTTGTTTTTACCCACAAATGGTGTAAAAAAGGCCATACTCTGTGCAGCTCTGTTAACTGTAGCTAGATCTCACAATCTGAAGGGGAGGAAAGAAGAAGAGGGTTTGGTACGCATTCAAGAAGTGAAAGACCTGCTACAGAAGAGCACTGTGGTTAGAGAGATCTAAAAAGCCATGTCAAGTCTTGGCTAAGCAACACCAGCATGTCCTGTGTGTTTCAGGAAAAGGCCTAACACAGTACAGGTCAAGTCCCTCTGCCTGCACCCAAGCTGAGTGATGGGTGTGAGCTATCTGACTTGAGTACATGGATTCCCTTCTGGTGGAGGTGAAAGTGCAAGAAGAAAGGGTAGGGGGAAGGTGGAAAGAAAGATGATGCATGTGTCTGGAGGTCGTCCTGACATGGGGCTGGGTACGGATGTGCCTAGGGGGCTCACCCAAACTGAGAAGCTTAGGGTGCTGCCTGAATCTGCTCATTTAGGTAGAACTGCTCAGGTCCACTGGGTGGTTTGGTGACTGGGCTAAACAGAGCCATCTCAACAGAAATGATTGCAAAAGAGGAGGGAGGGAATTAAGGGAGGGATATAATCTGCCTAAACTTGGTGCCCAACTTGTGCCTTCATTTCAGATGCCTAGCGGTACAGTCCTCCTAGGGCACATGCATAAGATCCCCAAGTCACTGGTGAAGGAGACCTCTTGGAAGTTCTCCAGAGGCCAGCCGGGGACCTACAAATAATACTGGTGATTGCAACTTAGATTGCCAACAAGAACTTGCTATAAATTAGCACCTTTTACAAACTATCTTCCGAAATGTGATTTCTGATTGTTGCACAGCCTGTTTAAATAAGAAACCCAGTTTGGCAACTGAATGCTTCACATGTGTTGAAATCAGCTGGCTCTGAAGTTTGTTAACACCTGTTTGGAAGCTGGGTTATACATGGCTTGGAGAGCATTGCAAGAAGCTGCAGGAGAAATGAGGGATGGTCAGTTATGGAAAGTTATAGGAAGCTTAAGAACAACTGGGAGCAATTAAGCTGAGGCTGGAGAAAGATGTAGGAGGAGGGACAGAGAACTATTGTGGATAATCAGAGCTGTCAAGGCTTTAGGTTGAACATATTTAGTTGGAAGTATTTAGTACAGTCTGCTGCATTTGGTATAACAGAACTGGATTATTCTTCAATTTGTCTGAACTTTTTAGGAAGCCCGTATAATCTGGAAGGGTGTGCATTTGTTCAGTAGAGCTGAATAAGGTATAGAATGGGTTGTTTGATTGAAATGAGATTTTATGTTCTACTTAGGCCTTTCCCTAGAAAGGTGGTGACAGCAAAAGCCTCGTTTTGTTGCCCAAACTAATAGCATTTGGATAGGGTGGAAATGTGCAGAAATGATACTATCCCACTCCAGAATTAGAATCCAGTTAAGAAACTGGGAACACACTTACTGGCAGGAACAAATGTTCTCATATACAAAATGACATGAAGAATTGTTTTTCATTTTAGTTCAGATGTATTTGAAATACATTTTTATTATTGCATTTTGTTGCGTCTTTAATTAGGAGCTTTATAATAGAACTCCTGTACTTAAATTAAGAGAAATGTCATTGTAGGTTAAAAGGTACAACTCTCTGAATAAGTGACTTGAAATTGGTTTTCATTAATTTTAATGTGAACTGAACATCAATTGCCTCTGTAAGTCTTGCTGGAATCTTGGTTATCCTTGTCTTTCACATTTTCTCCTTGAGTATATTAAACTTTTTTAAAATTTTCAGGCAATAGTCACAATTTTTCAATTGTTGTTATTTTCCTATTGTTACCATTACCTGCTTTACTGTTTTGTTTTGTGTTGTTTCCCTGAATGCCAGAAAAGCTTTAATTATATCAGACTTCGAAGGGGGAAAATGTGGACCTCAGATTTTAGGATAAATATACTACTGCTTTGCCAGCAGTTTTTTTCTTCACTTAATCGTTCTTCTTTTCATCTTGATGAGAATGCTGGATCTCTAGATGCGAAATTGTGAGTTGGTCCTATTGGCTCTAGAAAAAGCCTTTTCCACTGTATTAGCAATAAACTGGCAGATTTCAGTTAGAGCATGTTCCATTGCCTTCTTTAGAGCTTTTCTGCTTTTCTTCCCAGACATCTGGGCTATTGGCTTAATAAGAGAGACGCTGGACTTACTGTCCTAGTACTCACAGGATTAACCACAGGAGACTTTAAAAATTGCTTTGGTGATGACCTAGTCCAGCCTTTCCTTTAGTGAATACTCACAGCCACTGAGAATCCATTTTTCTCATCCACTTTTCCAATATATTGCTTTATTTTGGCTACGTTTATCTACTTCTTAGTGTTAGTTCCATCATCCACCAGGCCTCAGATGTTTATTTCTCTGCAGTTTTACATGGGATATAGTGATGGCTCCAAGCTGTGATTTATGCAGTATGATCCAACCAGACAATGGGATTTTTCTTTTGCCTTAGTAAATACATGGGTTTGTTTACTCAATACCACATAAACTGCATCCAAGCAAAACTTAATTAGATGCTCTGCCAGGAAAAAACTATGAGAAGAAAGGAATGGGGAACAGCTGGTTCTGTCGGCTGTTGCAGTCCTCAGACCTGCAAAGGTAGGAGAAGTGTGATTGGCTTATTTCCACCAAGAGAGTAAATAGGTGAACAAGCAGGGATGTCTCACTCAGGTTATCTTATCTAGTAAGACAGGAGGGAAGACAAGCTTATTTCATGGTAAGTCAACTTGAAGCTCATGTGCTGGGTCTAAATCCCTTAAAATTTCATTATATCAGCAGATTTCTGACAACAGAATTTCTCCTATGTCAAGGACATTTAATGTTTAAAAAAATTTTCTTAACACAAATATATTTACTAAATAGGCTTTTATTGGGTTTTTTTGGTTTTTATTGTTGTTCATGCAGTCCTAAAATGCATTGTATTCTGGGGTGCCCAAGCCTTGATCCTTCTACTTTACATATTTTTACTACATTTAGATCTTGATGACTTTGAAAGAGCTGTTTATGTTGCAAACCTCCCCTTTCTCTCCTCCCTCAACACTCACAATGGTAGCTGCTACTTCGACTTGCTTTTTCCATGGGTATACATTGTTGCTGCCACCCCCTGCATGGAAAGCTGTCATTTGGTTCTTGGTATGTGGTACCTGATCAGGTTTGTGGTGGTGTGAAGCTTGGAATAAGCCGGAGTATCACTGGCTGGGAGCCAGCTGTGCTTTGTCGCAAAGGCAATTTGTCACCTGTGAAATACTCCAACTTTCTGTCCCATCCCAATTTACCATTATCTTGGACATGAGTATTCTTTATTTGTCACCTAAAGGAAGACTGTGTGCTGAGCTTGCTTCAGCCAGTTCTTCCAGCACAACAGAAAGGAAATGGCTAAACTGCTTTCTCCCTTTTTTTTTTTTATTACTCCAGAATTAGCATTAAATTCAAGAGACCAGTAAGTGCTGTTCAGCAATGAGAAAACAAGTGGTTAAAACTACATCAGCCCTGGTGCAGTAGTGTAAATACAATATTGACATACTGGGCTGGTGTAGAAGATCAGCCTCTGAGGCTGGCATAGCTGCAAGGCAAACAGCTCGTATTGACAGACTGGCTATCACTGAGATTACCCTGAGGATGACATCTGAGAACATCCAATGCAAACATGCTACGGTGGTCCAAAATGCATTTACTTTGTAGCTTGCCCCGTTCTTCCGTCAATCCTATTGTACTTCCATCCCATTTTTGTTGTCACAAGCAGCCTTTTGACTGAAGTTTAAGCCTTTGGTAATGAATTGTTTTCTTCCATGTGTTTGTGCAACTGACTCACCCTACAGTGAGGTTTTATGTGATTCTGCAATGTGACAAATATGTTAATGTATGCAGAACAATGCTTCCAGTCCTGGCAGACATTTGCTGGGTCCATAAGGTCAATAAGGACAAAATTCTTGCATGCTATAAAGTACTCCGATATGACTATAATGCTACAGCTCACTGAACTTGCTTTAAGTTGACTCTCTGCCTACTGATCAGACTATCAAAACCCAAAGAACTGCTCCCTTTGCCTTTCTATAGCAGTAATTTAAGAAGGTAAAATACCATTAAGTTCAATGAGGTGTGATTAACACTCAAACATACAGAAGTGAGAAGTCCATAAAAATGTGATCTTGCACTTAGTTATTATGTCTCATGGGTATTTAGGTGGTTTGGAGAAAATTATTAGGGAGGTGGAAACTAGACTTCTTTCAGCTTTTCTAAAAAAATCTGTAGCTGACATCCTATTTAGTGGCCAAATACTGTATTCACATATAGTGGCAGCATAACAGTTGCTGAGATTTTCTATTTATGGCCATATGCATTTATAATRCCAAGCATAATTTATATCCTTCCATTTTGCATATTTAAGAGAAAATTAAGTTGACAAAGCCAAAGAAAAAAACCTCAATCAGATTGTGTTTCTATGTTGGTAGAATAGCTTTTGAGGAGACAGAATGTTCCCAGAAGATGCTAAAACAAACATGCAAACAGAACTCTAAATTAGGACCAAGGCAAGAGTTCAAGTGCTTTATTTTCTTTCTGAGACAGGCAGCTTAACTGTTTGCTTCAAAGATACAGATCAAATAAATCCAGAAAGTTACATTGCCTTGCTGAATCACTGTCTGAAAGGTTATTCTAAATATCTTGGAATACAAGCCTGAGGTCCCATTCAGGGTAAGCTTTTCACTGTACAGATAAAAGACAAGGCTAACCCTTATATATCAGTAGAAATAAACCAGAAAATTTTAAACATGGAAGAAAGAAATGTCCTTATTAATGGGCACCAACTGGCATAGCTTCAGCTTTATCAATGGTGTTAAGGAAATATTTATTATCAAAGGGTGCAAGTATGGTTTTAGATGATGTTGGCCGAGTTAGCTTTGCAGCAGCAGCTCTTGAAAATGCAGTAACTCTACATTGTGCATGCGTCTATATGTATGCATACAAGTATTTTGGAGACAAGAGACTGTAGATTAAGTTCAGCACAGAAGCAGCTTTCGTGGTCTGGTTTAGAGGTTAGAGGTACGCTAGCAATTTTAACCCTGTGAGTTTAAATGTATAGCTGAACTGAATGGCACCTGACAAGCTTCATGAACATATATAGGAGCAAAAGGTTTAAAAAAATATGGGAAAGTAATGCCTCAGCCTGCGAGGTCTAATACCATCTATAAAAGAGGGTCATAAGACAGCTGCTAGCATGTTCACTTCTTGTATATGACCAAAAGCATATGTACAATGATTAATCTGGGTCAGAGTCAGGCTGTCTGGCAGAAAACTGAGCACAGCTGGGCTGACCACACAGAAGCCATTTCTCAAAACCTGGGCTTTGTGCACAGCTTGTTGAGGGTCATGTACTCCTGCCTTTCTCAATGGTTTGTCATCAGCCCTAAGCTGACCTAATTAAACGTCTATGGTGGGAGGTTGCTGCCTCTGAGATGTCTCCGGAACGAGCTGCTGGAGGAAATGATTAATCCTGTCTGTAAGCAGAATGTTGTGTGACATTCAATGATTTGTCAAAGCTTCCCTGTAGTAACGTGAGTTTGGGGCACAGCAGAAGACATAACAGGAAGGTTCTAAGGAGAACATTGCTGTCTGAGTGGAAGGTGGCTACTATCAGCTTTGGTGCTTCTTCCAGCAAAACCACTGGTGCTCCCAGATCACAGTGTGGTCTTTTAGAACAAATCTCTCTACACTGTCCAGGATGCTTTCAGTTTAGCTGTGGTAACCACAAGCAGAAAGATGGACGTTCAGATGGAGGGATAATAATATCTCCAAACCCAAAACCTCGTCTGTCAATGCTCTCACACAGAACTTCCACATAAAAAACATTTGTTGTAGTCTGGGACAAATGAAAAGCAAACTAAACATTTTTCCTCTATTTTTAAATGAAAATAAATATTACCAGAATATTGCTATTAATTTGATTAATTCTTGTTGACATTTGGATGAATAGTCTTTACAGAAAATAATCCTAGTTCTTGTACTTTCCTTTTAGGAACATTAGACATTCCTCTGAGGACCAGGGTTACAAAAAGAAGGCAACAAGTTGGAATGGGTTAGCAATATCATAATTTCAAAGGAAAATAAATCATGTTTATGAAGTGTGTTGGTTGTGTTGTGGGCATGATTTACAGTTATATATGGACAAATACATCATTGCAAACTCTGATGGCGCTTCCAAAGTATTGCCTAAATAGTTGTGTTGCACAGTAGTGTAAGACACAAGAGTAAAGCAATAAAATCCCCCAAATCCTCACAAGTTTTATACAGCATAATAACTTCTATCCAGCAGTTTTAGATTAAATAGGATTTCACCTTTTGTACTCTTTTTAGCCAGGCATTGAGAAATTATACAAAGTAATTTATGCTCCAAGTATGTGGTGAATAGGGAAGTCTTCCAGTGGAGTTCTCTTTGTCCTAGTGCAGCTTGTTGAATGCACCTTAGCAGGTTGTTATGAAGTATGGGCTTTTTAGAAAAGAATGTAGCATAACTGTGTCTAATTAGGGAAGTTTCATAACTGGCTGTAATTTAGAACTGTTAAGAGGTTAGGAGTAAGGACTAATTACAGTAGTGTCATAAATATTATCTAGGAGAATATAACTGTGTTATTGTTGGGTAGAAGAAATTTGAACCTTTTCAGTCATTTGAGCTGGGGGTGCATCTCCTGTTATCATGTTGCATGTCTTTTTTTCTTTTTTTTTTTTTTTCTTCCTCTTGGAGGCATGATTAAAGTTCACATAAAGTTTTTAGTAGGAGGACTTGAACTCCTTTGCAGTTGCTACTCCTATAATGTTGTACACTTTTCTGCACTTAGAATTAATTAATTGCATGTTTGTGACTGCTTCAGAACAACCATGAAACAGTGTTGATGATACCAAATACATCACCGTTGTGTTTCACATGGTTTCCCTCAGCCCCTGTGGTATGATGTACACATAAATTTCCCTCAAAGGGGTGCTGTGAGGATCATAAGATTGCTAACAGACACAGAGGCTGTGCTGGTTGGCAGGGCTCTCCAAAAGTTGTCCAGTCCAACACCCTGCTCAGAGCAGGGCCAGGTAGGTCAGGTTGCTCGGGGCCATGCCCAGTTGAGCTCTGAGCACCTCCAGGGATGAAGGCTCCACAGCCTCTCAGGGGAAGCCTGCGCCAGGGTTTGACCACCTTCATGGTAAACAAACAAACAAACAAAATTCTTATCTTGACTCTGAGTTTCCCTCATTGCAACATGTCCATTGCCTCTGATCCTGTCACTGTGCACTCTGAGAAGAGTCTGGCTCAGTCTCCTGTATGCCCTCCATTTAGGTGGTTGTGGACAGCAGTGAGATCTCTTGGCTGTCTCTTTGCCAGGCTGAACAAGCCCAGCTCCCCCAGGCTCTCCTCACAGGACAAGTGCTCCAGCCCCTGACCTGCCGTCCCTCTGCCTGCTGAACTCGCTCCAGGTTGGCAAGGTCTCTCTCATACTGGGAAGCCCCAAACTGGACACAGGACTCTGGATGCAGTATCACGAGCACTGAAGAGAGGGCAAACATGACATCCCTTGACCTGCTAGTAATGGTCTTCCTAATGCAGGCCAAGATGTGCTTGGCTTCCTTCCCTGCAAGGGTGTATTGCTGGCTCATGTTCAGCTTGTTGTCCACTCAGGACCCCCACATCTTTTTCTACAAAGCCATAGTCTGGTCCCCGTTCTGTACTGGTGCATGGAGTTGTTCTGGCTTATTCTGTACTTCACACTGTTGATTTTCACAAGGTTCCTGTTGGCCCATTTCTCCAGCTCATATAGGCTCTCTGAATTGCAACTCAGCCCTCTGGCATATGAACTACTCCCGACAATTTGGTATGGTCCACAGCTTGCTGGCGGTACATTCTCTCCCGTTACTAGGTCATTAGCAAAGTTAAGCAATACCAGTTCTTGGAACTGTCTCAAAATGTGTCTACATGGTTAAGAGAACTGTATTTTTGTGTTTTGTTTTATTCCCACTGTGCTTCTAAAGGTTTTGGTTTTATGTTGCTTGCTGAGGTTTTTATGAAGGTGAGACTTCTGTTTCACCACAAAGTAAAGAATTGCAGCTATGTGCCCATTTCCCCCCTCTTCCCAACTGCCCATGGCTCTATAAATATGTCAATTAATTTATTTAGCTGCTATTCTGTACCTTTAAAATGTGGTTAATGTTTCCAAAGCACCATGAATGCTGTACTGAAAAACTGCCAAATATCATTAAATACAGATTTGTGCTTCTGGAATTTAAAAATAAAAGCCTAATGTCTCAGATATGAAAAAGGGAAAATCCCAGTTAAAGAATTGTGTTTATGAAYATAACTCCAATTCTAAATGCATCATTGTCAGGAAAGCCTCCATCATCTTCTCTCTTATGATGGTCCTAATAAAGCATTCTCTCTCCCATCCCAGATCTTAAACTGATTCATGAGCATTTGCTCCTGATGATCTTCAAAAACAAGCCCAGGCCAGCTAGCCAGTACTGACAGGCCTAATGTAGAAGTTCTCTTGACCTTGAGCAGTCCTCATGACATGCCACAAGTCTGCAGCTTTTGAGGATAGCCTCAAACTGTATTTTTTCCTTCCCAAGGAGAACACGCAAACAGAGCTTAGGTGTGCTGACAGACTGCCAGTAAGAGTTCAGTCTCAAAGAAATGTGCTCCCAGTCAGTATTAGCAGGACCTTACCTCCATGCAAAGCAGGAGGTCCTGGCTCAGGGTGGTTTTATGTTTGATTTTGGCATTAAAGATAGTGAATTTTACTTACCAAGTAGTATTGGTATCTATGATGAATTACTGGCTTGCGCAACAATTGGTAGGGAAATGAGAAAAGTATTGTAGTTTTTCTCCTTTACACAATGTCATGTAGTAAACCTTCAGGTAACTGTCAATGTCCTGAGATTATAGGTGGTCTTGGGGTGGTGGACTTTCTCTGACAGGCTGCCTGTCAAGTAACATGAAGCAACACTAAGTAGCTCTGTTTCAAAAGAGAGCTGACTTTCAACCCCAAAAATGTAGAAAAGGCAAAAGTGTGTCACATCATTGTGACTTGTTGTTTCCAAGGAAGTGGCACGTGTGTTGTGATGAACTTAATAATAAACTTAATGCGAGTTAGATGCATTTGTCTGGATGTAAATGATGGGCTCTATGAAGAGTGCTTTGTGAGGGGTACCATAGCTGATCTGACTGACACATGAACGACAGATTCCTGTGGTAGGAGAGAAAACTACTGCACTGCAGGTGACGTTTAACCAACTCTAATAGACTATTCTCTCAACAGCTTGCTTTAGTGAGTTTTGAATTTGTAAAGGASAATAGCAAACGACTTGCATTTCTGCTTCTTCAAGCTGAAAGGTGAGGTTCTGGTCATTCCTGAGGGCTGATGTGAAGAGCGTAAAAGCCACTTGCTCTGGTTTTCCATTAAACCTGTCAGAGCAGCCACCTCTCTTTTGCGACCTGACAAAACAGGTTTTTGAGTTCACTGGACAATGCACTCTGGAAGGCTTGTGCAGCACCAGCTTGATGTGCAGGACAGCGGGGTGCTGCTTTGCAAGCTTTGTATGACCAGGTCTAGATGGGTGCATTCACCTCTGAGCCATCTCACGTGGCTGGCGCACAGTGTGACAGACTACATCAGTAACTTCAGTGGTAGATGATTTGTTACAGACTTGTTTGAACACAGTAGAGGATGGATTGTGACCTGGTGGATTAGAAGTAACTTTCGGGCTTCTCTGTGTGCTCTGTATAACTGCAAAGAAGCTGTGCAAGCTGCTTGCATCCTGACTAGCCATATTTGCATGCAGTGAGGTAAGACAGGCTTACTGCTGTCTGATTGAAATCTTCTGTACATGAACGAAGCAGCCAGTTCCTCTAAATTGCGTGGGTGCAAAACCAACTCTCCTGACTATTTCCGTGTCACTGAGGATGGAGTTTGTAACTGTGAGTGTGGCCGTAAGGTGGGGTAGCCAAAGGACTTGCTTTTCATAGATTCACTGGAACAAAGAAAACTCACTACTTTGTTTATGAAGGCTATGGGACAGGTGAGAAATAAATGCGCACACACACTTACCTATCTCTCCAGTTAACAAGATAAGGAAATCTGTGTGGTAACACAAAATGTTTTCATCAAGTGAAAATAATCTTAGCTAGCCTGGATTATAATGATAGGCATCTACACAAACTCTACTATATGTGGCCTAAACGATGCAAATACTAAGTATGCTGAAAATATATCAATGATTTATAAGGAAAAATGCATTTAAAATTGTTACGGCACTTTATTGCATTAACTTTTCACTCAGGGACTGTTGTGACAATAAAATAGACAATAAAATGAAATATAGGATAGTTATATAGGAGCAAGGACTTTGCTTTTTAGATATTTATTTCCTTTTTTTTTTGGCCAAAGATTACTCCTTTTAATACCTGACTGATTCCTGTGGCAAATCTTTAGATTTAACATCATCTTTCCATGACTAAACTGCTACATCATTTTAATATAAGGAAGTTTTGCTGTTAATACTAATTGATGCATTACTGTTATTTTTCTGTATTTCATTTGCTCCCTTTCACTTTTCTGTTACTATGCTTGTCACTCTTAGAACATGCTGTGCATGTTTAATATTTGATATTCAGAGGAATTACATATATGCTTTTGGTTTCGTACTTACGAGGATTACTCTGATAAATAAAGCTGGAGCTAGCTACAACACACCTATTTATTTTCTGTCTCATTGTGTTAGTTCTTACTGGATTTATTTTTCCATTAATACACACTTCTTTCATTGCTTACACCATACCCTTGTATTTGGGAAGTTTTCATCCAGCTGTTACTAGTTATATCCACCTTAGCACCCACGAGGGATATTGTTAAGGACAGTCTATTTCTATTTTATCCAACCATACTATAGAGTAAAAGTAATCCTTCTTAACCCAGCAATTCCTCCCGGAATAGACTGATTGAGAGTTATTCTTGACTGTTTCCATTCTATGTAATTTTAAAATTCCCATCTGGCCACAAAGAACGAGAAGCAGAAAGTAGATACGTTTGAAAGGTTTCCCAGTTACCTGATAAAATGTATGAATCGCCGCCTCCAGAGCGCCTATGGGAACATGGTGCAAAAGGAGCTCTCAGGTCGTTTGATCAGAGGTAGACCATGACAAACTTCCACGCCTATCAAGCAATTCACCACCCCTTGGCTTGCCATTGTCCCAGGCTCTGTGTGTCCAGCAGCATCTCTGCCAACCCACTTCTCTACTGCTCCTCAGGAGAGAGACGGTTCCCATCAGGGCCAGTGTTTGAAATCATAATGTTATTGGTAATATCTATGAATAAGCTAAATTTCTTTCTTCCCATGTTTACAGTTCTGAGAAAATAAAGTGAATGGCTCAGAATATTATAGCCAATATTACTGATTAATAACCTTGACTGTGTACCACCGTGCTGAAACTGGTTCTATGTTGTTTTTGGAGGGGATCTCTCATCTGAATCTGTACCATGATGTCCATAGTGCAGTCTTGAGAGGAGAGAAGCTAACAATGCCCTTGCCCTATTGTATGAACATCTACAGAAGCAGCCTTTCCTCTGGAAAAGCTGCATCCCAACAAACCAGTGTCTGACTCAGGACTAGTTGATATAGTCACATAGTGACTATTGTCATCTGCTGCAGCTGGAAATGGATGCTGCAGATTTCCCAGCTGAGCAACATGCCTGTATATGATAGAGCTCTTCTCACATGTTTGAACCAATGAATATTTAATTATACTACGTAATATGAAAATTTCTTCAGCAAGAAATGTGGCACTTTTCTTGATTCCAGAATGCACAAATAACCAGTGCTCAGGACAGGACACTTTCTTGAGGAAGTTTAAATCTTTAATCCAAATTGCATAAAGAAGAGAGTTGAAGCTGGGTTTTTCACGTTCCTGGTGATGGTGCTCACTGCTGAGCTCTGACGTCTAGAAAAGTGGTAATGCACAAATGTCCTTCTGTCAAGACTTGTTTGCTTGGTAGAGTGCTTAAGTATCTTGGTAGAGCTTTCACAACTTTAAACCGTGGGGTGGGGATACATTTGTTACTTTCCTGCCCTTAATTAATTTTCTGGAAGTGAGTGGTGTTGACTTAGCCTATAACCTTCCCAGCAATATTTTCTTTTGGATAATTGAGACATTCCCCAACTCAGCCCAATGACTTCTGTGAATCCTGATTTTTGATCATGCAGCCTCTCTGTGCCAAAAAGGAAGTCTATTGTGATTCCTCAGGACAGTGAAGTTCTTGCAACACAGACTTTCTAAACCTAGATAAGGTGGCTGGAAACAAACATCAGTGTCACGGGGTATGGTTTTTCATCACATCCATTGCAGATGGCAGGCTATTTAGCAGTCTTTACCATTGCGCTAACTGTCTGTTAGATATCATCCTTGAAAAGAAAGCATGTGCTGTTCTGCTAGATGGTATATTCTTGTTTTAGATGGTAAAAAAGAGGTGTAAGACAGTAAGGTGCCTAGCAGCTACCTTCCCTTGGTGTGAGTTCTCTGTTTGGTACAGAGTGCAAATCCCCGTTTGCTGAACACTCCCACTGTAAGCCAGTAAGTGTGAAGGGTAGAACAGGGACCTGACCTTGCTTCCCTCCCACGAGGAAACAACGGCAATTGCTTCTGTACCAGGAATGCAGCAGACTACCTAAGCCTCCGGGCAAAAGGGAAGCAAGGCGGGAATCCTGTTCAGCCTAAATTCCTCTTTAATAGTTCTGGCAGGTTTAAGTTATTCTTGTTTAGCTATCAGACTGTAGTTGCAGTTGAATTTCCGCCCTTGACCATTGCTTTTCGTTACACAGAGTGACTTTAATTTCAGTCATGAGAACCAATTAGGTGCCCATACAGACCAGTATCACAGCCTTATGTTCTGACTGAGTCTCTCCTCCGTAGTCAACAGCCCTGCGGTTTGCTTTCTGATGGGAAATCTCTGTCTTCCAGAAACAGTTCTGCAGAAATCAGTGGGGGTCACTTAGTGAGAGAGAGACAGCTGGGTCCAGTGCACATCCCCTCTCTGTCTGACAGCAGCACATCAACAGGAGGAGCAGGTGAGCATTAATAAATGCAGAAAATAAGCATCATTGCATTTCTGAGGCAGTGTGCTCTAAATGTACAGTGAGCCTGAGTCAGCGAAGCACATCCCTGCCTCAGAAGTGAGGGAAACTTGTTTGGATTCCTGGTTAACGGGGGAGGTCCCGGACGACTGGAGGCTTGCCAATGTGACGCCCATCTACAAGAAGGGCCGGAAGGAGGACCCGGGGAACTACAGGCCTGTCAGCCTGAC
>JAYKAV010002175.1:338075-442872 GCA_035582835.1 Phoebastria nigripes | reverse complement strand
TTTAGATTGGACATTAGGAAAAATTTCTTTACTGAAAGAGTGGTTAAACATTGGAACAGGCTGCCCAGGGAAGTGGTGGAGTCACCATCCCTGGAAGTATTTAAAAGACGTGTAGATGAGGTGCTTAGAGACATGGTTTAGTGGGCATRGTGGTGTTGGGTTGACAGTTGGACTTGATGATCTTAGAGGTCTTTTCCAACCTTAATGATTCTATGATTCTATGATTCTATGGATTCGTGCAACTATAAGGGTTTATGAAGTTTTGCGTTCGGTGGCAGGTTTGCATTGGAGTGGCTGTGGGCCAGGAGGCCACCATGCCGTGCCGTCTAGCGGGGGCTGGCGGGAAGGGCCACTCGGGTGCCGTGACCAGCCCTTGGCTCCCTCCTTGGCACAGGCAGAGGGCAGAAATCCCACTAAAGCCCTCTTTTGAAAAGCCTTGTGGGCTTTGGCGAGTTGCCAAAAATATTAAACAAAAAAAAGTGACTAATCCTGGCTAATTTGAGTTAGACTTTTCAGAGCTTGTCTCTGACCCTGGTGAGGAAACACGGGGATTAGAGCTGCCTCTGCGGCGCCCTTACCTCTCCCGCATAGCATAGCCTTTAGGCAAAACAGCCTAACGATTATTAAAACAGCCCATAACGATTATTTTCCTAGGGAACCCATTCCCCACCATCCGTGCAGAGTGGATGATGCTCTCACAGCAAGCACCGTCCTGCATTTGGGACTCTCAGCACTGCTTGCTATGTGGCTCCATGCTGAAAGCTACTCTGAAGACAGAATTGGGAGCTTTACTCAGAGGTTGGCCTCGTTGGGTTGATCACCAGCAGTCTGCTATGACAGTGCTTTAGATGGATCAATTTTCACAATTATCTAACTTGATTCCTCCAAGATGGGGAGTTATGTCCATTTTACAGCTGAGGAACTGAAACATGTACCCAACCTAAAATGCTCACAAGTGGTTGTCACCGAGTACGTAGTATCTGGACCATACATTTGCCCTGTAGGAGATATGTCTGCAATTCCTTAATGCAGAAGAGATGTAATTGGGACAAGTGGATTTTTGTGGGGATGGCAGGAGACATGTCCATGAAAGAAAGTTTTCCTTTTTGTTGTCAATTTTGTTCCTGAGCCAAAATCAAGTGAAGCACTGAACCCCTCAAAGAAAAGGTTCAGGGTTCTTTAGTACAGGGCAAACATTATATTTTTTTCCTGTGCTTTGCTTTGTGAAATGTAAGATGATTTTGACTGAAATCTTCTGGGGATGAAAAGGAAAAAGGGGAAGAGGAAAGCAGAAACTGGCCTGAGAAACTTTGGCACAGAGCTCGGCTCAAAGCATTTAACTTTGATAGTGTTTTATAGGCAAGTGGGAACATGTAAATGATAACAGACATTGGCCCCCCTCCCCCCCCCCAAAAAAAAAAAAAAAAAAATCAGTCAGGGTGGGTTTACTTTCCAGTGAGTTCAGTGAGTTAAGCGTTAAGATTACAATAAAGATTTTGTAGCAATCAAAAAAAAAATCAAGCTAACAAGGAATAAGTTGGCTATCGTGAGAAAGCCAGGAAATTCAAGAGTTAAAGTTAAGCAAATCCAAATGTTTAAAAACATTGGAATGTGACGTTAGGGTCACCCAACTTGCACTTCTCCAAGGCCGTATGAGAACAGGCTGGTCCCCAACAGGAGACTGGTGTCTTGAGGTTGGTCCTGTGTCACAGGCTCACAAAGTACATGCTAGGCTACCATTTCAGTTACAGATTCGTTATCAATTTTTCTATTATTTGGGGTAAGTCCTACTCCTCATATTAGCAGCCTTTTACGGCCATCTGCTTTCATAGCCAGAAATTTCCACTCAGATTGCTGTCCTTCCAATGAAAATGTTTGACTAAGGGCTTGATCTGCTTTTTTTATAAGTAAAGAGCTTGTTCTCAAGAAATAAGTAGTCCTTTTTCTTTTTCTTTTGGGAAACAAGAATAACAAAAAAATGTAATTTAGCAGAACCAGATAAACTGTTTACATTATTTTGCACTGTATTTTTTTTAATCCAGGAAAGCTGCGTTTGGGTAGAAGAGATTATTTGTATTTATTTATTTGATAATTAGTCTAGCAAAATCTAATCCAAAGTCTAAGGTGAAGGCAGAGATGGTCAAATGAGGATCTTCATCCAGGAACAATGTGGTAAGTCTTTGCTACAAAAGTACTCTAAACTGAGCACTGGGGTTCAAATGTGAGCAACTGTCTAAGGCTGTTTGGGTTTTGTTACCTCCTGTTGGGCCAATCCTCTATTTAATGTCACCCAGGAGATTCCTGAGGCTGGGCTGTTGTGCCAGACTTTCCCAGAGAACTGCTTTCCTGGTCACACGTGGAAATTAAGGGAATGCACCGGAGGACTACCAGGACGTGAGCTGTTAGGCGAGAGCTAACAAGTGACTTGAGAGGGAGCTGAGATACTGGGAGTGAAACATCTGAACCCTCAAAAACTTGCTCAATTGTTTCTTGATTTTGCTAGGTAGTTTTCTGCTTGAGTTAGTTCCTCAGACGTCTGAGGCTGTGCTCCTTCGCTTGCTCTGTAAGTGATCTTGTCTGAGTATTTTGGTGGTCACCTTCATATCTGTGCCCAGGCTACAGGCAGGAGCTGAGTGTTTCTTTGTTGTTTTAATGTGATTCATTCTCAAAGCCTCACACAGACTATGCATAAAAGGGACTCGTGGCTCCCTTTTTTTCAGAGATGTGGTGGTAGTGCAGTCTCTTGTATGCAGTAACTTATTAATTCAGTTAGTGCTAAAAAAAATCTGCAGTGAATCAGGTGAGCATCTACAGTCTTGAATATCATACTGGAGAGGCCAGTAAAAGAGGTACAGCAGAAGCACAAGCTGATAAAAAAAGATATTGGATTATATCCAAGACAGATATAGGGTTTATTGGCTTGGATGTAATGCTGTCTGATGTCTTTCTGACATTGAATTAGTTTTCACTGAGCAAATCCAGGTTCTTATGTGCTGTATTCGCTAGCCATTGTGGATATCTGTGTGACTGTGCTGTAGAGATGCCTCATCTCTGTCTGGCCTCTCTGGCCTCATCTTCAAGGAGCCCCAGTAAGGACTTAGGTGAAAAATGTAGGATGAAAGTCTACAGAAATGTTTAAATGGACACTATTAGACAAATGTTCTCTCTAGCAAGCTAAGAAAAGCTTTCTGATTTAGGCCAAATCTGATATCTCTAGATCCTCCACTGCAGCTGTGTATTGCCAATTGGATAACATCCYTATGTTATAAAAACTGCAACCATATCTGTCCTCCAAAGGTCTTACCACCCTCTTTTCATATCAAAGTACTTGTACCTGGTACTTCTGAATATGATGAACTGAAACTTCTGTTTGGAAATAGCAGTCTATAACCATGCAAGGTGTTTTGTACTTTGGTTTAAGTTGCCAGGTTTCCTGTGTCTCAGTCCATTCAAGTTTTGGCAATTTGAGGGTGAACAAACATGCATGCACACACACACATTTTCTTTGAGATATTATTAACAAGAATGTAGAGGATTTATTGCAGCATTCCTGCTTGATGGGTAAACAAGTTTGTTCTGGCTATAGGCTTGAATCCCATCCAACTTTGCAGAAATGATCTCCCAGCTTCCACTTAGGCAGTCATTTAACATTACTTTCCTTCAGCTATTGATATTTGTCATTGTATAAATGTCTCTGTGTTTTTACTTGTCTTTATAAAATACAATACACTGCTCTACATCCATTCTATTAAATCAAGTGAGATTCATAAAAAATTTGACCAGGTGCTGAAATTTCTGGTCAATTCAGTGGGGTATAAACAGGTACCTCAATTCTCATGATGGGCCCCATGAAGTCTTTGAAACCGCAGGTCCAGAAGGCCTTGCAAAACCTTACCACTCCCTTCCTAATGCTCCTGTGGTTGCACTGAGCCACTCTTACCATGAGGAAAGCCTGGGATGATGTCCACCAGCAGAGTACAAGAACCAGTTGAACTTGCATGTGCTGAGTTACTGCAGAAAAACTACACTATGATGTGACACCCACTTCACTGATATGGCCGGACTATGCCCTAGCTCTTCCCCAGCCTAGGCTTGCAGATTTTCTTTCCAGAAAACCAGGGAACAAGGAGACGGAATGGAGGATGTCTGGGTTTCATCCTAGACCTAAGTCATGAGCTTGGGGCATGCACCTCCACCTGTGAAATGCTGAGAAATGATCCTGGGTTTCTGAGTTACTGCTGCTGTGTGTTGCCTGCTACAACAACTACTGAAAACATGCCTGGATTTTAAAAGTAGTAGTCCAGGAAAAGGCTGATATCTTGCTCTCACTATATGAACTTGTCTCAGAGTGAAAAATGTGAAACATGGGTAGAGAAGGGTCACTTGGTACCAATAGTGCTGGGCTTGTCTTTGTATTTTAAGCGTGTTACCTCCAGGAGTTCTCTGGCAATTAGGCAGTGGTTGAAGAACTTAAACTTTAGCCTTAAGCATTGAGGGAGGTAATAGGGCACCTACTTCGCTCTTCAGAAGTTAGTCCCAAATGGCAGCCTCCTTCCCAGTCCCCTGGGATAACTATGAGTACCATGGAGATGTGATCAGGGCATTAGAGACATCACTGCACCTTAGGATAATTGAGCTTGACCATAACAAAATGTGATTACCTTAGAGCTGGGCAGCTAATACACAGGGAAGAACTAGATATATTTTAAAATAAAACAGTACAATGTTAAAGAAAAGCACATGACATTAAAAAAGATTGACTTAAAAATAAATCTCTCAAACTTCCATCCTCTGAAGTTTATTAAAGAAAACTGAATTGCACTGGAGTCTGTACCCTGATCATGCTGCAGTAAATCAAATGTTAGCAACAAAGACTGAAGCTGACCATCTGATTAATTTTGCCCAGTGCTTTGCTATCCCAGGCAATTATGTTATATACATCATTTAACACACTGATCAAGCATCACTTCAAAACTGACCGCATAGCTGTTCCCCTCTTGGTTCTGGAAAGAGGCTCCCCTGGAGCATCACTGCTCAGCAGCAGCAGCAGTCTTCTAATTTCCAATTTCCAGTCCTGAGGAGTTTACTTGCCTTTGCTCTTGAACCAAATGTAGTTTCTTGGCTTATAGCAGCCATCTAATCCCCTCCATGATCTACAGTACTCCACAGAGACACATTGTTCCTTCTTGCAGCCCTTCTCTGCACCTATTCAAGTTGGCTTTCATCTACATGAGCATAGCTGACCCAAATTGTGCAGAGTATTACTGTATTTATGTTTATACATCAGTAGCTGGTGACTGAGACTAGGAAGTATCAATGTGATATCTAGCATAACTTTTATTCAAACTATTTATAGCAGCCACATTTATTTCTTATTATTACTCTGAAGTGGAAATGCTCAGCTTCAGATTTGACTGTAGTGTATTTACTGCAGGAGAAATAAATAATTCAGYTGGTATTTCCAAAAATATAATTAGTTGATGAGTCAGAGAAGAATTTCATTTTCCTAAATRTTAAGGCTTGAAGATTGGGATTATCATGATCAGCGTGTCTGACCTGTGACTCTGTCATGTTTTAGGACTCTGCTGGTAATTCTTGCGTCAGTTTGTAATTAAGCTGGAAGATTGTTCAGACAAGACTGAATAAAGGGCCCAAACCACATTCTTGCAATTTGCTGAATGTTATTTCACACAACACAAACAAAAGGTACAGCCCACAGACAAGCCTGCATCTGGTGATTCATCATTTTCATTTAAAAATTTAAGACAATTAACATTTACTAATAGGCTAATTTCCGATAACTCTGTGCACATTTTTAGAACATCATACATCACTGTGAACCACTACATATGTGTGTGTGTGTATATATATATATTTAAGGCAATGAAACATATTTCTATTTATGGGAATCCAAGTCTTACCAAGAACCTGTATCAGCCATGTGAAATGTGAAAACAGAAAAAGAGGCAGCTGGGATAAAATGAAAAGGCATAAACTAATCAAACTCCAGGCTGAAATAAAAGCTGCCATGAAAGAAGAAACTGAAAACCAAAAATGAACACCAAGTAGAGCAAAAGATCAATATTTTATTGACTGGAAAACAGACCGCTAGGTACTTGTTGGTCAGTCATTATCCATATTGATTTTATGCCACTGCAGTTCAGCTGTGGCTTAGCTATGCACACATATTCTTTTTTTCTTTTCTCTTTTTTTCATTTTTCTACCTAAAGTAATGGTTTGCTTCAGTATGAATAAAGCCCACTCAAGTCAGCCAAATAACTCTATGCGCTTAAGGTCAGAGTTTAAAGGAGAATTTGCAACTTAAAAGACATGGGAGATGAGGACTAAAATGGTGCTGAGCAGCGCAGAATCTGCCATCCTTAATATCACTGCACCACTCACAACAGCCTGGTACAGACGCTGTAACATGAATCAGGCCATTGTAACATACAGAATGGAAGAAGTGAGAAGAGAAATGCTTTTAACTCAGCTCTAGATGACCTTCAATAATAGACACTTGAGCGCTGAAGCTCAGCAAGCAGATACAACCTTCTCAAAGCCAGCTACCTAGAAACTAATACCTTGTACTACAAGTGAGGACTGCTTTGCTTGCAATGACATTACCAATTCTTTACATAATATTAGCAAATGCATGTGGCACATGGCAAAATGAATCGGGTATTGGTTCTGCAGAGCCTAAAGCCCGCTATAAGCAAGCAGGCATTTACAAAAAAGGGGTAGACTGTGGATCAAAGACCTAGCAGGGTGGAAAAGGTAAGGCCATTAACAGTTTTTTGATTGCTGGCAAATGGGCTCTGAGGGGAGGAAAGTACAAGGGTAAAGGGACAGGTACAAGTTGGGTCTTGTCTCTACTAATAAAAAAAATATTTCATGCATGTATTTGAAGGTCTAGTGAAGACAATGGAGACAGAGTCTTAAGGTATATTAGCTATGGGAAAGTGTACATCAGCACTATCCAATCTTGGGCAATCCTTACCTGTTACAGTAGCTCAAAATATGGCTTTATTTATGTTCTAAAACAGTTATGCCTGAAAAATTAAGTACAGTTAACCAATTTTGGGAAAGGACCTGTCACTCAGTTTTTTTGATGACTAAAAACTACGTTTCTGAGGAGCAATCTCAGTAAGGAGAAGAAAATGACTTTTTTCCCCTTTATCTGGCCCTGGAATGGGCCTCTCTGACTTGGTGGCCCTCTGTACCCCCTCCTCCCACTTTCTGCCTGCTTTGTCAGCAGCTTTTTTGCCCGAAGTATGGAGGAAGTTGATAGTTACAAGTTGTTCTCATCAATGTTATGATCCAATAGAAAAATGCAYGTGCCCAGCTTTCCACACCAAGGTCTACATCTGTGAAGCAGTGCTAATGCCTAGTCATTAGTCATATGCCATATAAACTTTTCACAATCCTCCTTGGTTCATGGCAGATGAAATGTAAATTTTTAAGCTTCTAACAGCAGAGTGCAGTGTGTTACAAGGAGAAACATACTGTAGTTAGATTTAAAATATATACGAATCTTTTCTGCATTATTTTCTTAGCCAGTATGGGTCTGTGTAAATTTTTTTACAAGCAGTTGAGAACTATGATAAAATTAAACTGCTGTTGGAAAGTTACTTGATTGACTAAATAACTGTTATACCTTTTTAGATTATTTTCTTACTGCAGAGTAATGAAGTACATGGTTACAGAACAAGAATAATGCAGCTGTACAGCTCTCCACAGAACTATCAAGCAGAGCCACATTCATGACAAAGGACATCATCCTGCCGAGTGAGGAATCCTTGGCCCACCAGCGAGACAGAGCATTTTGCGCAGTTAAAGCATTCCCCATGCCACTGGCGCTCTTCAAATGAGATAAATTTGGCACCTCCGAGAGCTGAAAGAGATTATGAGAGAGAAGATGTGAATCCAGTATTTCTGGACATGGTTCAGAAATGCAACAGATTGTTTTCTGATGTGTGATCAGGTTGTCATTCATATAGCAAACAAACAAATGAACAAAAATCCATAGTCTGAAATATCCTTTGTTGGCTGAACTGAAAAAAACCTTTAAAATTAAATACAATGAGAAATATTTTAAGCAAAGCCACAAGTCACTTGCTTGTTTTCATATCCCGTTATGAACTCTGAACAGAATGGGTTTATCAGAATGTCCATTCAGGTTTGCTGATCTTCCCAACAAACTTTCATGAAAATTATTTGCAATGTGTTGATACATATAGTTTCTATACAACACTGAGTGAAATTTAATTATTTACACCTAATTTTCTTCAAGATGGAGTCTTTCAGAAATCACCAGATCATGGAGTTCCTAGCATGAGTATCTGAAATAAAACATCGGTGTATTTGGTGTTCTTTTGGTGTTTTTTTGTGGGTTTTTTGGTTTGTTTGGTTTTGGTTTGGTTTGGTTTGGTGGTTTTTTTTTTTTGGTAAAATCATGCCCATTTGATTGGGTATTCATCATTTTATTTGTCCACTTACATATGCAGCACACACCTGTAACAATCAGTACTCTTCAACAGTTGAGTCCACACATAATATAATTACAATGCAGAACACCAGCAAATGCTCTTGGAAAACTTCAGCTATCACAGACTGGTGACCTATATGTCTAATCATAAATCATCTAAGTACACAAGGATGCATGCCATAGAGCTTTGTTGCATTTGGCAAGCTTTCTAATTTGACAGGTGTGCCTAACAAGCAGGCAGTTAATTCGTGTCCGATTTGATCATATTTGCATTTAAAAATAAAGCTGAAGAAATTACAGACACGTGGGACTTGAGTGCACAAGAAGAAACAGATGCCTGGGAAGAGCCAAAAAGTGCCTTTTCATATATTCGTAGGGATGGATTTTAGTACAGAAAGCACTAAATCAAACAATGAAGGAACTCCTTTTGGCACATAAAACAGCTCCTCAGCAGTCAGGGAACATGTGTGATCAGTACGTCCTAGCAAGACACGTTACATGTGACGGAGAGAAGGTCTCTCTAGTAGTTAACTCCCTTGGTCTTCCATTATGATGGGACTGTTTTTAATGCTGTTTTCTAAAGTAAAGGTCTGATTTAAGAGAAGCCTGATGGTTCATCGGTGTCTAGACCCTTCTAGAAGATGAGACTCACCTGTAATAGGTTTCTTGCAAGCAGCACACTTCTTAGCATACAATTTGCTGAAACAGTCTACACAGTATGGATATTCATCTTTGGAAATAAACCTTTGTCCAGACAGCTGGGTTTTACACGCAGCACACACAAAGCATTCTTTATGCCAAGGCTGGTCATGGTAGGTCACTCCCCCAGAAGTTATTACCTAATGTATTGACAAAAAGGACAGAGCAATGAAACAAAGGTGTGAATCTTGAAGGATTATCCAGTCCTTCATAAGTCCTTCCACTTGTTTTCACTCTTCCCATATGCACAAGAGAAGAGAGTGTGGTCACATCAATTGTTTTTCATCTGGAATATCAACTTGACTAACTGCAGTTGAACTGAACATGCCACTGGTTTGTTATTCTCTGTTTTCTGTCATAGGATAACCTCATGGTTTGTAATAAGCAGGTTAGCTTGTTATGAAATTTTTCTGTTACACATGTGGATAAAGGCATGCTCTCAGAGGAGCAATCCTCAGTGATGGACAGTGAATGAGAGAACCAATGCTGACATTATGGCTAATCTCCAACTGGAACTGGSGTTTTGCTGTCTCACAACTGAAACACTATTTTAAGTAGGAAGAAAGAGACAGTAAAGAAGCAGAATTGAGACAGAAAGGAGATCTACACTGCCAAAGGAAGAAAAAAATGGTGTTTATCAGTGTCATCAAACTTCTCATTCCCTGCAACTCACTCACAGCTCTCTACTGGTTATTTCTGAAGAGGGAAATTTCCAGTTGCTCTATGGCTTCCATATGTGTGGTAAAGAGCTGGTTTCACAGAAGTTGTGAGAGACTGTATAGAGAAATTTCTGTAGCAATAAAGATGAGCTGTATAATAGTGTTTCTACTGTCAAGTCACATGCATGACAATGAATGAATGAATGAATGAATGAATGAAKATAGTTGGAACATGAGGGGAAAAAGTTGGAGAAACTTAATTAAGTAGAAATAATGGCACCATCAAATTTCCCTGGGGAATACAGTTTAGGGAAATAAAGAATAATACTGGGTGATGTCAGGCAATAAAAAAATTTAAATGGTTCCCGATCCCCTTAGCATTCCAGCATTGGGCTACATCTAACTCTCATTTGCTTTTCCATTAAAATCTCAAAATATCTGGCACAAAATTCAAGACTCCAGTTTGGCAATTTAATCTCTTTGGGCTCAATTCTTATTTATGGGAACTGATGCGAGTTTAAGTAGTAAAATTGTTTTAGCTATTATGTAGGGGGACTCTTTGCATTCCTAGAATTTTTAAGAAGCAAATCCTGATTATTTCACGTAAGTGCTGCCAACCTCAATGCCTCTAATAAACATAGAGCAGAATTACTGTATTTGCCACGTGATCATTTAATGCAAATTAAAGCCTAGATGTAGACACACAGGAATATATAGAAGTACTTTCTAAAGTTTAACTACTGAACAAAAAAACAGGCAGCAGATTTTTCTTAAATTAAAAGCTTTTGTTAGAGGTAGAGGTTTACAGATAAACATTAAATAAGTTTAGAAATTGTAAGTTATTTGATGAAGTGAAAAAAAAAATTTTTTTCTTCCAGAGTGATACAGGTACTAAAGAATAAGTTAAATTTTGCCATAAAAAGCAGCTTAAAACATTTCCCTAGAGAACAGTATCACACTAGAACAGTGTGATACTTTGAGTATTTTCATCAATCAGAGACAATTTTAAAACGTGAGAAACTGAGGGAGGGATGAATTGATTTATTTGTATTTGGGGGAAAAAAAGAAAAACTCATTTGAAATCAAGCTTTCTGGTACCCACRGGGGAAGCATCACGTATTGAAACAGTAGGACTCTTGACTAGCATTATCACAACTGAATATTACTTAATCTGATTATTGCCTGATACATTTCAAGAGAAAACCAGGCAAGACTGTGAATGCTTTGCTCAGCTTAAGTGGCTTATTATGCATATGAATATATCTGAAAAATGTTGGAAAGGGAGGCGTGTTTATCAAGGCAAAATCAGATATTACCAGGAAAGAAGGGTTTTACATAATTTTCAGGGAAATTTCAACCTTTGTTAAAAAGTGCAAACAAAAGAACCCCAAAGCGTTTGTTTTGGTCAATAAATTTATTTCAAATATAATAAGGCTTACATTAATGTTAATTAGAAGGGCACAGCAGACACTGTCGCATTTAGCTTTCAGCGTCCAATACCAATACCAATGCTCTTACTCTTAGTTCACCAGACATTTTATATGATCCAGCCCCTTCCCCGCAAACAATATTGGCTCATTAGGGCAATTTTTCCATTGTATGTCTAATTACCTTTTTGCAAGAGTAGCAATGGTGAGCAAATTGCTTCTCAAAACAGGGCACGCAGTAATTCTCATTGTCTTTGGTGATCAATGGTTTTGTTCCCAATGGCTGCCGGCAATACTGGCAAACGAAACAGGATTCATGCCATGAACTTCCCTTAAATTCCATTTTACGGGAACCTGCAAAAACCCAAAGTGAACAATCCCCCCAGATATAGCCTTGTAACATAAGTTTTAATGTCAGGAAGACTCTGGTTTGTAATCTTCTATCTCAGTATTGTATTACCCAAGAAAGCACTTATCCTCAATTTAATAGAGTCAAGTATGTACTTGAAATTTCAAGAACACATTCAGCGCCGTATGATCACCTGGCAAAAGATGTGCTAAATTGCCTAAGCGGTGATTTTTAGAGTCTGTCCTTACATGAATCTTTTAGGGTTACTTCTCTGTGATATGCTTTACTTGCTCAGAGTTTCTCTCAGGCCAGCCAACTCAGTGATGATATTCAGGTACACAGCACTTTTATAAATTAAAGATTAATTTGTTGGATGTTTAGTACATCTATTAATGTCCTGTCTTTTGTCTTCCTTAAACTAAGGCTCCTTCACTTATAAATGCATTATCTTATTCAGCTTAAGCTGGCAATTTTTTTTAAAGTAAATATCTTTTCTGTGATAAAGCATACTACACTGCCTCTTCTTATAGCTCATCATTTCCGTCCTAGGTCAACAGTTTTTTTATCATGTTTAACTAGATGCTTTTAACGCAGTGCAAGGACAGATGCAATCCCAAAAGAAAATCACTCAGTTAAATGTCTGCCAGAGGAGTTTCAGAGCTCTTAGCTCTGTGTGCAGGTGCCCCGTACACCTTAATTTAGGTGTGTAAATCTAAGATACGCACATATATCTGAGAACGATTTTTCCAGTGATTCTCCACCATAACTTCCTCCCCTGCTGGTAGCATCAGACTGCAAAGAGAGGTGCCAGGTGCTTTTCCATCCTTTCCACAAGAAGAAAATTGCTGATATAACTGATTAATGCCACAATACCTGTTTCCTGGACTGTGGGGCTAGCGGAGAGAGAAACTACTGGTTGTATTTCAACATAAAAGGTTTGCAGCTTCCTCCCAGTGATCAGAAGGCTGACTTCACTGCGTTTGCCTACTGGGTCTTTTCAACACAGAGCTAGCAAGCTGATGACAAAGAATTTAATGATTTAGAAATTGATTGGCATCCCCATGCCACTTTAATTCTCTATTTGCACTGTTACTCCTACCCTTGGCACCTGCTGCAASGATTTAGTCTCCTAGACTCTGGGGCAAAATCTGCACGGTGGATATACACCAGAGGATAATGATGCAAACCCCACTATATTCTAGTGCTATTCTCATCACATCTAGTAAGGCGTGCCTCTTAGACAACATGTTTAAACTATATCAAATCTAAACAGTATATCGTCCTTAAACTGAACACAACTATATTGCTACAACATTTATTTCCACTAATACAGCTTTTACCTGTAATGAAAAGGAAATAAACTGTAAAAGTACATAGTTGCATCAATTCTACCATTGAGAAGGATCACAGGTCAGCAGGAGAGCACCTGAAGAGCAGCACAAAGGAATTCCAGCCACTCCAGCCAGTAAGTCAGCTTCATCGGGGGCCAACTTAAATGTCTCCATGCAAACACACGTAGCATGGGGAATAAACAAGAGGAGTTAGAGATGTGTGCACACCTGCAGGACCACAGAGACATGGTGGGATGGCTCCTATGATTGGAGTGTTGGGATGGAGGGATACAGGCTCTTTAGGAAGGACAGGCAGGGGACACAAGGAGGGGGTGTCGCCCTCTATGTCAATGACCAGCTGGAGCGCATGGAGCTCCACCTGGGGATGGATGAGGAGCCAACCCAGAGCTTATGGGTCAGGATTAAAGGGAGGGCAGGGACAGGTGACATTATAGTGGGGGTCTGCTACAGGCCACCCAACCAGGRAGACTGAGCGGATGAGGCCCTCTATAGACAGATAGGAGCAGCCTCACGMTCACAAGCCCTGGTCCTCRTGGGGGACTTCAACCACCCCGATATCTGTTGGAGGGACAACACGGCAGGGCATAAGCGATCCGGGAGGTTCCTGGAATGTGTTGACGATAACTTCCTTCTCCAAGTGGTAGAGGAGCCAACGAGGAGAGGTGCTATGCTGGACCTTGTTCGCACCAGCAAGGAGGGGCTGGTGGAGAATGTGAAGCTCAAGGGCAGCCTTGGCTGTGTGATCATGAAATGGTGGAGTTCAAGATCCTTAGGGCACCGAGGAGGGCGCGCAGCAAGCTCACTACCCTGGACTTCAGGAGAGCAGACTTTGGCCTTTTCAGGGATCTGCTTGGTAGAATACCATGAGATAAAGCCCTGGAGGGAAGAGGGGCCCGAGAAAGCTGGTTAATATTCAAGGATCACCTCCTCCAAGCTCAGGAGTGATGCATCCCAACAAAGAGGAAGTCAGGCAAAAACGCCAGGAGGCCTGCATGGATGAACAAGAGGCTCCTGGACACACTCAAACACAAAAAGGAAGCCTACAGAGGGTGGAAGCAAGGACAGGTAGCCTGGGAGGAATGCAGAGAAATTGTCCGAGCAGCCAGGGATCAGGTTAGAAAAGCTAAAACCCTGATAGAATTAAATCTGGCCAGGGACRTCAAGGGCAATAAGAAAAGCTTCTACAGGTACTTTGGGGATAAAAGGAAGACTAGGGAAAATATAGGCCCTGTCCAGAATGAAACGGGAGACTTGGTTACCCAGGATATGGAGAAGGCWGAGGTACTCAATGACTTTTTTGCCTCAGTCTTCACTGGCAAGTGCTCAAGCCTCACTGCCCAAGCCACAGAAGGCAAAGGCAGGGACTAGGAGAATGAAGAGCCGCCCACTGTAGGAGAAGATCAGGTTTGAGACCATCTAAGGAACCTGAAGGTGCACAAGTCMWTGGGACCTGATGAGATGCATCCGCGGGTCCTGAGGAAACTGGAGGATGAAGTTGCTAAGCCACTATCCATCGTATTTGAGAAGTTGTGGCAGTCGGGTGAAGTTCCCACTGACTGGAAAAGGGGAAACATAACCCCCATTTTTAGAAAGGGAAATAAGGAAGACCCAGGGAACTACAGGCCAGTCAGCCTCACCTCTGTGCCTGGCAAGATCATGGAGCAGATCCTCCTGGAAACTATGCTAAGGCACATGGAAAAAGGTGATTGGTAATAGCCAACATGGCTTCACTAAGGGCAAATTGTGCCTGACAAATTTGGTGGCCTTCTACGACGGGGTTACAGCACTGGTGGATAAGGGAAGAGCAACTGATGTCATCTACCTGGACTTGGGCAAAGCATTTGACATTGTCCCGCACGACATCCTTGTCTCTAAATTGGGGAGGCATGGATTTGACGGATGGGCCACTCGGTGGATAGGGAAGTGGCTGGATGGTCACACTCAAAGAGTTGCRGTCAACAGCTTGATGTCCAAGTAGAGACTAGTGACGAGTGGCATTCCTCAGGGGTAGGTATCAGGACCGGCGCTGTTTAACACCTTTGTCGGCGACATGGACAGTGGGATTGAGTGCACCCTCAGCRAGTTTGCTGATGATACCAAGACTGGAGGGGAGGGATGCCATCCAGAGGGACCTTGACAGGCTTGAGAGGTGGGCCCGTGCGAACCTCATGAAGTTCAAGAAGGCCAAGTGCAAGGTCCTGCACATGGGTTGGGGGCAATCCTAAGCACAAATCCAGGCTGGGAGGAGAATGGATTGAAAGCCCTGAGGAGAAAGACTTGGGGGTGTTGGTTGATGAGAAGCTCAACATGACCCGGCAATATACACTTGCAGCCCAGAAAGCCAACTGTATCCTGGGCTGCATCAAAAGAAGTGTGACCAGCAGGTTGAGGGAGGTGATTCTCCTCCTCTACTCCACTCTTGTGAGACCCCCACCTGGAGTATTGTGTTCAGCTCTGGGGCCACCAACATAAAAAAGACATGGACCCGTTGGAGCGAGTTCAGAAGAGGGCCACGAAGATGATCAGAGGGCTGGAACATCTCTCCTATGAAGAAAGGCTGAGACAGGTTGTTCAGCCTGGGGAAGAGAACCCTCCRGGGAGACCTTATAGCAGCCTTCCAGTACCTGAAAGGGGCCTATAAGAAAGCTGGAGAGGGACTTTTTACAAGGACATGTAGTGATAGGACAAGGCGTAGTGGCTTTAAACTGAAAGAGGGTAGATTTAGATTAGATATAAGGAAGAAATTCTTCACTATGAGGGTGGTGAGGCACTGGAAGAGGTTGCCCAGAGAAGTTGTGGATGCCCCATCCCTGGAAGTGTTCAAGACCAGGTTGGATGAGGTTTTGAGCAACCTAGTCTAGTGGAAGGTGTCCCTGCCCATGGCAGGGGGGTTGGAAGTAGATGATCTTTAAGGTCCCTTCCAACCCAAACCATTCTATGATTCTATGATTCTATGAATGCTACAGGTTGAACCACGACATCAGTAACCTAGTATTTATACTAAGGCAATAATTCTGCACAGCCCAGACCTTATTGTTTGGCATTAAGATCTACTGAAAAATAAAATTCCTCTGTCACTGCCAAATTTACTGATGTCCTTGGCCAAAGGTTCCCAAACTAGTAGTCATGAGGCCATGGCAGATAGTTTGCAGCTGGTATTTGGAGTTATGCGTGTTATACAAACATTGAGGGTAGTTCATTTTTCCAAAAGTTAGGGACCCATTTTCCTAAGCAAGCTGCTTCATTTTGCCACGTACAGTGCTGTGGCTTCTCTTAGATGCCTCTGACAAGGCAGCTTTTAGGCAATCTCTCGGCTGCATGAGCTTTACTGGTGTGGTAGCAATGAAAGGCCTAGAGGATGTCCTGAACAGACATGATCAAAAGCTGAGAAGCAGTTTAGTGGAAAGTGCAGAATTTTCAAGGTTGCTAATGTCAGGAAGTAAACCTACTGTAAACACAAATGTACTTGTATTCTTTTTAGTAAAAATACTGAAAATGATTTGAACACAGAATGTCATATTTTGACAATTTAAACAAAAAATATTTCTGAGTGAAAGAAATGGTATAAAGAACGTGAGCTGAAGGTCTGGTCAATGTGACAGACAAAATGCAGATGTCTTGTCTAATCTGGCACTCCTGCTAATGATAGCTCTGTTTGTCTACCTACACTCACAGTGGGATATGCTTCCTAAGAACTGTGACAGAATGAGGGACTCAACATGAACACATTTTACCCTATCTTGAACTCTAATATTCTTTATAAGGATTCATAAACCCTGTCAGTGCTAGACCAGAGGTATCTGCCTGCCCTCTCTTCGCTGCCAGGAGGGTACTACACACAAAGGAGAAGTAGTCACCTGAAAGCTGTTCTGAAAATCAAGGACCTTGTAGCTCAGTCGTTCAAGGATGTAGTTATAATTAAAAATGCAGTTCCATTTTTCACCGAAGGGTCCCTGTTGTCTTACCAGGCATAATGGTCTTCTGGCAGTGGAAACACTTAGATGAATACTCATCAGAGTAGCATTCAGTACACAGCAAGAGCTCGTCCTTGGCAGCAAACGGTTTCTCCACCAGCGAGCGACTGCATTTGGCACACTTGAAGCACCCCTCATGCCAGTGGCGGCCTTTGTAGGCCAGATCCTTGGAGAAAGTAAGTCCATGTTAATGAAGAYATTTCTTTACAGCGTTTTTATCCCTCAGCTCCTCCCAGAAATAAAGTGAAAAATGGAGAGCATTGCAATGGGGACTTGAAGAGATGACATGTGTATCCAGCGGTAGGTGTGCTCAGAGGCGATACCACTACTCAATGTCACTGTCAGGATATTTTGTAGATCTCTTGCAGAGGCCATTAGGAGCTGCTTTGGCACAGGCAATAGTCCTTACTTATGTAATATCAGAGTTATGTTTTTATTGGAAGGACCATTTTATATTTTACAGTTGGCCTTCAAGGGGAAACAAATGATCAACATTTTTAATGTGCACAGGCCACCTGACAAGAAGTGCATTCTCTACAGACTTTGAAATGAACTTCATGTATTTTTTAACGTTACTACTTTTTCTTCCAGCTGACACTACATAACACTAAAGAAAGATCATATTATTGCAGAAAACAAGCAATTAAAATCTCATTGAGAACAAAATGATTCTAGGAAGATTATTAAAAAAGCATTGCTTTTGTTTACACCTAATATAACTCCTCCTAAAAACTTGGCATAAAAATGTTTGTTTAAGACTCAGCAGGCTTAGGGGATGAAAAAGCTAACAGTATATGTATGAGACCTCCACAAAGAATTCAAAAAAAGAGCAAACAGCAGATTTTATTTTTCCAAGCTTAAAAAGACAAGGGAAAACTCACCACCAAAAAACCCGCTTACCTCAAAAAATAAACCAGACCCTTCCAGGTCTCCTTTATAAGTAAGAAGCACAAAAGGACACAAATCCAATCTCATTTTTCTCCTTTGTCAGATCCCCACCCTTTAAAATGCTAAAAATGAAGTACATACCATGCTTCATTTCAGGAGGTGCTGAGCACTTACCACTTCCATTTGCGTTAGTTAGCACTCTGAACCTTTTAGAAAATAGGCTATCGCCCCAGAGCAGCCTGAGGCAAAGACTGGGTAAGAAGGAGAGGAAGAGAGCCAAGCTCTAGCACCTTGGAGGTGGAACAACCAGCTGTAGATCTCTGTGGGCCACTTTTCTAGCTGACTCTGGCCTGTTGCACTCCTTTCTTGTTGCTCCTGCTTTTTTCTCCCAGTTTTCCCTTCCACTCAGTCCAAAGACATGACTTCTTGTTAATGATCTTTGACATTGGTAGTCCTGCCACTTAATTTTCAATTTTAAAAGTGGAATTAGTCAGCTCAGAGCATATGTTCTCCAGGTGACCCTGACTGGAACCACGTGTACAAGTTTGCTGTTGAAAAATGCTGATGAGAGTTTAAGAAGAGTCTTCATCCAAGTCGGCAATTTCCTTGGATGATTCCTTTACAGTACTGAGCTGTACTCAGACAATGTGCTTTGAAAACCATGAAGTGCTTTGGCTGGGGAGGCATCCTGAGAGGCTTATTTTAATAACTTTCTGACCTTTTATTTCAAAAGAACCTAGGCAAAGGGAGCATGGGGAGAAGGTGAGCCCTACATACTGAACTTGGCAAAACACAGGCATTTTGACAGGTTTTATCTAAACTTAAAATTCAAAGAAGTCAAGTGTACAGGCTGTAAATCGAAGTATGGGGTACTGGAAACCCTGTCAAAGACCATAGAGGAACTCATATTATTAATTAATATTCTAAAAAAGGGGAGAGGTGAAAAGAACACCAAGCCCAGAAACACTGCCCCTAACATGCCATCTATGAGATGAGCAAGTAAGCATGGAATTAAGTTAAAATTAAAATATACTTCATTTCCAAAAGACAGAGGGAATAATATACAAATTATAAACACGGTTTCTTCTCAGCTTGACATCTGCATGTCAAGCTTTTACCTACAGTAAAAGTAATTTATCTAATACTCAAAATACATTTCTCAATGCAYATGTCTCAGAAATTCTGAAGTTTCATTCAACCTGATCTACTGAATTGCACCAGCACCCTACCTTCACTCAAGCACTGTGCAGTCTCTGCAGCTAGTGAGCGACTGGAGGTGAAGCATGGAGTCCAGTTGCGGTCCACACATACACTACAGCATCGACATATGTTTGAGGTATACKTCTGTGCAGATTTCTTAATCTTTGGCCCTGAAGCTTTCCTATTCTGGGAAAATAGCACTGTTTCTCTGCTGTGTGTGGATGTACAATGGCTATGCTTAGGTCCCTTCACCAGCACAGTGACATGCAGAGGGTTGGATACAGAAKCTGCCATTAAAGAAATGGGCTTTGTGTGTAATTTAGCAAAGAACAAGAAGTGAAAGCTAAATCTTTACCTTGGAATCGCACTCAATAGGTTGCTTGCACTCTTCACAGGGGTTGGCAAACAGGCTGTCATAACATGTAACACAGTAAGTGTTTTCTTCTCTTAATGCATACTTCCTTCCACGAAGAGACTGCAGGCAGTAATGACAGTCTGTGTGATTGCTGGTCATTCTGGTGGGGTTCTCCACGTGATCTGGAAAGATGGAAAAATCATGTAATTCAGTGGATGACCATTTGCTTGCCCAAATAATAAATAGTGCTGCTTTACCTGTTAAGGTTAGGACAGGCGTTTCTTGGTCATTTGCAGTGCCCTGGATTTCTAATGGTGGGCTGTTCCATAATAAAATGGTAGTCTTTAACAACATATACTTTGTATTGTGTTACCTACGTAATGGGCAGCAAGAAGGCTGCTTCAGCTTRATCTAATGGTACTTACACTGATAGGTCAGATGATACCTGAAAATGAAGCCATCTTCACATTCTCTACGTACAACTACTGACATTATGAGCATTATGTACTGGATTGTGWGACATGGTTTATCCAGAAATCAGGGAATGGAGATAGAAGCTATGGTTCAAAAATTAAACCAACTGCAGAGTTAAAAGGCCAAAGAGAAGTGGCAAGCACTCTGTAGTGTGTTCCTGGCTTTCTTTTGCCATTCCTGCCTTTCTGCTCATTCCTTCCTTTTCAAAATAGGCCCACGTCTACCTRGCTGAACAGAAGGAAGACAAGGGACTCCAAGCTATATGGCTGGTTTTGCATAATCCCAGCTGTGCTGCTAGCATTTGGTAGCAATGTAAGGTAACACAAATACCCCTGGATAGCAAAAGAGCAAAATATAAAGAGAAATAAACTAAACCATAACTCAAACAAAATCATAACTTAAAGTAAGTTTCCCTTGTTGTTATTGGAAAAGGTTGTCTTTTCCTACATGTTTCTGTATTGCCAGGTTCCACGCTGGCAGTGCCAGAATACTGTGAGACAGATTAAATTTCTGTGCCAGACAAGTGCAGGAAATACCACAAACCTATTGAGAGCCAATTGTACGAGTTTCCCATCCTTCAGTTTTCCAGGCTAAAGAGGCTTGGATAAGCATCCAAACCTCAGCTGCTTATAAATCTGCAATGCTGAACATGTGGAGATGAAGACTTATTTCAGTCTTCTTGCTGCTGRTTGGATCATCAGCACTTTGCTAAAATTGGGTCTTGATTCCTGGGAATGAAGGAAGAGGAATCCAGAAAGTTCCCAATGAAGCAAACCCAGAAACATCTGCTGGACTCATTGGATTGCACTCTTCATTAAACTCCTTGAGTGTCGCTGCAGTCGGTGCCAGCAAACATAAATTTTAGAGGATCTGAGAACAACCCGGGAAGGTCTCCTAAAATATTTACATATCAGTGACTTTTGGCTGAAAATTTTGCACTTTGGATAACAGTGCAAATTAGTTTATCTTAACCAGATGCAAAGCCTKAGAGTAAGAAAGAGAAGCATATGAAGAACAAGATGCGAGGGAGTACTTGCCATCACAGAGCTTACATCTAGTCCATTTAGAATTACTCCCTCATACTTGTTTTCGTTCACTCACTGCCTGTCTTACACCCAGGGTTCAGTTTTAAAAAGGCATTTAATCTTTTTCTGGGTTTCTGCTTTGTAAGATRTAATCCAATATGATTGTTTGAACTATGAGAAAAAACAATTACTGCAGGTCTCCACTGGCACCAATGCATAAGATCAGGCATTTATTAATCTATTCCTGGAGGGATAAGAGTAAGACAGGGAAAAGGGGGCAGGGAGAGAGGCTATAATGCTTATCTCAGACCAAAAGTAATGACCTGATCATTTGGCACAAGCTATGGAAAACTTGTTCCTGTAAATTGAAAATCTTTTGAGTTGAATTGATTTACTGTATTTCTGACTGCCCTAAATCTTTGTGCTAGCCAAGACAGAGTGTAGTAAGGAATCAAATAATCTGTAACTCCGATCAGYGGGAAACATGCTTGCTTAAATATATTACAGATGTCTTTTATGTGATATCCTTGGAATAATAGTATAACAGGGCTTGAATCTGGACTTGCATTGCTTTAAGATCAAACAGAGATTTGAATGTGAAATGAATGAACCCATGTATATGAGAAAATTACATCCATCAGCTTGTACATTTACACAACATGACATATAAAACCAGACACAGCGCAGTAACTCAGTGCATGATCACTACATAGTCATCACCAACATCAAGGTTAAGTTTTGCTCATTTTCTATATTGGGGAAGCAGTATAAATTGGTGGCTAGGGAGACAATCAAGGAATGTTTGTGGTTAACTGGGCTCCATATTCAAGGTCATAGGACAGGCTTGAAACTGGGTTTCAGAGGAATTCTCATTCCTTTTTTTGTGGGAGTTAGAGTTATGAACTGCCTCAGAGGATAACCGTGATTAGACTACCTTTCTGATTTCCTCTCTGCTGAATCAGTACCCCAGCTTCTTAACACAGTTTCATCTCAGCCTAAGAGTGGYGACAGGAAAATCCTAACAGGGAATGCAGGAAGAGCTTATCTGTTGCTTCTAGTGCTTTTTGTTGTACAAAGTGCACCAACAAATAGCTTCAGATATCTGCAGATACATCTCTGTTTTTTCATTCTAATGAATGGCAGTAGGTTTTTAAGGTACTGAAAACTCTGCATACCCAACAATTTTCTTCAAAAAGTGGTTTTCTTGATTTTTTTTTTTCTTCCCAGGAAGCCAATCTGTTCCAGGAAGCCTGGGTTATATACACATACAAGACCTGCTATTGTAATACTCCAGAACTTCTGAATCTGTAATGTAGTTATCCTCCTAAAAACCTATATGGATGTGGGAACAAAGGGCCATTACTCCTCTTTTACAGATGACAGTGGTTGCTTGAGAACATGAAAAGAACACGCCCAAGACCAGAGTCAAAGCCTGGGGGTGTCCTTGAGCTGCTCCTCTAGTAAAGCGCTCCAGTCACCCAAGGCTTTGTTTCAGAAAAAGTCTTCAGGGTTTGACCGTGATGATATAAAACCGTATTTGGGAATGAAGCAGCGACGGTATGAAAAAGAGTGATGATTTTTGCAAATCTCTTGGCAAAGGTCTGGGTAACCTTTGTGAACTGCTTTTACCATTAGACAATGCAACAAAAAAAGTGAATCTCGTCTCCCCCAGCACCACTTACCCTTGCTCCAATAAATAAGTAATGGTACGAGCACCACRTAGTTAAGTAGAATGTTTTTCTTGTGCTTTGATCCTAATCCCTAGAGAAATATGTTTACTTTAAGTTTGCTGGAAGCTAGACTTTGTGTTTTGAAGGTCAGTTAAGAAATCTCTGGAGGTCTGATGCTATTCACTCTCATGGAATGAAACGCTGACTCCAGCATTCCAGCTGCTAACTCATGTCCTAGGCACAGGGAAAGACTGCGATGTCTTCATTCCTTGGGAAAAGAGGATTTTGTTATCTAAATTGGAACAAAGCTAAATACCATTGATTTTTATGTATCTAGTAGGCACGGATATGTGATACCATTTTTAGTGTTAGAATATTCCAAGGGGGAGCAGAGAGGTGTTGCCAAAGATGCGAGGATATTGCAACTGGAGTCCCTGGGGTCAGATTCGAGAATGCAGCAGTCTCATGGTATGAATTACAAAGCAGATGAAAATAAAACAACAGAGCTGGCTAGTCTGCCCACTGTTCCATTAAGATTAAGATAGAATTTAGCTACAACAAATTAGGAGAGGGACTTTCTGTAGAGTMAAATGGTTTCCTATAAGATGCAGAGCACTAGAAGACTTCCGGCAAAGAAAGCTGTAAGAAAATGGTTGTGAAGTTGTGAAACCTGATAAATGTGGAACCATCAGGAACGGCATGCTTGTTTTCTCACTGGAGCTAAAAAGCACAGCCACAATGTTAATATGTCTCTTAATAATTTTTCCTGATATTTTCTATAAATGTATGTTAATCTCCCTTAGGTTATATAAATATAAAAAGCCCAGAAACATTAATCCTACTTAGATGGGAATGAATATACATAGGCAATGTAAGTATATACATCCATGTAAAAGTACCTTTTGCTTTATGGCAATTCTAAAGGACTATTTCCTGATCTAAATAAGCTATTGAACTGCATCATCTTTTTCCTTAAGAACATATAATGAATGGAACAAGGCTCTCTATTAGGGAGGCATAAAGAAAGAAAAATGATGGCAAAATAAATCATTGCAACAACACTGAAGGATAAGAAAAACAAACTGATCTATTAGGAGGGGGGCACCCCTGCAAGCCATCCCAGATACCTGTTTATTTTCAGTTAAGTGCTTTTTTTTATCTTGGAACATGATTTTGCACAAATTTGCTGATTTCATTTTCGCTATTTTGTTTTTTTTGGTGAGAGCTGCTGAACAGTTAATCACATACATTTGCAAAATACATTAGTGACTCAAGGTTACAACTGCATTGTAAAACTAACAGTATCACTATAAGGAAAAATTTCTAACAATATAATTATTTTATAAATAAAAGTTTCTAACAAGGTTCTGCAAGGAAATTTTTCCTCATTTCAGAGATCACAGTTTCTTGATTTCTCTGGATGCCTGCTACCCGCCAGAAATCTGTTATTTTGTTATTGTGACTATTCCTAATAAAAGCCCTGACCCCTCAAGAAAAATGAACTCACAAGACAGTTAAACGTATGCTATATTTTCAAAACACTGGAAATACCCTTGCTTTGTCTCTTTCTTCCCTCAGAGTAACTGTAATTTTCCCAGTAATACCTTTAGGCTATGCTTCAGTGTTTAAGGATACTAGAATTTTTGTGTTTCTAAAAATGGCTAGAGAAACAATAGGAACCAAGGGCATRTATTACAGATCGAGTCAAAACAAGTACCTACAGGAAAGTAGAGACACAGGTGTTRACTTTGAACAAGCTGTTTTGTCTCCGTGGCACAGCACAGTAACACAAAGTCAGGTCCTGGGAGCATCTGAGTGGGCGCAGAGCTCTCGCTGACGAAGTTCTGCTTTAAGTAGCCAGGATGGATGCCAACCAGGACTGTGCTGTAAGAATACGACTATASGGCTTCAAGGTCCACAAGTGGACCATCTAGGCAAAGCAGCTCATTTACAGGCTCATCTGGTAACTGCACCACACTGCATTGTACCATGTTTACACACCCCACGGCCACGAGCAAAAAGGGCAAGAGCTATGGCTTAACTAGGGGATCGAGCATTCCAGGAATTCTGTTTCACCTTAATTGGTATTGCTGTCTGCTTTGTTTACACCATGCAAACTCAAACATTGGTGTAGTCATCTAAATTCTTCCTTTATCCCAGTACAGCATAATTTGCTACTTACCTAAACTTCAAACTAGGACAAATCAGAGCAGTGAAGTACCTCAACTAAGTGTTCACAGTGGTGCAGACATACAGAAATGCTGTTGTGGAAGAGACCTGACTAGCTTATGTCCCTCAAACTCTCTTTACTAGCTACAGAGTGGGTTTGAATAGCCTAGCCCCATTGCCTCTACAGCAAGCTAGGTATTTCCTTTAATTGAGCCACAGAACTTTCACCAGCAGCATCCAGCTTGTCCAGTACAACTTGTATTTGCTACCGAGGTCAGCCTGAGCGATTTAGTTGCCAAAATTCAAATTAATGTCTCTGTATGTATCTCTCCTAATGGATATTCTTCCTCTATTGTGAGCCTTGCTAGCAAAGCTCAAGAATTACCGTAAGAGTAAACCCACTGTACAGAGAAATTAGAGGTCCGAAATAAGCATGTCAAATGTAGTAGCTGAAAGCTCCTTTTTTTTGGAAGAGGCAGACAGGAAAGTTGCTAACTGGCTACAGAAATAAACCTAGGTTATTTGCTGGATTTTTTTTTTTTTTTTTTTTTAAACTAATCAACACGTGAGAGTCAGGGAGTGCAATTCATCATTTAATACAAGTATTACACTGGTGCCCAGTGGTTCCAGTCCAGAATAACTGTCCAAGTTATTCTGAACACAACAAGCTCGGCTGATCAGCAGTATTGCTGGTCAGTAATGCAGCTCCGTGTTTAAGTAGAGACAAACTGTCAGTGGAGTGCTTGGTATTGATTCAAGTCTCTCCCGAGCTATTACCCAGGAACACAAATCCTTTTCATCTGCTCAGATTCCTGGGTGCTGTCAGTACCTTTACCAGCAGCAGTATATGAAAAAAGTAGGGTTAATGCTATGCCTTAGACAATTTATTTATTTTTCTGAAATCATTTTACCCACATTTTTTACAGGTTTTCACATAGCCTGGTACAGTCAAAATTTTCTCCTGTCTTCATTATGGAGCTCATTCCTTTCTGACTACTGTCAGATTTATAGAATCAAATGAAGCCATGAAATATTTCAACCGTGTACTGGCGTACTTTTTCATGTAAAATCCTGGCAGTATTCTCAGTCATACTCTATACATTCAACCATAAAACAGGTTAGAGGATTGCGGCTGGTACAAATGGGCCATGTGAAAAAGTATACTCAAATTAGCTGATGAGTTATATACTTAGAAGACATTTAGACAGTTTTAAATTTATTAGCTTCAGCTGCCCGAGTTCCAAAAGCAAAGCAGCCATGAGCCTAAGATGTGGATGAGAAATCATTAGTGAATCCTAGGTACAATGTTAAAGGAGACAATTTAAAGTAATGAAATTAGTGGTACCCCAGGGGTTGACACTGGGACCAATACTGTTCAACATCTTCATTAATGGCCTGGATGATGGGACAGAGTGCACCCACTGAAAATGGGCAGACGACACAAAACTGAGAGGAGTGGCTGCTACAGCATCTGGGTATGCTGTCATCCAGAGCGACCTCGCCAGGAGAAGTGGGGTGAGAGGAGTCTCATGAAGTTCAACAAGGGCAGATGCAAAGTCCTGTCTCTGGGACGGAATAACTGCAGGTACCAGCACATGCTGGGGGCCAACCAGATGGAAAGCAGCTTTGCAGAGAAGGACCTGGGGGTCCTGGTGGACATCAGGTTGAACATGAGCAAACAATGTACCCTTGTGGTTAAGAAGGCCAACAGCATTGTGCAGGGCATTAGGAAAAGCATTGCCAGCAGGTTGAGGGAGGTGATCCTTCCTCTCTACTCAGCACTGGTGAGATACTTCTGGAGTGCTGGGTCCAGTTCTGGGCTCCCCAGTACAAGAGAGATATGGAGCTACTGGAGAGAGTCCAGTGAAGGGCCACAAAGGTGACTAAGAGACTGGAGCACCTCTCCTATGAGGAAAGGCTGWGAGACCTGGGACTGTTCAGCCTGGAGGAAAGAAGGCTCAGAGAGGTTCTCATCAATGTGTACAAATACCTGAAGGGAGGGAATGAAGAAGAGGGAGCCAGGCTTTTCTCAGTGGTGCCCACTGACAGGAGAAAATGCAACGGGCACAAACTCAAATACAAGGGATTCCATTTAAACAGAAGAAAAAAACCTTTCACTGTGAGAGTGGTTGAACACTGGCACAGGTTGCCCAGAGAGGCTGTGCAGTCTCCATCCTTGGAGATATTCAAAACCTGACTGGACATAGCCCTGGGCAATCTGCTTTAGGTGATCCTGCTTAAGCAGGGGGTTGGACTAGATGATCTCCACAGGTCCCATGCCACCTCAACCGTTCTGTGATGGGCCACAGAAAGGTTTATCACTGCTGAATGATAAAAGAGGGAGGGTGAAAGAGTCCACAAAACCTCAGTATTCCCTCATGGGCATTTGAGCAGGAGCGGGGTCATTCCCCTAACAACAAAACAGGTCTCCTGTAGATGAATTATTGTGAGTCCCCATCTAAGCTAGACATGCGCATAAACATGTGAGAAATGCTATTGCTTTCAGCTGTAATATTTACATGCTTAAAACTGAATGCACGCTTTTAGAGCTTTGCTGCCTGTGTCCTTGGAGCACAGATTTTGAAAGATATTTTCAAAAATAATAAAAAAGTGGGATATAAAAAATATATATAAGCAATTAGGTTCTTCATTACAATTAATTTCAATGTTTYCTGATATTTCAAATCTGGTAAACATAGTCTCTAAATCCTTCTCAGTTGAAATACATTCAGTGGAATTGCACGACATTGGATACAGAGGAAAGAGCAAAGGAAACTAGTGATTCTAGATAATTTCTGTCAAAGAAAAAACCAGTTTCAGCAGATTCAGCATTTCAACAGGGAAAAATCACTTCCAACATTCTCAAGTCCCAGTCATGTGTGAAATTAAGAGAGACACATATTATTTTCTATGTTGTGAGTGAGTGTGAAACATGATCAACATGTCCTTTGTCAACCAGCCTGATACTTAGATATGAATACTGCCCAAAAGCTGGGCCTTTTTTGATGGAAAGGAGTTAGTGGCTTGTCTGCGGTATCTGGTTTAACACAGTAAAGAAGATTTTGTTATTTTTGTTGTTGCAGGCTGGTGCAAATGAAACCTCCTTTTCCTCACTAATCATTTTAAATTTTAAGCTGGTGTTAATTGTTACAGACCAGGCTACAGAAGAGATGTGATGGTCTGGATGCTGTCAATAATCTTGGCTATTTTGATGACCTGGCTCAGGAGGAAACGTAGGCAGTGCTCTGCTCCACTGCTCAGCCACTGCCCTGTACAGAACAACGAGGAATAAAGGAGTGTTTGGGGCRCTGACATCTACGCTAAATATGCTCCTTACCAGAACTCAGCAGGGAAAGCATATCTAAAAATTATTTTGCGATGACTTAAAGACTGTGCGAAGGAAAATTACCATAACTGTACATATCTTTTTTTTCAGTTCAGCAGGCAAAACCATCCTAAGGAAGATGAAAGAAACCCTACAAAGGATGGCTAGGCAACAACCTGCTCATGAGGAAAGTTTCCTAATCCCTTTTAGAGGATTAAATTCATGCTCTGAAACTTGAGCATTTATAAGCTTCCAAAACTAATATAAATTAAAAAGAAGTTATTGCAGCAGGGTATTTTTGGAAGAAAAAGGAGTTTTGCACTAAGCTTGATCCAAAATGCTCTAACACTTTCATTTYTAAAATTTTGATGTATTTTAATAGAAAATATTTGTGAATAAAAAAGACCCCACTTTGTGGAAAATGTCAGTTTGTTTTAGAAAAGTAGGATTCAAAAAAGTGAAATTTGACTGAAAAATATTGGTCTAAAAATGGATCTTAAATTCTCAACATAAAAATTTATAGTAAAAACTTAAATTTTATTTTTGATATAAATTTTAAAATGTCATTTGAAGAAGCAGTTTTATAGCTAACTGTTTTATTCTAGGAAAAAAGATGTGAATCTGAGTTAGAGTGATCTCATTTTGAGACAAGAAATTTGGTAGCAAAAGGACGTTTATGTTGCGTTACAATCTCTTCAATTAAAATAGTGGGAATGTAGAGAATAACATATGGTACTTGCATATATTACAAATACATATTAATGTATTTTCCTTCTATCAACCTACAACCTAGCAAGTATTCAATGACTTTGAAAGAGGAAAAGAAACATTAAATATTTAGGGCTGAACTGGTCAGGATGAGAATTGATCACTGAGATCACAGCTGATCTCTGGCAATGAATACGAAGTCTTCCCCACCACCCTTTCTGTCTGGCTTTTCCAGTCCCCTTTCCTGCCTCCACCCTCACCTACAATCCCCTAATCATGGAAAATACTTTTAAAAGTGCTTAAATAAGAAGAAAATTAAAGTTGCAAATGAAGACATGTGCTGAAGTCCTGATCTGAGACTTTTATCAGTGAGTTCATGCCCAGTGTGCAAATTAGAGCAGCACTTCTCAGCCACCTCTGCTACGCTGGGATCTGCACATCTGGCTCCCGATTCCCCTCTACACAATGCCACAAGGTCAAGATGGTTGCACAGCTGAGCAGAAGTCCACCAAGGAAACAGCAGCACCTTAGCAATATGCTACCACCACCGGGCAGAAACACATCTACCTGACAACAAAACAAGCTTGCCTTCAGGACTGAAAGCTTTCCTGGGGAAAATAATAGCAACAGCAAATGATGCCTGTGATACAGTGGGGAGTGAAGTGCTCACAGGCTGTGAAATGAAACAGCCTTGCCACTAACAAGAGGTAACAGAACTTCAATAGGCAACGCTGATGCTGACTAAAGTCTTTAAGATCTTGATAAAAAATAGGCCATTTCTTGTCTTTGCRTATGCACCAACTGCAGAGACTGGATTTCCCCCACCCTTACATTTTATTTCAGGGACAGAAATGTGGATGAAGAGTACTGTGTCTTGTGAGAACAGGTACATCACAGGAATTAAAATCCTTTTAAAAAAAAACAAACAACAAACTACAACTGACTAAGCAGTACAACTTTTTCTAGCTGGGTTCTTTAAAAGCCTGTGACCTACTTTAGAACTGCTTTAAGAAATAAAATGAGCAATAAGAAAAAGATGAGCAGCAGCAGCAATGTTAGCAGCAAGCTAAAATTGGAAAGGATTTTCATTACCCTCTTTAAAAAAAAAAAAAAAAAAAGACCTCCTTCCCCCAAAACCCAACATAAAACCCCCCAAGTGGTAATAAAGCGTCTGCTGCAGCAGCACAGCCTTTTCCTTTTCTCTCCCAACTGCACTGTGCCAACCTGACCTAGTTTTCTGAGGAAAAAAAATAAACTGAGCTGCAGCACTTTTGTAATAAAAATATGACACCTTATCAAAATGAACCAAATCTAAAGTTTTCTAACATCTCAGCCCTGTTAAAAGATTGCCATGAGCTAGGTGGCATTACAGCTTAGGAAAAGCAAAGGCTACTGCAAGGAGTATTGGTATGTAAGATCCCTACTTCAATTTTCATTGTTTCCAGGTATTTAGATTTCTAGGCCCAATAAACGGCCAGTTTTGCTGCTTGCAGAGCTCCATCAGTCTTGGCTGCCACCTTTTTACCAAACTTTTCACTGAAAACAGAGATGACATGGTTCTGCAGACAAGTCCTGGACTGCTTATTACGCCCACAGGAATCATAGTTTGTGAAGCCACTGCTGTGTACATTCTAAGAAATGCTGGCAACTGCAAATGTAGCATATATACCCTCTCTTCACATTATATGTGAGCTGTTTAGGGTGACCATTGCTGTGGCAGTCTCCTCTTCGTGGAGAGGAACTCCATGATGTGCCTCCATGGACCTTCCCAGGGGAAGGCTTAAGGATGGGCAATCCTAAGGGGCAGGATCAAATAGAGAAGGAATGGGCAGAAACATTGAGTAGAGCCAACAGATCTCAAAGCAAGGACTACCTACACACTCTGGGTTTTTACTGACAATTAACACAGTAGGCATTGCTACAAGACCCAGAAGTAACAATCGTCTGCAATTGCAATCTCTTTGGTATACAGGGATCCAATAATAACACAGCCTTATTAAAATACATATGTATATATTGCATCTGCTAGGTGGACAGACCATGAAAGGTCTAATCCGGTGGAGAAAACCTGAAAGATGTGGTACCCTTTGTATTCTACTGCTTTTAGAGTAATGAACTGGTTATACAATATAACTGAGACAGAGGGCGAGAAAGGTTTCCAGGAAAGTGCACAACAACCAACCAACATGAAAATACACTGTGGGTGTTCTTAAGCAGACCTTCTTAACTTCCTTCGTCTTCCCCCTAAGTGTTACATGAACACCTGCTTTGTCTTCTCTTAGAACAGGACCCCAGGAACACTTGTATATGTATGTAAATTAATGCAGCTGAATAGTTTCACTCAATTCATGGATGTCAAATTAGGTGATTTAATATTTTCTGGATTAGGTTCTTAACTCTGCATGTTAGGGTTGGTGTCCCCATATCTGTTGGGGAGTGCTAGGCACAATTCACTTACGAAGTCTCAACATCTGCACCAAGGTTGCAGTAACAAACCAGTACAATTCAGTTGYGTGTGCATTTCACTAAAGATGTGCAATTATAGCAGGATGACTTTTTTCCTTTTATTCTTTGCCCTGTATTTGTTTTAAACGTACTGTAAAGCTGGAAAACCTTATTAGTTTAACTATGCAGGTGCATCAAGGGCAGGCTGATGATCTTTGGGCTGGGGGAAAAATAAGATAAAATATTCAGATATACACATTCTTTTATGACATGTCCTATATTCGCTGTTGATAGTAAAGCAGCACATTTCATTCCAACACAGCAAAGGTATATATGACTCACAATGTAAAAACTCAGTTCTAGAAGAGAGCTGTTTGTCCTCTACCAGGGAGGAAAAATAACAGAGTGTTACTAGGACTGAGCATAGAAAAAAATGCTGGTTTGTTTGGTTTTTTTTGTCCTTCCTCCTTCTCTTTAAATATGTTGCTTACCTGCTCTGCCTACTTAGGAGATAAGGTCTGCTGAACAGTTATGTGACTGGGTATCCTAACATTTCCCTTAAGCCTTAAAATCTCTGTGCCAGACATTAAACATATTTCTTTCTATTTTAACATAGTCTATTTCCTAAAAGTGGCTATGATTTAAAATTAGACCCTGCAATGGGTAGACCATGGTATTCTGTCTTTCTTTATTATGATGTGAGGTTACTGACCCTTCAGTTACTGCCCTGCTGGGATTTTTGTAATGTCCTGGCATGTGAAAAGGTCCTTTTTTTTGTTTTTGGCACTATGACTTTCAGAGTGGATTTCTTTCTGGGATTATAAATACATGCTATCTAAAAGCTGGTTCCAGTGTAGGATTGCCCTATTCTGACCGAAGGAAAATTAAGGCTAAAGTTTTTCTGAACACCCAAGACAGTCAACATTTGACTCAGACAAATAAAAACCATCAGTAAAGTCTTAGAATTCTGGAAGAAATTTGGTAAGAATGAAGAAATTCCTTTCTAACATTTAGGAACATTTTAAGAACATGCTATTTAACTCAAGGATACTGTGGAACAATGAGTCCACTGAAACTGGTAAAGTCTTCTGGTGAAGAAGTACTGTGAAGCCTGACACGTAGCAATAGTAGAGCAACCATCTTTGCAAACCTAGAATGGAATTGACTGGTTTCAATACGAGATGATGCTCAGAGTCCATAACTCTGACCAGCTGTGGAGGATAAGGTCAGTCTGAGGAGGAGGAGAGTGGTAAGCAGCAGCAGAAACTGCATTAAGGAACAAATACAGTTCAAGTCCTTTTTGCTAATTTATGTTAAATTTGGCAAATGTTTTCAGTAAAAAGTCTAAGCAAGTGATGGAACAAATTAAGAATTTTGTTACTGTATTTAAAAAAAAAACCAAAATGTTTTGAGCTTTTAATTTGAAATGTTTCTCAATGTTTTTCAATTTTCAAGCACCAAACTAAACAAAGATTGACAATCAGCATGGAACAGTTTTTCCTCTAATCCTTTCCTTTTTTTTCCATGCAAATAGTATTCCAGACTCACAGAACTCTAATTATGTCACAATTTGGCATGTTATAATACATAAATGAATCATGATGTGGCTGAATTTGAAACTTGAAGAGCTCACTTGAAGAAGAGTGGGCTCCTGAGAARTGGATTTACAGCCTAATACTGTTCTGGGCTTCTGATAAATAGAATTGTAACCTAATACTCTGAAGTATTTCACAGCCTTCCTTTCAAAGGTTTCAGAATGCTTTTTCTAACAACAGTAATAAAATAATCCTAAAACACAGTTGTGAGATACTTGTCTACAGAAAAGGTTAATACTTGTCAAAGCAAAGTAATTGACTTGCTCAAGGTCAGAGAGCAACCCTGGAGGAGTGGGAAGAAAAGAAGCCGGTTGCTACGCCTTTGCCATTAGATGGGTCTGCTCATCAGGCTGTATCCATGGCACTGGCCCGGGATAGTTAAAAACACTGTATGAAGGCTGCCAGGTGGTCAACCTCCAGTGCTAGAGGTAGAAAGCACCTCTAAAATTAGCTGAAGCAATAAAATGTTCCAGTTGTGAACTTTGCAATTGTCCTTAATTACTCTGAGGTTATGATTAATATTCTTACRCAAAATGTTCTAGGTGGAATTTTTCCAGTTTTGTGTCAAACCTCTTAGGGCTACAGTGGTTGAGAGAGTTCCTAATTATGAAGGATTTTCCAGTCAATTTGGGTTGTTTCCAGACAGTTTTGGATAACATGGGTTTGAACTCATTTTTTTCTCCCCAATGTAACAAACCTGGTTTACAGATGGGGAACCGAGGCACAGAACACCTTGCTGGAGGTCACTCCGGAATGAATTCTGGTCTCCTGTGTGTGTGCTCTGTCAACAACTATGCCATGCTCTGTCACTAGGTCATTCTTTCTATCAATTCTGCTATCTATGCACGAAGACACATTATAGGAAAATGAATATTTTTCTGAGTTACAAAGCATCCAAGTGTGAGGCCAGCAACGAACTAGGGCAGCCTGTTCAGATTCATTATCCATAATATGCTGAGATGTGCAAGTATTTACCAGTCCTTATATATGGACCTAGAAAAATTCAAACTCAAAGGCAACGATGGCTGAGAAGAAAAGTAACCTACTAGCATGAACGAAGTAGAATCAAAGAAAACTCAGTCTAAGGGAAACAAGAAGGGATGATAGCTGATGTATACTGTACAATATCAGAGAAGAATGGGGATATTCACAAAAGCTAACCTAAGCCTACTGAGGCTAATGAACAAGGCACTTTTTATAGTTAAAAGAGGGAGATAAATACCTCTCCAGGCTGATTACCAGCAGAAACTTAAATTAGCCATCATTATAGAGGCAACCAAGGGAGATTAGTTAGCCTTTGTAACAGTCTTGTCTCTCACTGTATCTCTGCTATAGAATTTTATTAACTTATTTTTAATACATCAGTTCAGTGTTTTTGGAGTATGTTTGCATATTTCTACAAAACCATCCTTATTTCATCCCTCTTACATTTTACAGGAAAATATAAATGTACGAAACGAGGGGTTCACAGCCTCCTTTTCTCACTAGAGCTGCACGCCCTGTTCCCAGAAGAATGAATTCCACTGCAGGAGCACAAGTGGAGCATCAGCAGCATTTTGCCATTCCAACTTCTGAACTTGGGGCTCTAGAGATTTTAATAGAACAGTTGAACAGGAAATCATTAATTTTATGAGCATCCTAGAATTAGTCATAAGACATCGTCTTACCCTTAACTGGGAGGGATGTGTGCAAAAAAACTCAGGTCAGTTTTATTCCCCAGGGGATCTAAAAGCCTGAACAGCATCTAGAGCTTGGTTAGTCGACAGGAGGGCTGCTCATTTGAACAGGGTCAGAATTTCACTTGCTGATTTTGGGCTTAACATTTGGAAGCACACTGGTTAGTATTTTCATGTTTCTTTCTGTCTGCCCATGGTTAGGCAATACTGAAAGTTTTTAACTTTTTTTGAGAAATAAAACTCAGATATGGAAAAAAATGAAGAAAGCTGGGCTTATTGGTATATAGCCCACAGAACATATGTCTTACCAAGTCAACCAAAAATACACACTTCATAAAACATGACTGCCTGCAAATAACCTGGAGATACCATAGGTCACAACTGATCAGAATCTCTTTCAAGTAGCTTTTGATTTCATTTTGCTCTAATCTTACAAGAAGGTTAGTATGTCATCTTAAGTTTCTACCAATTACACAACTTTGAATCGAAGTGACTTTTGTGACACTGCAATAAAATTACATGGCAAGACCAGCAGCAATCTGTTATAATGTTAACATATTAAATCTGTTACAGGCTGTTCTGCTAAAATACTCTAGAAATGTCAACTCATCACACAAAYGGAAGAAAAATATGGGTGAAAATATTAACCACAAACAAAAAAAGGCATCTGAAACCTGTTTTCTAAATGTAAGAGATTTTGTGCCCAGCTCCAGATATAAAACCCGATCTTTTGAAAATAGGGACAGTTAAAGAAATATATTTTCAAACATTTATGTTGTTGAAATGGAAATTATATTTGATAGTTTTGTCCAAATTTAATTGTAACCACATTATCAAAAAGACTGCCATTATGAAATCAGGTAAGCAGTACAATTAATATACACAGACTTTAATTTAAGGAATATTTCCACCGTTACCCGTACTTCTTTTTAAATTCTGCAATATAGGCACACATCTCCAGCACCATTTCAGTAAAAAGTGGCATATCCTTTCAATACTACTCTTGCCTTTCAAATTCCAAACCAAAATTATGATCCTAAAAATGTGAGAGCTAAAAGATAAAACAAAGTGTCTTATGGAGGGAGAATTTGGAGGTGATACTTGATTTTTATAACAAGTCAAAATAAACACCAGCTTGGAAACTGGTTTTACTTCAAAAAAAAGCAAGAACAATCCATGTTAGGCGTTAAAATTAGTTATGCCAGAAACAAGTGACTTACCTTATCAGAGAAGACACTATCTAGAAAGTTTTCTTGCAATAGCAAATAGCTATGAAAGCTTGCTAAGAGGTAAAAATGGTGATTCAAATGTCACAGGAAACAGCATACACTTTTATTGTTGGCTTGTTCTTCGGAGTAAACAAAATTAATCCTCATCTCATTACAAAGGAAACCTCAATCTTCCTGTAAATTAATGAGTGAGCCAATTAATAAAATGAAAACAATTGCATCCAAAAAAGTGCGGTATTTCTTTTGGTACACAAAAAATTTTTGATATATGTGTAGAATTCTGCATCTAATTTAATTAGAAGTTTTGTGTCTGAAGAAAAAAGTTCCTGCTTACTTGCTCAAAATGTTAAATTAGGTACCTTGTATACTACCCCATTTAAACATTATCAAATAAAGGAATAATGGAAAAGAGCCTCAATACTCACATTTGGTTTTAAGCTGCTTCTCTTGGTAACTGGTGCAGCAAAATAAAGGAAGAAATAATTACACGTCTTCACAGAAACAAGCATTCATCAAGTCCAAAAGAAACAGAACACTTTGCCAGAGCTATTTGAGGGTCCCATCAGAATTTGGCTGGATTGAGGAAGGCTGAGGGTCAGTTTGTTTCCCTTAGACCTCATGACATGCAAATAGCTGGCTGCCTCACCACTGAATCAAATCATTCTTTGACATATGTGTTTACAAATTGCAAATACATACCATGTAGGAGGTTCTTAAAGGAACATATTTCAGACAGTTGTCAAAAGGAAAAAGGCACTTCTGTTAAAAAACTAAAGAATCAAAACCCCCCAAAGCCCCTAACTGTTCAGTACAAGGAAAAAAGGGGGGGGGGGGGGGAAGAAAAAGAAAAAAAAAAGATGGATCATCATTCATTCCCAGATACACTCTGGTCCATGCATAATGAATCCAAAAGACCTCATGTGGGCTTGTAAATCAGAAAAGAAATAGAAAAGTCATGATTACTAAACTCTGACTGTTGTGTACAGGAAATGGGGTGCAGGGAGAAACACTTTTCCAATTTCAGAAAAAACTTTCGGGGACCCAGCAGAACTCCCCTGACACTACTAAAGCAATTTCTGGGCTGGAACAATTTGCCGCTCTTCCAGCAGGCAGGAAGGTGTTCACATGGCGTTACCATCAGAGCGGCAGCAACAGCCTCCTCTAGGTTCTCTCTCAGTATTTCCCAGTTCTGGCCTTCTTTGAATTGCAGTCATCTCTTTTACTTTTTGCTTGGACAGAACAGGGGCCAGCTAACTTTCAGAGACAGTCCACCGCATGCATGGAGCATACAGAAGTGCTTATACTTTGCATAAGACTCTATGCAGACCTTTAATCAATCGCAGCTGAAAGTAAGGATATTGTGTCCATTTAAAAATGCAGGCTGAAGTTAAGCAGAGTGAAAAAAAGGATGGCTGCTTGTGGTATGAACCATGACTGACCTCCAGGCAGATTTTTCCACAATCAAGAGCCAATAGATCTGAATCATTTAGTCTATAATGTAAGTGGGTGGGAGCTGTTTTATATCACAGACAGAAGAAAGAAGGAAATGTTTAAATCGTTTARAGAGGCATTACGTTATCTGAAGACTTTGGTAAAATTGCCAAATCTGGACATGTTCTGGAGGTTATCTATGTCTAAGTAGTAGCTTGCAATTAAGACTGATCCTCATTATTATTGCCAAGAATTGACCATCTCTATTTGTGGCTGCCTGGTTTATTAAATCTCTGTATACACTTATTTTGTCATATACTTAAACTAGATTGAACTCTTTTCTCCTATTTTTTTATGAGCCATTAGCTTTATTTATACCAAGCACTTTTCAAGCTTGTGATTTCTGCAGATTGAGAAGAGAGAGGACAAGTTAGGTGTGAATTTGAGTCCAGAATGAGAATCATGAATAGCTTCCTCTTGCCTTTACTTCCAGAAAGAGAAAACTGAAAGTACAATTCTTGACTAAGTACCTTTTGAAGTTCACAAATCAGAGCAAAAGTATTACCCAAACAGATCTGTCAAAAGAGCTAATGACACATAGAAATATTTCTAACACAATACGTTCTTTCTAGAAAGGATGAGAAGTACAGACACCTCCTCCAGCATATCACTTTCCTTAAACTTCAAAGACTACCCTCAAATTTGTCTAAATGTAGATAAAGATCATAGCTATGTTAATAGAAGACATGCCCAGAGAAGCATTTAAAACAGAATCAGAGTTTTTGCCAACAGGTGCAAATTGAGTACAACTGAAGAGGTCAACAAAAATTCTGCTGCTTCTTCAGAGTATCAGTTAGATGATGTCTCCCACAGCTCTCACATCTCTTCCTGAACTTCCTGAACTTCCTGAAATAGAAAGCAGCTTATTTCATCTGCCCTCTTCATATTGAGGATTTGGGAAATGCATCAACCTAATGGTGTTTCTCTTTAAACTACTCAAGTTTCTCTTCCCAATTCAGATTATTATTTTTTTTAATTAAAAAAAAAAAAAGTCATTCCTTAACAATTCCTAAAAAAACCCCAAGATAAATAAATAATTAACTTCTTGTTTTCCTGAGAAAACATCTTCGGCACTTACTGACTATGTTCTGTTATTTGGGTCAGCAGAGAAAGGAATTCTGCTCTCACAAGTATCCTGTTTATCCAAAAGCTTCAGATAATTACCATTTTCTATGTTTAAAGTACAATCATAATTCAAAAAGTTTGGGTAGCACATATTTGGAGGCTCAAAAAGCACTCAAGGGAAAAATCACATGCCTCGTTCTTATATTCCTCCCTAGGCATCCACTTTTGGCCCCTGCTAGAGACACAATACTGGGCTACACAGACCTTCGATCTGACCCAGTACAGTCACTCCTGTGTCTTCTGCAAGAGTACTAAACTTTCTATTAACCCCCCCCCCCCCAAATCTACCCAGTTTTGTAGAAATTTCTATTTTCCTGGTCTAAGGAAAATGTAACTGTTACTTATTAGGAAAAAAAATTCAAGGAGCAACCACTGCATGAGAAGCCTACTCATGAGCCTACAGAAAACAGAAGTACTGTAGTTTTATCTGAACAAGCTGTAAGATGGATTCACGCAGACAACAAACCCCAGTGCTATTACTTAGAAACTTGTGCCAGTTTGTTTTTTTTTTTTAAACAAGCTGCGAAACAAGAGAATTGGAAAGAAGGCTGCGAGTTCTAACAGAGCAACAGTTTGCTTATTTCCAGCAGACCTGCAAATAACCAGCTACAAAAGTCACATTTTGCCACTCAAAAATAGGGAAAGGAAAGGCTGTTGCCGAGAAAGGTATTATTCTACCTATGGCTAATGCACCCATTCCAATTTGCTGAGAGTAGCAGCAAATGAGGCTATGAGATGCATGTTTATAAATAGTTGTGTTATATATACATACATGCATATATACACGTCAGCTTTATGAGTCTATAAAATTATAATGGTGGTGTTTAAATACCATAGGTGAAGGGCAATGAGAGGCTGACACAAATACTTAAAACCAAAGTAAAAGTGTTAATTTGTACACTTTGTATTGCCTTTCATTTTTCTAGATATTCCAAAGGGCACTTTTGTTTTGTGAACTGAACCTCTTGATTTCTAAGACAAGATTACTCTTCCTCCTGCATACATTCCTCCTAGGGAGAGAAAAAAACCCATGAATTAGCAAAATATTCAGGAAATTGTGACTATTCCTTTTCTTTCTCTTTCAAAATACTTCTGTATCATAAACTAAAGACTGATTTTCCACATCTAAGAGACAACAAAAATATCTGGGAAGGTTTTCCAACCTATGTCTCCTTGAATTCTGTTAGTAGCCAGAAGATATCTCTGAATTTTAGTGCTTCCCTCATATCTACTTCAAAGAATATATTTTTTTATCATTCTTATAACATTGGCTACAATATAGCAAGTCTAACACATGATATAGTAAATTTTATAATAAGTTCAATATTATTCCAGCATAAAACAGTATCAAACAAAAATACAGGGACACTCAGAATGGCATGTTAAATCAAATGGTGCATATTACCAATTGCTGTTTGAAAGCTGCAAGTTGCAAGATGATCAACCATTGGTTAAGTCAACAGAACGCATTTTAAATACTTCATCATTTAATGTTATTAAAATAATTTCATATTTGCATACAGAATGTCACATGGCATATTATTTACAAAATAGCTCCACGTCATATAAAATTGTTGACATTCAGTATAGGAACTTAATCTTATTCTGGCTAAATAACAAGAAATCAAACTTATTCCCTGTATGCAAACTCTCTTTCTTAAACAAAGTTAAACAGCCTGAATACTTTCATCTCTTACTCCTCATTGTCCTTTATTGTCAGCTATGATAGCTTCTAGCCAAGGAAACAGAAGCAACTACCTTTGCTTCTGCCTTACAACTGGCAAACTGTTTTGCCTTACAGTTGATAAAAGATCAGCACTAATGTGAACACTGTTAAACATTACTGCCTTTTATATATGTATAAAATTCAATTTTTTACCTTACCAAAAATAACTTAACCGTGGTTAATCTGTTACTGAGCTTCCATACTTGGCCTTTTCAACTTTCATTTGTTGCAATTTCAGGCTTGGGTATATTTATGATTAAGCTTATAGAATACATGAACGTTGTTGGAAAACAAATATTGAACAGAGTAGGGCTTGCACAGAATTTGCTTTCTTTCAGCATCAAAGAATTTTGGCAAGAACGTTGAATGTTTCCAGGGGTGGGGCATTGACCATTTAGACTAGATATAAGGAAGAAATTTTTTACAATGAGGGTGGTGAAACACTGGAACAGGTTGCCCAGAGAGGTGGTAGATGCCCCATCCCTGGAAACATTCAAGGTCAGGCTGGACGGGGCTCTGAGCAACCTGATCTAGTTGAAGATGTCCCTGCCCACGGCATGGGTTGGACTAGATGACCTTTAAAGGTCCCTTCCAACCCAAACTATTCTATGATTCTATGAATATTTCAGTCTCTAAAGTTTATGTAGAAAGATCATAAACTAAATTCTTTTCAAGAAGCTCAGGATAAACAGAATACCACAAGTTCTCTCAAGGAGCTGACAGAATGGAAGCTTTCTAACTGCTATGGGAACTGGACTAAGAACTCAACAAGTCCGCTGAATGAACGTATAGCATGTAAAATATGGGAGGCATAACAGTATTTATCCACTCCCAAAATACCAATGCAAAAGGGTATCACCTCCTCTGTCCGAATTACAAGTTTTAAATGAACTGCTATTACGGACATTGACAGAATACATTAATGGCACGAATGTGCTGATTTTCATAAGCTTCAGTACATTTAGAAACTCACATTAGTACTGGGTCACTTCTCTTAAGTTTAGCAATATACACTTGTACTCAATGTTTTTACTGTTGCAGTCCAGTGAACAGAAGCTGAAAACATCCACTAACGGTATCAAAAAGTAAAGATGGCCTTTCCTTGGTATACTATTAGGTATCAGTATATGTTTCAAAACTAGTATGTGAAATTAAGATATACAGGCTTATATACAATCCTTAGAACACTATAAATCCAAATCAGAGAAGTAAAAGTATTAGTCTGTGTGTGTATGGAACAGAATACACTGTTATTTGAAAAATAACCTTTTCTTGAGGCCTCACATGAAGATGCCAATTAAAAACCACTAATTTCATACCCAAAGTGTCCACAGCTGTGCTCTGTCACATCTACATTTAATGTATGTTACACATACACTGTAGTAGTACATAACAAAACTCCATTTGCCACCGTCACCCAACAACTGTGTTCCCTGGCTGTGATTTGCAATTGTTAGAAGCCAAATTTTAAAGTTTGTCAAGCATTTTCTGCTATCCTTCGCTTCAGGATAAAAAAACCAAAATCTGACTGTATCATGGATGTGGATGCACTGAATAATAATTTTATTCCTCTGTTACAGAAGATTTCCTAGGTCTGAGAACAAGATCTTTGATAGAGGTAGTGATTTCCTGGAGCTCTTTTCGAATAGTATCTGCTCCTTCCTCCTCTTCCAGGTTATCTGTCGTGTCACTGTCTCCATGTTCAGTTTTCTTAGTCTGGCTGATCAATTGTTTCACTACTAATCCCTGGTATTTGACTAACAGAGAATGCTGATCCTGAGGGGAAAAAACAGAACAAAACAAAGGAATGTCAATGTTACAGAGAAGGTACATAGACTTTTAATTAAAGATTAAATTTTTAAAAAAGCATTCTCCCATTCTTGCCTGAAGAGGTTTAGTGAAACATAAATGTATTTCCATCAAGGTATTTTGCAACCTAAATTCTGAGAGACATTCAAAGAGGCAGAAAAATGAAAGTGCATCCATGCTGCAAGAACAGGACAATTAACCACTGAAGCAGGAAAGCACTGCAGTTAGTAAACATCACCAGTTTTGACAGTTTAGAATATAGAATTTCAATATTTTTGCTTTTGAAGAGGTATATCTCTCTTTAAAACTGAATTAGAAAATTTTAAAAAGCAACCATGCCCTAGCTGGGAGGAAAGAGAGCGTAAAAATTTTCAGTTATAAGAATTGTAACATCCCCCAATATATAGCTGTCTCTATGGATAAAGGCAAAAGCTATAGTACTAATAACAGATTGATTTTTAATTTTATTAAAAAAATATTAATGACAGATCCCTGAAATGATAGGTTTGAAACACAATACGGATCAGAGAAATTGTATATTCTGCACATAAAGTAATGATTAGACCTGAAACACAAAGGTGCCAGTCTTACGCAGCAGAAATAGTATAAAACACAACTTTTATGTTCTGTCACAGAAAAAAGGCACTTTCCCCTTAAAAAGCTAGAAGGGAATACCTCTGGGATCTTGCCACTTAGGAAATTAATGATCTGTGGTACTGATCTTCCTGGTGCATGAAGCATGCAGTGGGTTGAAAACTGAAATAACAGTACTGATGTGAGGTGCAGAACAAGTGCTGGATCTTCTGTGACTTTTAGCTGTTCAATCAGAGCTTGTCTATGCTGAAACAGAACTTGCCTAAGGAACAGGAATACATTATATAAAAATATGTTTCTTATTCTGTCTTATAGTAGTTGATAGTAGACTCTAAAACATATCTAACTTCAATTAATTTTAATTTTCCCCTCTGACTGACCATTTCTTTATGTGAAATTCCACATTAAAAAAAAAAAGCTAGTAMTGGTGTAGCTCAGATTTTGAAAGCCCCCTAGAGAATTTATAAACTATGTTGTAGTAAGCAGTCAGTCAAGCAACTTAGCTAAATATGAACTCTCCCCTCCTCCTTCACCCATGGAATTAGGACTGCTTGACTTTTTCTTTACAAACTGTAACTGAACAATACAGACTGCCTCTTACTTACACATTCTGTGTGACYGCTACCAAGCTAACCATCTAACATTTGTGCAGCAACAGAGCTACATTTCACATACTGTGCATAGAATAAATAAAATTAAGGTACCTTTCCTTCTTTTTGTCTCCTTTTTTCACCATAATACCACAAATATCCACTGCAGAATCAAGGCATGAAAGAAAATCTTCTACAGTCTATTAAAAAACGATATAAATATTTAATCTGTGTTAGCAAATTATAAAATAGGTTAACTACTGTTCACAATTAATCACATGAACAGATGACTGTGAATACATTTGGAATAAACTATGGAAGAAAAGAGAAAGTAAAAAGTATTTAGTAGAAATTAACTTTATTCATCTTCCAATAGTTCACATACTTAAATACTAAAACAAACTATAATCCATTAGTCTTAAAAATCAGGAACTTCAGGAACAAAATATAAGAAACATCAACCACTTTAAAGTGCAGATTCTCTCTCAGCTTTTACTTTTCTCACCTGCACATAAAAGATACACTGGATTCCATCTGGAAGCAAAGAGCTAGGTGACTATCAGTATCAAAATGTAAGATCACCTTTTCACCTCTTAAAATTCACAGATATGAAAAGGCACTTACTCTCACAGACATAAATTAAAAATATTTTGCCTTCATCCTTCACAGCACCAGCAGTTACGTACTACACTATGTATGTCAGCTGTTTATTAGCATTGTATCAGCAGAACGGAAAAATCTGAACTCAAAGATTCTGGATCACTTTACCTTGCCATTCAGAGAAGTATGCAGTTTAGTTAAAGGACCTTTGGTGTCTTCTGGCAATTTACCTAAAATCTTGGTCCGGACCTGTAAGAGACAAGAATGGAAATAATCTGTAATATTAATTACCATTTTAGCTGCAGGCATATTTAAACAGAAGATAATTAAATATTAAATAAACATCACTGATCTACTTGAGACTGTTAAAAAGGAACTGTTATCTGTGTACCTCACTTGTGATTGTAGAATAATTTTCTGTTGTCATCATTGAATCAGATGCTAGGAAGTTGAAAATAAGATTTGTAATGTCTGTACAGACAGTCTTCAACAGGTGTTTGGCAAGGTTAGTCTGAGTCTCATCTGTTAAAAGAAATAAGTGATTAAAAGTAACTTATTATAGTTATCTCATTCCTATGACAGTTATCACAGCACTTCCTAAAATGTGGACTCTATCAACTGTGAGCAGTATGAGAAATTTATCTGGATACATAAAGCTAACATCCCTCATTTGCAGTTGCTTATGGAACATTCTTCAGTGAAAAATGTGAGCTTTCAGGTCTGTAAGCGCATTTTAATGCATTGTTAGTATTTCAAAGGTGTATCTGTATAAGCAGTAAACTAGTCCCTGTACAATCCTCCTGAATCACTAATGAATCACCACTGCTATCCATCAACAAGTAGAAAGTATGTAAAGGAAAAGTCTACAGGACAAGCAGTTAAACAGAAGAGCAAGCACATGACTTTAAGACAGAAACACTAGAATTTTAGGAAAAAGAGGCTACAGAACACAGGTTCAAGAACAGAGGTTAATGGGAAATAATTCCATTTATTCCTAAACACAGGAATATCGAGTTTTTTTGCTAGTGTTTTCTTTTGTTATAAGTTTTCCGCAGGGAAAGCTGAATACAGCAGAGAATCTTGGAAATGTCTACAATATTTTCCTAATGCTACCTTTCTGTCACAAAATATAGGTAGCTAAAGAAGACACCTTACAAAGTAACCCACAGCAAAATGAAAAACTACCCTCAAGGAGCAGATACTTTCAGTATCAAACCTAAAACAGGTTTTATCAGGGGCTTCATAGAATCAGGTAGTCAATTCTTTCATTAGTGGCACAGGTGACAGAATGAAGTAAGCTTACTAATTTTTCTCCTTTTTTTTTCTTTTTTTTTTTTTTCCTTTTTTTTCTTTTTTTTCCCCCCCCAGACAATAAAAACTGGGAAGAGATGCAAGCACTCTGGAAGGAAGGACAAGAGCCCACAATTATCTTGACAGATATATATATACATAACAGACTATAGGTATGAAATAAAGAGAACGTATTTCAGTAAGTGTGCAAAGCAATGCGCTCCAGCATAAGGTCAGTGTTAGGCAGCGTAAACACATCTCCAAGTTTTTCCTTTTTAAACTGTTGTTCTTCTTTGACTTTGAATGTAGATTCTGTAATAAATTCAACATCCTTGAAGAAGCACATTCATTTTTTAAAGTATGTATTTATTGTACCTGTGAAATGCTTTGTTCCCTTTTCAAATAACCGAATGTTGTTGTACAAGTTTGAGAATTCCTCCTGCAAGTCCTTCATAGTCTGTCTTCTGCTAGCTCCAGAGGAAGATGTTGAAGACGTAAAAACAGAACGCACAACTTCCTGGTAAGTTTTTGTTAAAGGTCTTAGAACAGGGAAGAAGAAAGGAGAAAAAGGGAACATTAAGCAAAGTGTAAAACTGTAGAAGGTTTTTCCAAATATATCAGCAATAGAGAAAGCTACCTCATTACACAGTAAATGAATGGGACATGAATGCCACAGAATGGTGAGATAAATAAAAAGCAAATAATTGAAATCAGAAAAAAAGCACTAGGAAATTAAAGTGTACTTTTGTAATTGCAGAACTACTATTGGTTACAGTATGCATGGTATGTAAATGCTTGCTAAGGTTTTAACTCATAACAACTCCTAAAAGGGAACAAGACGAAAGATAGAAAAGATTTCCAGAAGCAACGCTATTCACAAACTCTTTCGGGGGTCTGTGGACAAATTTCAGATCAATGAGAGCTGTTAGAGGGAAAGACTTAAGTTGCATTAAAATAGCCCAGGCCCTTCTAAAGATGCAGTTACCATTACACTCCCAAGTTTATTCAAGCTTGGGCTGTTACAGTCCTATCATGTCCTTTTTGCCCTGAACACACGTATTCGCATCCTCTCTCTTGTATGGAGCATCTTTTAAAAGAAGTTCTTCATCTTTGCTTAGATCAGTTTGCAGACCTAGCTTACTACCCAGTTCACACAGTTACCGGCGGAGCCACAAAAGACAGGGAACGTGAACATATACCAAGGGCTGTACAGAAGATGGGACTGGTGAAACCCCAACATGGATCAGTGTAAGGGCGTGGAAATACACCCATGAACCTGAACATATGCTTGCTGACAAAGGACACAGAACCACCTACTGCTAAGCAGAAGCATTATTTCCCATTACTGTGGTCAGCATGGCTTTCTAATACATAAGCAAGTACGTAACATGGAGCTGCATAGACAAAGAATACTGTGGTTCACTTCCATCAGCAAAACATTTTTTTCTAAGCAAGAAAACAGACTGAAGAGAAGATTCATCTGAAGTGAATCACAGACTTTCTAACTCCAGTGGAATTACTGAAATTACCTTATTAGATGTTCAGCAAGCTCTGTAATAAGCTCTTCAGGGCAATCCTGCACGTGGGTCTTTAAAACATCCTGAATTTCCTCTTGTGACATGAAAGGGAACTCCGGCTGCTTATTCCTACCTATAGCGGCCATGAGCAACATTCATTGAGAAAACATTATATTTAGTTTTGCTGCAGTTACTCTCTGGCATGAGACATTGAAATGCCTCAAAGTCCAAACCTCCACAGAAGAAATGCATTACCAACAATGCAAAAAAAGGGATGACTACCCATGACAGTTAAATTTTACACATATGAAAAACATACAAAATTTCTCTTTTGATCACTTAGAAGTTATTTTCTGTAATAGACAACTTAAGTAGTATATGAGGACATGCATTTTTGGTGAGATATTTCAAACTGCCTGGCCCATCCACTAGTTTAGAAACGATGACGTCACCAAGACCAAATAGTTTTTTAAAATGCCAAAACTGAACAGAACGTTCCTATTTGAAGAATTTCACAAGGTTGTTGGGTTTTTTTTAAACCCCATTTAGTAAGGTACACAATCACATAACAGAGAGTATCCTAAACTTGAGGTTACAGTATAAAATTTGAGACACAATAAAGCAAGAATATTAAACCAGACAAGAAGTTCCAATAATAAAATCAACTTACATGCTGCTTGTAAATGCATATGAATTAGTGCCTCTGTATTTTGGTTTTGGACAAAATATGAAGTTTGTCTGCATGCTGCAGAATTTAGTTTTTACATATAAGAATGAGATCAGGATGATGACAGGGAACCAGAAAAGGACAGGCATTCCATGTTCCAGATGCAGCATAGAACAGGTTTATTCTGCACATAAGGTAACTGAATGAATGGAAATCAATCATGTTCCTAGTTGTGCCACAGTAGCAATGAACAACATACGAGGCTATATAAACAGGTGGAAAGGGAGCTTAAATCAGGTTTTGGAAGGGTCTTATTTATATTTGAATGGTTACATCTGAATTTATCTTGGGATTTTGGTTCAATCTATTTATTACAATACAGCGATACAAGCAGCAACAATTGGAAAACATGAAAGGCTACACCAAAAAAAAAAGGTGATTTAACACTGTTTTACTCAGTAACTGAGCAGTCCTGAAAAATAACTTCATTTATATGTGAATTACAGTAATCTATGAGAGTGGTATCATACAAAATCAAGATGCTGTACTTCACAACTTCAAATATCATGTTTAAGAGTATTTTTCCATCAGTACTGAAAGTCTAGATACTATATATAAAATGGAAGTACACATTTCTGGTACTCCATCAAATAAAAGAAATAACACATAATTATGATTGTTTCATTTGCAACCACTGTTTGCTAAAAGTCTAACAATGTAGGCGTTTACTTCTGAGGAAGCCACCCATGCTCCTTCCCCTAACAGTAAAGGTAGAGAAATGGGCACCAATAGGGAGCGATTCAAACTCATCCTGTAATACACATCTAAAACAAGTGAGACAGACTAGGCCTTCAAAGTACCTACTTTCCTCCATAACAAAGTCAGTAGTTATAAAGGTAGCTAGCTCAGATGTAGAAGTCTCAGTTAAACAAGATGAATCTTATTTCAAATATTAAAACTTTATTTTGACTGTATATTTTATCCCTATGAGGAAAAACATCCAAGTACTGTTTCATTGCTGTGATTTGTTAATTTAAGCTAATTAAGCTTTGGAACTGGATGAGAACTTCTCCATTCATCATATGCTATTCAGCAGGTGTTAAAAAACCAAGTATAATACTCATCCCAAAATCTAAGGCATTTCCTACACAAAATAAAATAAAAAAAACAACAAAAAACCTCTCATTTCCTTTACTTAAATTCCTTTTTTAAAGACTGTTATACTTTTCAGTGAATACAGTATGTCCATTTCATTTAAATAGCAACATCACATCCATTGATACAATTCTAACTAAATAGTATTCTCATCTTCTCTGATATTTTACCTGATCTTATCAATACAGTGGGGAAAAATGAGATATGGAAAAGCAAGTGATAACAACATGTCAGTATGAATAGACAGCGCCCAAAATAAAACGACAAACCCGTGCTAGTTGCTTGCGACTCTTCATCGCTGTCAGCATCCTTTCTTCCTTTCTTCTTGGTTTTCTTAATCTTGATCTCCCTAGCGTTACCACCTCCTCCTCCTCTCACGCTTCCACTGCCCTCTGGTGGAGAATTATTTGCTTAGTACAGAGTAAAGTTGTAGCACTTAAAAAGTTTACAATATTATGGCAATTTATCTGCGTTACTTGTTAATGCTGAATTCAAAAAACACACCCTGATTCTAAATGTAACCTACAATACATATTTCAGAATCTTAGGGCCATAAGTTTCATTCTTAAGAAAAAAAAGCAACTGAGTCAAAGCTTTGTTTAAGCTAATGTCATTAATAAACACAAATCCTAATCATATCAAATGTACATGTCATTAAAAAAAAAAAAAGAGCAATATCTTTTTCCAGCTGAAAACAGATGAGATACGAGTGCCCATAATGTAATGGGAGATTTTCTGTTGGCTGAAAATAGCATCTTAGTAAGCATTTAGCATTTTTATTCAGTGATGCTGAATGACTGAGCTACTCAAAAATTTTCCAGCTAATGTAACTTTGTTAACTTTCAGAGAAAGAATCCTATGCAGTAAGCATTTATCCAAAATACTCTTGGAAGCATGCATTCAATTAAGAAGAACACTAATTCTTTTTCGACTATTCCTAGATGACTATAAAGCAATGAGATGTTCCAGTTCTGACAAACATAACAAATTACTTAGTTCATAGGTCCTGTAATCCATATATTCACACTGCAGACAGGATCTCAGTTTGCAATACCACAAGGTAAGCTGTTCTGCTGTTTGTTCCCTTTTTCACAGTTTGTTCCTTTCTACGTTCACTTGAAAGAAACTTAAACTCCAGAATAATTAGTTCCATACATGCACTAAGTTTTGAGAAAGTAGTTATTTTTCCATTGAAATATAAGGTCCAAGATTTCAAGTAACTACATTATGTAACAGTACTATCATTTAAGAAAAGGAAACACAAAGACAAGATGCTACTACTCACAAAGCTAACTGCATCTGTTACGTGCTATAGATGGATTTTTAAGCATTACTCTGCAGGAACAGCAAACTAGTTCACTTGCAGCTAGCAGCAGATGGTGTACTTTTGAGACCTTCTGAGTTTGTGACCTCTCCAAAAAAAAAAAAAAAAAAAAAAAAAAAGAGTTGGTGTTTTTCACAAGCTTATTTGAAACGTGACTGCATTCAGCTGAGCAGATACAAACTGTTTGTCAACTGTGCAATATACTAGTTATTTTGGAAACAAGCTCCCTTCATTCTGTATTCCACTTTAATAGCCATGCAGAAAAAGCTGCAATCTGCAGTCAAGATCTTATCCACAGTGAGATGAAGCAAGAGACACTACTGCCAGAAAAGCCATATTTTATCACAACAGGACACGTGGACTGCAACCTACAGAAAGGATTTCAAGAGTACATGCCTCTACAGATACTTGTTTGTAACAGACTGTTGCAAATGGTATTATAAATAGACAATAGAGAATTTATCTTGAAAATTTTCAATAATCCAATACATGGTAGAATCCGTATTTGTATGAACTGCATTAACACTACGCACGTCTGGTTACACTTAAACAATAGATACTGATATAGTCACGTGCAGATCTTAAGATAGGCAACGTGACATTGGCCACTTTCTGCCAATATGCAATAACAACATCTAATCCTTAAACCGTGATGTTGATTGTTTTAAGGTAATACACCTAACAGTCCATAAAAAAAACACTCCAGGGTAGTGTTTGCTGATGGTGCAGCATATGTTACCTGTGGATATGAATGTGTCTAGACACGTAGTACATGCTCAGTAGAGTCTCACTCCTCAGAGGGCTGGAAACTGAAGTCATTCTATTTATGACAGTTCAATTAAAGTTCAAGCTTCTCTCCTCAGCTATGGCCTAGAAAAATCTGCTGTCTCTTGTGGCAAGAATAAGTTTAGTTTCCATGTCAACTCAGTCATGGCCTTTTTAAGAGTAGAAGATAATGTTTTATTTCGCAGATGAGTATATTCAATTAAGCTAGATGCATCAGTGCTCTAATTCTGTTACTTTCAGTAGCACATAAAACTCTGCATGTGAGTTCAACATAGATTGCTCAGCTGTGCTGCAGCAACACAGGAGCCACATAAAGTTTTTGGGACTGAAAATACAGTCTGTAGTCTGAATAATGTTTTAAAAAACAGAAAGATTTGAAAGGGTTAAAAACACACATTTTTATTCTTCCTCAGATTAAAATCTATTCCAAACCACCACCACACAAATGGAGTAAGGCTTGGGATTAATTTAACCCAGGATATACTTTAAAGTAAACTGTGTGAATCTCCAAATAACTGTTACGCATGCAAACAACAGAAAATTGTCTGGCATGGGATTCTCAGAAAAGATGTACAATATTCTTCAAAAAACCCCATCTTAATACCTCATTTCTCAATTTAGGCAGAGTGATTTTGGAATTAACTTCTCAAGACTATTAAGAAATATTTTCATTTTCCTGGATCCCTGAAAAGTGGAGAGTAAGAGTGTATCTACACTGTGTCATAAAAAATGGTACAGAGGTCCCTGAGCTAATACTGGTTTGGTCAGTCCTCATTGCACAACCCAATCTTATGTGACCATACCGTATACACTAATAAACGAACATGGATTCCTTGCTTCTAAAGCCAGCTGCCTTGTGTTGGACTAACTCAAGATATCTTTATGGTACTTCCTCTGCATTTCTAAATCTGAAATTAGTTCTCATGGACATAGATCAGATATATCTACACCTACAGTATAATGATGAGAAGTGGTTGGATTATTTCTTAAGTATCTTCAGCAATGGACTGAAGGGAACTAATGGACTACAAAATATAGTAACTTTATATTTGAGTATTTCCAAGGCTAAACAAGCCCTTTTTTTTTTTTTTTTTGCTTAAGCCAAATATTGATGCCTTACCTGTTGCTTTCTTTCTTCTTTCATCCTTTTTGTCTTTTTTATTAGCATATGAGTTCTCTAAACCAGAAGCCTGTTTTAAATCTTCTTCAGTGATTAAATTAACAGGGTTATTTTTCATTTCCTAAAATGAAGAACATACACTTAATAGCAAAAAGATACACACAGCAACAAAAGATACATATGGAAACATTTCAGCCATTTGGCCATTTTTAAGTATACTAATCTAACACCATGTTTTCCAAGTGCAACACATGAAGAGACATTTATTCTTCTCTTCAAAATTCAGCATCTGATCATCCTGTTAGTGTGATGGTGTTCCCCGAGTGCAACTGAATATACATTAAATTACACTGATTACATATACAAACCTTTTCTTCATTTTTGCCCTTCTTCTCAAGCTGTATTTCAGATGAGATATAAAGAGATGGTAACAGCAAATAGAAAGTCACATGAACTATACTCCAACACTCAACGTATATTGCATCTTGACCAATAAAAAAACCTGTACCTTTTCAGCTTTCTGTTGCATCATATCAGAAAATAGATCAGCACAGCTGCTTAGAAATTTCTCACTGACCACAATGGTGTCACTGAAGACTAAACCTGAAGAATTTTTGTTTAAAGATCTCATCACTTGTTGAAGCAAAATCCCAACATCTTCTACTGACAATGAGCTGGGCAGAAGAGTCTAGGGTAAAGAAAATCAAAATCATTTACACACAGTAATCTGTTCTAGAATGGACAGACATACTTGTATGTGGATAAACAGAATCCACAGACACCCCATTTGACAACTGTAAACTATTTAGAATATATTGCACTTTTTAAATTAAACTAGTAATTTAAGAGTAAACACTATTTTAAATCTTCTAACATCCCAAATCAACATTGCTCTAGAATACGTGTTACCTCTGGGAAAACGCATTGCAACTTCTTCAAAATGCAGCTCAACAGATACAGAGTAACACCAAATACAAAACAACAGCAGGCCTCCTTACAAGCGACAAAGTAGTACTGTAAGGCCTAAAATTAGGATTTAGCCAGGACAAAATGGCTAATATCCCTCTGCTTACCTAAACTGTCGTAAGAGTTCAGTTGAAACTTTTTTCCAAAAAAAGCCCCACAGAAATATATTGCTCCCTAGCAGAATACATCAGCACTAATTTTGAAATGAAAGTTAGTCTTAGGTATCTATCAACTGCATACTTATATGTCCTTCCCCTGTTTTTGTTCAGACCAACTTAAAGGCAAATAATGGCTTTTTACTTGTTATTTTACTTAAACTGAATAGTCGTCTTTGACAGCATGGAATTTTTATTATACATATGTGTAGTTTCAATAAAGTATCTTTTGACACAAAAATAAGACAAAATAAATAAATCCAACAACAATAACTGAAAGGATTGCTTACTGCTACATCTATCCAGTTTCCAGAGCTGATGGCTTCCTCTACAGAAGCTTCAACTTGATCCACAATTTCTTGACCAACACAAGCTGCTGTCAGAAATGAGAGTTGTGTGGACTTGTATCTTTTTTTAATGTAGCCTGCTGGGTCAGGGATGCCAAGTCTGTACAGCGCATCAAATTCTATAAAATAGTTAGATGTCTGTTACATTTAAGTACCTTCATATACATACAGGATCTTGTGTGGTAATTTTTTCTGAAAGCTGGAAACGAAGAATCACATATAGTTTTTATACAAGTAAATGCAGCCTCAAGCTGATGCTGACCTAAAACTTAGTTCAGTACAAGCTACACTTAGACATAGTTAATAGAAATATGAAGATTAAATCATGGACATGACTTTGGTCTGAGTTTTGGAAACAAATGTTTTTTTCAGATTCTTATACCATTATCTTTGCAATTGTATCTTTCCAAAGTATTCTAATATAACATGAACAATATTTACAATGTATACAATGTCAAAATGTTTTGTTTTCAAAAGTTACTCCAATATACTTGTAGAATTGTGCAATGCCTCACAAGCAAAGCATTTCAACTGTTTGGCAGTTTATACTTAGACGTTCTGAAAACATTCAAAGACTTTGACAGATATTCTATCAGTCAAGCAATATTACAGAAACACTTAATACTACTACAGTAAATTATGCTGAACCTTTTAAAACAGCAAGACTCACTGTTATTTAGGGACTGGCCCTTTGGGACCATAAGGGTACATTCCTCTGTTTATTCAGGTCCACATTTTCCCATAGCTCCTGTTTTAAAACACCATCGTCCAGCATCACTCAGCTTTAAGTTAAGACAGACTTGTTTGGATTCAAATCAGGACACTAGTGCTACCCACTCCAGCTCTACAAATCTTACTTTGGAAAAGGTTCTTCCTGTGCACTGCACACTTGGCTATCTGCACTATTAACTGCCAAAGTTTGGTTGTAATCTGGACACCTGGACTGAAACTCCAACCATGTGGGTCACACATGATCATCTGAAAAGTTTACAATGAGCAGTCTACGAAACGTTTTCAGAACAGTAATAAAAGTAGCATTTTTAACTCTGTGAGAAATACAGTTACTGTTTAGCAGTATGGTTCTCTCTGCTGAAATATGGTTCTTTGTGATAAAGTAACACACATCATTGTAAGCAAGATGGTCTTTTAACAAAGGAGTATCAACTACTGTATTGATTTCCACTTATTCTTGTGAGGTTTCACTCTAGACACTGGCTATATTAGAGTAAGACCAATTACCTAAACTAGTTTTAGAAAGATATTTTATCTACGAGAATATAGATTAATTACCCAAGTAACCATTCTGCTTGAAAAAGGAATCCACCCAGTTGCTCTGCGTTCTGGCATAGATGTCTGGAATAAACACAGCCTTATCCTGTCTCCCACCAACCACGGTGCCTTTTAGACGACCAGTGTTAACAAGTTCTTCTAGCACAGCTACAAGAAGAAAATAAATGAAGTGACATTTTCCACTTCGATATATCCATTAATCAAAACATAGCAATTATTCTCCCTGTTTTGTTTCTTCTTTTTTCCCACCCATTAGTTGTTTGTGCTTGTTCTAGTGAAACATTTCCGAGTTCTATCAATTATTTTTAACACTTATGAGAATGTCTTGATAAAAGCTCTGGAAATCATACAGTGCTTCAAAAGAGTGAGCCACAATGGCAGGATCAAAACACTTTTTATTGAACATATACCTGGACAGTTTGAGCTTTTAATTTAGAAAATGTAGTCATAAAAGAATCTTTCTCTGGCCAGACAATAAAATATATGAGCATTTTATTAATAATGTTCTCTTCGAATTCACTGCTTGCATGTGAACCAAGATGGAAAAAAGAGAGATCTGAACATTCTAAAATGACATGAAAAATTGCTACCTAAACTGCCTAAATGTGAGCACCTCCTACTGGTGATCATCTTCATGGTTTACAATGTTCATACTGTTGCCAATAATAACCTCCTGATAACGCACAAATATTGCTGATAAAGAATGTATTGGTAACTGGTAGTACCAAAGTACTAAGCCTTTCTCGATGCTAAGTAAGGTATTTTCAATCCATTAAAGGTGCACAGGAGTATCTGATTTGCCTCCTATGCTTTTGCCTTTTTGTAAGTCACTAGATACATTAAAAAAAATCAGTGACATCAACTGTCAAGCTCTGCTGATTTCCAGAGCTTTGCTAGATGGCTTTTTTATCCTCAGTTTGTGTTTATTTCCATTTCATTAAAAGACAGATTTTACCCTGGAAAAGAACATTAAATGGCATCACATGGTATAGGTTCATCCTCATTAAATACAAGTAGCAGTCAACATTACAACATGCTTAGTACTCGTACAGAGGTTTAGCTCACCTACACAGGAAAATTTACCCGAAAACCTGGTTCCAGAAGAAATACTACATATTAAATCATGATTTTTTTTGTCAGATATGTCCATAGTGTAGATAAGCCTCTATAAGCTAGCAGCTATTGAACACAACTGCCACTAACAAAGCTGAACAGTACTTACACTGAAAAAATGTAGAAGAAAGAGAAACTGATTTAAACAAGATATAGCCCTACGTAATCTAAGACAAGAGCTAGAAACCATGTTCTGCCATGCTTCAGTTACTTTGTATAAAATGGAGCTTATAAGATAGATTCTGAAAATAAAATTAGATTTTTATACTTACTAATAGTTTAGTTACCCTAGAAAAATAGAGTCAATGTGCTTATTCTACTTAAGCAATTATCAGACAATACAGTTTGGTCCTCTGTTTGCAATCTCAACTTGTTTTCATTCAAAGTTTTTGGGAAAAAGAGTAAAACTTTAATAGATTTTCAAACAATTTTGTGGAGCACTAGCAATGAACCGGAGTCTTTAGAGAAAGGGGGAGAAATGAAGATGCCAATTAATTTTTGTATTATTTCAAATGCCAGTTCTAAAACTCCAGGGCAGAGAAGGTGCTTTCATAGGAGATTTCACAGCCCTTACTACAATTATGCCTAGACAGTCTTTTGTTTTAAAACAAAACAACAGGACCTTTGCAGAACTACTGTAATCTCACACTTATTTTTAAAGGTGATTGAGTAGTTTGTAGTGTCCTATTAGGTCTCTGTCAAAGTCTGGCAAAGACAGTAAGTGTCCCTCCATGCCTGTCCTACATCAGCAACACAATATTCAGAAATGAAGAACATCTGTGCTTTCATTATGCTTTGTAATTAGTGTTTTAACTTAAACAGTTTCTCATTTCTAAAATTATTTTCTATCATAACTTCATGCCAGCTTAACATGAATAACAGCACAGCTATGTGGTAGAACCAAAGGCTATTGTTTATCTTGTCTAACACTAAGTGTTGATTAAATAATTAGCTGTTTGTAAATTACACAAACAGTACACTGAACTTACTTTTCTTTTTTCTGGAAGAGACACAAAACTGACAAAGACCACTTTAAAACACATTGCTAATAATGACAAACATAAAAAGCGAAGAGTAACATCATTAGAAGATACTTTTCAAGTTTCCAGCATTTGTGAAATTGGAACGGTATCTCAGCAAATGGATAGAATAAAATCAAATGTGCTCTGGCAGTGAATAAAAAGCTCTTTGAAACTTATGAAACTGCAGAGGAAATGAAATACAGTAAGAAAAACTAAAGAAAAAGATGAACAAACTCAATAAAAAAAAAAACAAGAAAAAGAAAGTACTAGAATTACACTTAGCCATCATGATGATTACTGGTGACAGGAAAACACTAGAACCTCAATTCACATTAACACTGTACACAAGCAAAACATGATCATGTACTTGCAGGACCTGTTTGAAAAAGACTGTAACCGCATACTGAAATTTGTTGGGTACTGCAAATATATACTTACTATAATGCAGTTTAACAGATTTTCCTTTTAAACTATGAATACCTGGATGGCACATTCCAAAAAAAAAAGAGGAAACCTTAAATTGATTATGTGAAAGTAGAGTGATTATATGATTTTATTTAAATGCTAAGATTTTAATTTTTAATGAGTAAGCTTGTCGCAAAGAACAAGAAGGTAAGCAGAGAGATATTATAGTGGAGCTAAAGTGTGCAATGCCCTGAAGACAAAAAGACCCAATCAAACAAAAGAGAAATATTAACTTTCATGAGAACAGACAGAAAACCATTAAAGGATTCCAAAGACCAGAAGCACTTGGTCAGCCAGCATACAAGACTAATGATGCTTGAAGCAGCATTTTGGACAGATGGAGGAGGTAGTCAAAGAAAAGCTGCAACATTAGAAGTGAGAAACGATTAAGTACTGCCTAGAAGTTTCACCAGTTGGATAGGAAATCTTTATGCATTTCTATTTAAAAAAGGAACTGCGGAAAAGAAAAGCAAACAGTTTAAGGATATGCTTTATCTCTCAGCATATAAAGACATTTAACCAAGAGCATAACCAAAAGTTCTGCCTCCACTATCACAGAGAAAAGTCAATAAATAAAATCCAGAGCAGTTAATGCCATTTGGCTACGTAAAATCTGTCCCCTTTTGTGTGCTTCACTGATAAAACTGCCAGTAGCTAAGGGCAAATAACGGAACAGATGACAAAATGAGTACTATACTAATTGCATCATTCTGCCCCCAGAGGCATTTCATCAACGTATGCTTTCATTGCTTTAGATACAGAGAACATCTCTTCAGTTATGGATAGCACAAAAGGTTTAACACTTTTTACAGTAAAGAGAAACATATTGTTCTTTATTCCAGAATTAAGGCTATATACTAAAATGCTTCTTTGAAAGCATACTTCTAGTAATGAAGAATCTATGAATTAACTAACAAAAATACAAAACAGTCTGAATGAAACTCACAGTAAAGTAAATGTTCTTGAAATCCATACCGAGTGATCAAGTTACTTACAGGTGTAGGCCTTGGAAAAAAAGAAAAACAAAACATTGTAAGTTAAAGACCTGAAATTGATGTGGAGAATCTAGAAATAAGAGAGGTTACTCCAGATGGACAAAACTACTAATATCTTAGCCCCAGGGTGCTACATGGATGTTTAACACAGTTTACAAGGTTTTAACTTTGAATTACTATGAAGTTATATCTTATAACAAAGCTACAATAATTATTGTAAGGAAACTTTTGCTGTCCCAAGTTTTTCTCCTCATACAAATTGGCACAGAAGGTTATTGATTTAATAAGAAAAAATTATCTATAATCACATGTAGTGGGTAGACATCAATATGTAATTGACTGGGGAGCGGTGGAATGACAATGAGGATAGATACTCTCTAAACAAATGAGAGGACTACTGATTAACATTTTCTTCAGCCAAAAAATTTAAGTATGTTGTATATTGTATATTATTATACTTTCCTTGTTCTCCTTTCAAAAGGAGGTCCCATTTCAAAAAAGTGAGTCTAATATAACTCAATATTTCACCCCAGGAACTGAACTACACTTAAAAGAAATCTATCCATAGGTCTTTATTTTCTTTTCTTTTTCAATTGCAAGTGAATTTGGTCCATAAAGACCTATGGTAAAAATATTTTAATATGTGATTGCAGGTGTTGCAATTTACCGAGTAATCGCAGTGAAGAGACCACGAATGCGTGCTCGATGCCGGGACACAAAGGCTTCTGTAAAAATCACCCCACGGTTTTCCTGGTCTAGTTGTCCATGAATAATTCTACCCAAACGCCTGGATAATGCCTGTAAATAGAAGCTGGGATGACTGCTAAAATTATATATTAACAAGTATATTAATGATGTTAAACAAAAATTAATCAAAAAATCTGTAGTTTTGCTAAGACAGACAAAATATTCAGAAATGAGGACTACAAGTAGAAGTTATTGTTTAGGTATATTGAGGATGTGTCTTACTACACGTAAGTTGATGCCATTATGGCCCACACTCCAAACTTCAGGGAATTCAGCTTTCCTAATAATGCCCTCTTCTATCAGATATATGTGTATCTAATGATGAAAGAAAACTTTGCAAAAGAAATAAGTATGGTTTGGAGATGCATAATGAAAACTAAGATTTAACCTTTGTATTAATTTTGTACGAACCAGTGGCAGATGAATTCACTATCCATTTTTTCAAATAGTCAAGATAAAAATTAGCAACAATAAACACAAAAGAAAGAGGTGCAAACAGTTTATAAATGTGCATCCTTGCAAAGTGAACTAAACCCAGGAAATACAGCCCAGGAAACAAAGAGAAACCATGTAAAAATTTTTGTATGTTAGAAATGTTTTTGTAGAAGCTGATGATGCGACTAATCTTAGAGGAAATCTGCTCAGAAATTGAGGGTCAACAAGGTTGTCTGTGGTACCTAATATGACTGTCCACCTAACACATGCCACAGGATTACCCTTTGAAAAAAATATCTTCCAAACAAAATCCAACCTTGACTGAAAGTCAACAATGGTAAAAGAATTCTCCCTAATCCTTTTAAACACTACAATAGTCACTAACAAAGGTAAATAGTTTTTTGTTTCTACTCTGAATGTCTGGCTTCAGCTTCTAGAAACGAACATTTATTTTACCTTTTCTGATTAAACTGAAAGGTCTCTATCATTGTATTTCTGCTTCCTAGGTAGCTAATGATGAAATTACCCCTACATCTTTAATATTTCAAACAAACACATTTTCAGATCTTACACTAATCTAACCTGTTCCTAACATTATTAATTCTAATCTGTTCCTAACAGTCATAAAGATTCTGAAGAAATTTTGCCCAGTAGTGAAAAGGCAAACATCAACCTCAATCTGTGAATAGCTGTTACACTGCAACCTTTATGTATCTAATAMTTTTCTGCTTAGAATGACAACCAGCTCATCACAGTTAAAGCCATGGATATTGCAAAGATATCAAAAGAAGGTGAACACAATCAATGCTACATTTGCTAAGTTGGTGTCTTGCATCACCTGTATCAGAAAGTCTCCCGGAAGGTCATATGTCTTGCAGAGTTCCGATACTGTCACCTGGCCAGTTTCCTGTAGTTTATCGTTTATTTCTTCTGCTAATTGATCTAGGTAACTCCTTATTTAAAAACAAGAAAAAAAAACCCAACACATTAAGTGTGAAATTCAAGATCAACCTGTTAGCCACATGCTGAATTATTAATTGACCTGGCACTATACCTCTTCCTGTTGCATCTTTGCAAAAATAAACTGAAAGTCATTTTAAATGAATAAAGGAGAACAATGTTGGTGAAAATGTGGGGTTTTTTAAAAAGCTTGCTAACCAGGTAGCTAGTATTAAAATTGGCCATTCATCTGCTTGTATGAAACTGTCAAAAAGCAGGAACAGGAAAACATTGTATGTCAATGAGACTTAGAAAAGAGCTTTAGTGAGCAAGATAGGTCTTAATTATTTCAAGAGAGCCAGGAACTTCACATTCTTTGCTAAGAATAAATCCTGCAGCACAATCAATAATAGAGACAATCCYGTAAGAGTATTACTTCAGTGGTTGTTAGTGTGCTGAATGCCATGAAATAACTTGCTCATACATCTTAGGCTTGTGAGGTAAAGCAAGAGGTGGGAAAAAATGAGAGGGTTTGTCAATAGCTGAGGCAGATAGCAAAGCCACAGAGCAAATGAGATCTGGCTGCTGTACACAAAGACACTGGGTAAGAAATGAAGCCTCTTAAGTGCAGGATACTGGGCAGAGACATTCAGTAAGGCCTTTGCTCCATGGATTCACTGGATGCTCTGTTGAGATTGGCCTCACTCGCCATTTGGAAAAGAAGCACTGATCACCACCAAGCAGCCCTAGTAGCAGTCAAGAAAATATGTATTTCACTTTAGAAGCAATAAAGGCTGGCCATCACTTTTAGTCTGCATTTTAAAAAATAAGAGAGATGTGAATTATAGATATTGCTCCTGAAAGTACTCACTCATTTATAAGCTGTCCCAGTACAAGCTGAATAGTTTTTTCAGATTTAACGATGTCGTTAGCTCTGTTTTCAATGTGCAGAAGGTCCACATTTATTACCTAAAATAAACCCCAGTGAAACCTCTTATCAGAACTTTAAATTGAAATTAATTCTCAAACATTGAGATATTATACTTACACATTCCTATGTCTTGAGGAAAGCTGCTTTTATTTTTTTCTACTATTGCATACATATGCAGTTAATCTGTGATTTGGAATAATGCAGCAATGCTTTAGGGGGAAAAAGCTCTCTTTGCAACTGTGACAAGGTTAAAAGAAACCTATATGATAAAAAATTCCAGAAAGCTACGAACAGAAAATACTACATTGTCTTTCAGAAAGGTTTTCTGATTTCAAGTAATTTTACTCAAGCCAGAAGAGAAAACTAGTCGTTGAGGAAGACTACTGGAGGATAAAGATTAGTGCAGACAAGAGATTAATGAAGGAAGAGGGAAGATCCAGAGAGGCATGCAAATTTAATTATGCATGCTCCTGCAGCTTTAAATTTAAATGGGAAACATATTTCTTTTCTGTTTGCCCCCCTTAGTTTACAAAGGAAGAGTTCATAAAGAAAATCTGTATATTTTAGTGGTGATTTCAGAGGTCTCAGATTACCATTAAGCAGAGAGGAGCTTTCAATAAAGCAGTAAATGGATGGATGAAGTAATCTGCAGTACTCTGACATGAGCTACCAGCTCTTCATACAGTTTGTTCACTTTTAAAAAAATAACCTAGTTGGAGTATAACTGATGAACTCCATATTTACAATATACATGGTGAAGAAAAGAAAGAAGTATACAGTTTCTTATTACTAAAAAGTTACCTGTTGTAAGTCAACAATGTTTACTCGACCTTCAAAAAAAAGTACAAATATACTTTTAGTATATAAAACATGTTTGAACAGATTTCGAATATAGCATAGTCCATCGTGTACAAAATATTTCTTCATTACTTTTTTGTAGACCAATTAAACCAACTTCAGCTTTATATATTGTCAAATCACAGAAATCACAGGTGGTCAGTGCAAGATATCCCATATTGTTCTACCCTACGGCCTTGCTGACAATCCAATACAGAAATTCCAGAAGTAAAAATCACTGTTGAAACTCCCTCCCAATTAGTTTTTGCCTTGATACTGATCTGGATTTGACCACTAGTTCACGAGTATCAAAATGGAGATTGTCAAAACTTTCTACCGTTGCATGATGCTACTAACAAAAACCAGCAACTTTAAATTCAATTCAAGCTATCATACTGATATGATACACAATGCCATAACAGAAACTGAGACATACTTGYGGTAATCGTAAAAAAATGACTAATCTGTATGAACATAACAAGGAAGTTAATTTTCCAAACATACAATGCTGTGAAATTTACCCTTAAATATAACTAAAAGTACAATACACTGTCTTCTCGTTAAAACCATTGTCAAAAAGCAGTTTGAAGCGTATTTGCTTCCTTATATATCTAAGTCAGATCTTACAAAGCAGATGGCTCTTCATACTGGTAAAATAAAAGACCTGTCAATGACAATTTAAAAATACTATTATTACTAATGACATGAAAGAACAATGATTTTGAAATTCTGAGTCAAGGCCAAACATCTGGGCCAGATACTTAACCATACTAAAACGCCAAATTTCCTTCAAAAGGGTTCTTAGGCCACTTCTACCTCAGAAATTCTGCATGGGTGAAAATGAACCATGTAACATATCTTGATATGCTTACCTAAAAGCTTAACACAGAGCTGAAGTGAAAATAAAATAATAGTACGTGAATTAATGTGTAGATGAAGCAATAGGAAGCAAGCTCACTTTTTCTGCAAGACTAAGGGTACTGAAGAAAACTTTCAAATTCTTTCTGTAGTCTTCAAAATTAACTTCCAAATCCAGAGGAAGAAAGCAAATGCCACACTTACCACCACAAACATGAAGCTCATCCCGGATCTCCCTACTAATCTGTGCGGGAGTCACATACTCTTTTCCATCAAGTGTGTGCACTACTTCCAACCGCTTTTCCGCAACCAGTTTAGTGACAATTTCTATACAGTTTCGTTCTGACAATCTATCAACAGCATAAAGAATAATCAGTTATTCTAAGTAAGTACTTGATAAAATTCTCTTTAAACTGATGTTTCAAAAGTACTAAACACAGGAACTACAATGAAGATTACTTACTGTTCTGTGTGAATACTTTTTAAGACAAAAAACTAGTTTCAGGATCCTACTTCTCACCCCCCAAATCATCCATGTGGCTTCATCTGTGTAAGTCATCTCTCTCAAACAACTTTTACTCTTCTCCTGAACAGCTGTCAGCCCCTTTTCCTGTAAGAATGCACCTGCCCGTGAATTTAGGAATGGTTGTGCTTACAGAATTTGTGTCTTTGATCCTTCTGTACTTTTTTATTTTAGAGGGTTTTTTGTTTATTTGGAAATTCTTTTTTTCTTTGATAAAAACAAGTTCTGGGCGACAACCCCAACTGCCCAACACCACCTAAGGCAGAAACAGAGCACTGGAGCCGTGATGATGAACTTGACCTTAACGGCGATTACGCACCCACGCACCTTCGTGGACCTGCACATGCTCTCTGGGGGCCCTAATGCCCCTTCGGGGCTCGCAAGCACTGACACACGGGTCAGCGCCAATCAAAGGGGGACTGCAGAGGGGCAGCGCCTGGCTGAACCCCCCGGGACCCCGCTGTGCGTCAGGACCGGAGGCCGTGGCACAACGATCCCTGGGGCCGTGGGGGCGGAAGGGAGGGCCGCCGGCGCGGGGAGGGGGCGCCGGCAGGCGGTCCGCAGCGGCAGGCGGCGGGCTCCAGAGGCCGCAGCGGGTACCGACGCCGCCCTGCTCACCTGTGGGCCACCTCGGCAAACTGCGCCCGCTGAAAATCGGCCGCCAGGCGCCGAATCTCCTCCCAGGCGGCCGCCATCGTCGCCTCGCCGCTACACGTCAGCCTCCGCCGGGCGGTCTACGGGCAGCGAGCGGCGACAAACCTCTTCGCCGCGGCCGCCGCCCGCAGCGCCACCTGTCGGGGCGGGAGCCGCCCCTGCGCTGCCGGGCCCCGCCGCAGCCACGGTCGTTTAAAAAACAAGAAAAAAAGCAGTTTCCCCACGCGGGCCCGACTCCAGCAGCTGGAGCCCGGTGGACGTAGTCACGAGAGCAGGCAAACCGTGTTGTCAGCAGCGAGGCCCGGCGCGGTGCCGCCACGGCTCTGGCAGGGGTGCAGGTGCCCCGAGCTCAGGCCCAGTGAGGTGTTGTCAGCGTGAGGGCGGCTTCTCTGMCAGGGCGAGGGCTAAAAGCTGGTCTGAAATGTAAGCGGAGCTTTCAGCGTGTTTGTGGAAATATGAGCAACATTAGAAGCTGACGTTACTGAAAACGAAATGAAATTTAGTCTAGAAGTGGGGTATGAGGTAAATAGTGTYGCCCTGTAACGGCACCGCTATTACGCAGTGAGGGGTGAGCTGAATTTATTTAGCKGTCAGATCAGAGGTCAGCCACACAGTTTTAAAGGCCTTTTCGGCTGTGAGATGAAGTTGACTTGTCRTGACGGAGAGTACTGCGTGCCCAGGGCAAGCGGAGGAAGCGTCAGTCATCAAAGCCTGCCACCTCCCGCCTGAAGCAGCAGCAGGAGACTGCGAGCTGCCCGACGAGGAGAAAGCGGGCCATGCTGCTGAGGCTGTGTCGTTGTCCATCCATATTTCTTGCTGGCAAAATTCTCCCTGTGGATACAGATCCTGCATAACCACCGTTTTCACTGACGCTGTTTTCTCTGCCTTCCAAAAGTTATGGGAAAATGTCTCCGGCATAGTTTGTGTCATGCTGGATGCAGTTTAAATAGTGCGAACAAATACTTTTCAAGATACTGGCATAGTAAATTATAACAGCACGTTTATAGTGGAATAAGTATGTGGCTTCAGTTTTACTGRTCATTTTCCTTGTGATGAGAAACTAGGGGCAGGATTCGTTTAGCTTAGGCATCTGAAGTTAGCTGTTGAGGTCTGGTCTTGGAGATAAGACAGTGAGACAGGCTCCTCAAATTGTTGTTCAACTCTTCCGAAAACATACATCTAAGACAAGTTAATTACTCACTGGAGGTGCCTGATTTTCTCCATTGCCAAAGAAGACAGCAAGGAAGATTCCTTAGCCAGATCCTTGATTTAGACATCAGTATTTAGGTGGAATGAGTAGTGTATTGGAAGGGTAGGGAAAAAATGTGATAGCAATTGTGGGGGTGACTTTTATGAAGATTACATAGAAACAGGCTATCATAGGGAGCATCAGGAAAAAGAACTGGGAACTTGGAACTGGATTCCTCCTACCTAACCTTAAATGTATCTGAAGTGCTTTAATTATGAGTATAGTCTACAGGCTATGGAGAATCCCACCTAAAGTCTGAATCTCTCTTTGGGCTGGCCAAATTGGGCACTGTAGTTAAGATCCAAAAGTGAAGTATAATGGTTTTGACCTTCACTTGTGTGTGTATGACTTGAATTCAAGCCACAGTTGCCAGACCTGTGGAAGTAGTCATCTGTAAATAGAGCTGGGTTGTTGTTTCTTTTTAAACTTTAGAGTTGTGTTTTACCAGCGTGCAAAGAAGGGGCAGATGAATCATACAAACACACAACAGTTATAACCATATTGATATTTCTAAGTTGCAGGTTCTGTTCTGAGTCTGCAATCAAAGAGATTTTATAAGGACCCTTTTCTTTCGAGATCTATGTACATGTGCACAACATGTGTGTTAATATTTTCTATACCTAACTGTTATTCAAGTAACAATTCAGGTTTTTTTTTTCGGTAGAAATCAGTTTTCTTTAGACAGTTTATAAATTAAGTTAAATTTTCTGTTAAAAATACAGCAACTGATTCATTTTACTGTACATATACAAACCTTGTGCAGTTAACTGAACTCTAATGTTATTAGCATCTATTTTATGCAATAGGTATGTTGCTTAAAAATGAAGTTATTACCATTTATTTTACTGTGGTACTCCAAAGTTTACTGATTCCAGAACCACCACGGTAACAGAAATGTTTTTGTTTCATTGTTGCAGGTATATAAACTAAGTGTGACGGTTTTTGTAGCTTTAATGATAGCAAAGATTTAAATAAACCTTTACGTAACTATTATAATATGGATTGATGGCCATATTTCATTGACACAAAACAAAGCAAATAATTTCTTATGAAGGTCATGCACAATATTACATTGATTCACTTTGAGAGTATCAATTACCCTGTCTTAATTGGGGACAATAAAAGCAAATGGTGAGGTTATTAATCCTGTCAAAATGAATCAGTGCTGTCTGTATGACATAAAATACATCATAAAAGTTTGTATTGTAATATTCATGTATGTTCATATGCACTATTCTGAACTGTCTCCTCAGAGAACTTGGCATTTCTACCAGTCCAATGAAGGAACGTCAGTTAAGGGAATGGGTTTTCAGTTCTGTGGTTGCTGCTACTTGCTGATGCAGTGCATTAACCACCAAAAGAGCAAAACTTGAAGAACTGGACTGGCTCACGGCTGGCTGCCAAGTGTTACGGAAAGTTATAACTAATGGTTCCCCATTCCAGCCAGTTGAAGATATTGTCTTCTAGCTAAAAGACCAGTAAAGGTTCATACAGTCATCACAACATTTAGAGCAGGAGACAAACATGACACTCAAGTACACAAACTTACATTATTATTTGTGTAGAAACACCTAGCTCTGTTTCAGAATTGTGTCCAAAGACTCCAGGGACGTTCCATACCCTGGAACATTGGCTCCTAAGGCTGAATAGGAGTGTCCTTTAGTTTTTTGAGAACTCACTTTTCAACTCTAGAAGCCTTCCTGGAAGAAGGCAAGAGCTCTGAAAAATCTGTGGTTTTCTATTTTCCATTGTGATCTCTGTGTACACACATACTTTGGTTGCATATTTTATGATATCTGTCTGTTGCTTTATAGCAATTATCCTGAAAAAGAGATTAATTAATAAAAAATAATTGAAAGAAGGCACTGATACAATGCCTGTTTGAAGTAATTAGTGATCCGGCGAAAATGCCCCTGGTGCATCCTCCGTTACTGAAGATCAGACTCTTAAAACAGTGATGATCTTGTCTGAAATTGTTAGTATTTATTTAGGAAAGAAGACAATGTAAAGGTGTAGTCAGGCTTCCCATATTAAACCTGTCACGAAGAAGTATTGTTATTAATGCCATTGAAACCTGAATAGCTAGGGATAATATCTTAAATGACTTCTGTGTCACTCGATGTGGCTCCTGTCCATCTCAAGATAGATTAGGAAATTAATCTATCGATAAAGGAAAATCCACAGGATGAGAGGACAATGCTACAGTGTTAAATTACCATGCAAAGGATATGATAAATGTAAACAAATTAAACTGATAATATAGTAGGTGGGTTTTTTTGACCACATAAAGAATTTTTAGCAGTATATAGAAAATGCATAGAAAGAATGAATAATGTGAAATAGAGAAGAACAGAGTTCCTAAGAGCTGTGGTTTATCAGAAAACTTTTTACTTGGCATAAAAAATGAATTAGCGGAATTTTGATATGCATAGTGTATTTTCCTTTCACCCAGAAAGAGCAGTGCCACACCTTGTTCATCTGGGAATGGAATCGATCTGATATTAACAGGGGAATAAAGCATAAAGATGTGATTATTTGGTAGACTGAACTGTGTGCAGACTGTATGTTTTTGATACGGGGCATTTTGTTAAGATACCTGCAAAGACAGGAAATAGTGTAACCACTGTAATGATAAAAAAATCAGAAATTATGCAAATGGAAATGAATAAATAATTGTCCAACAAGATGTCTGAAAACAGTTTGTAAACTGGTTGAAATGGAGTATAAATTAGAATTTTATTAAAGGGTTCTTTCATTCTACATATATCACGATACTATCTTCATCACTTGCTGGTCATCTTTTCCTACCAAACAGATGAGTTTGTGAATTTAAAAGGTTTAGCTATCAGGTTTTGTTCATTAATGTGCTTACTTTGATTTTATCAAATGAAAAGGTTACCTCACGTCTCATTTGGTTTTCATTGTGCTGGTATMCAAAATTTAAGTAACAATTTTGATGTGGTGATTCAGAGGGATTACTCTGATGAAGGAACAGGTGCCTAACAAGCTCTTCCTTTATCAGAGTGAGCTGGCAAGATAAAGCACAAGCTTTTTTAAAATGATAACTGGATATTGGACGTATATTAGAAGGACAGGGTTTTCACCCTGGCTGTGTGTGCCATGGGTAGCTTTGGCTTTTTTCATTTTCACAGTCCCTCTTTAATGCACAGTTATAAATAACATAATGTTTTGCTTTTCACCATGGTCTTTTCTCTTTTCCTGTCCTGTTGCACAGTGGCTGTGCTGTATGCTAATGGAAGGGTGCTTAGTTCAACCTCAGGCAGCCTTTTCTACATAGTTCAGTTATGAAACACCGTACTTTCAATTAATTAGTGTGATTACCTACCTAACTGTAGATAGGAGAAATTTGGTATTCATTTGGTTCTTCCTTTGCAGTGAATGTTCATATCAATAATAAAGCCTTCCCTGAGTAAAATAATTATAGACGTACAGGGCATGAAACAGCACATGCATGTGGAAAATCTCTCAAGTAAAATTGAATACTGAATGCATCAGCAGCTGCCTTGTTTATACACTTTATGCATGTGGTTCAGAAAATTATATTCATATAGATACTGGGGTTTTTTACTGTTTTAATTAACTGTTTTCTTTTTGTTTGTATAGAGCTAATGAAATTTTCTCAGCTTCAGAATATTAAGTCCAGTTTATATCCTTTTTAGGAAGGTTGTTTTCTCTATTTGGATTAGAAGACTAAATGTATTGAAGTGTTTAAATGAGCAAATTCCCACATTGTGTTTGACAAAACCCCCTTTGATCTTTTTTGAGGAATGGTTAAACATAACCATTTGTTTCACCTGATCTTCGAACATAGCATAGTATATTTAGGGGAAGAGAGACATACTTCTGAAGGTTTTCAGCCATATGCCCAGTTAAAAATCAAATGTACTGCTGTATTTGTAGAACAAATTGAAAAGAACAAAAGCCACTGTAAATACCCATATTTTGCCATTCAACTGAATATTTTGCTTAATGCTAAATAGAAGACCAATTTTTCAGTAATAGCATAGCATGTCATAGTGAGATGCTGCAAACATCAAGTATATCTTACTCTGATATACTGAGCTGTCGTGGAACAGAGCATTGAAGTAGTATATAAAATTTTTATTCATAGTAAACCAGAAGCACTTGTAAAATATTGCAAACAATACAAAATATATGCTGTTGCATAAATAAACAGGCATTTATACTATCAAAGGCAACAGAGAAACTTTTAAGGGGTCTGTCAACAGAAATTCTCAAAATCCAATGCCAGGCAAAGACCTGACTAGCAATTAAAACCAGAGAAATAAAATAAAAGCTCTTAAAGATAGAAGGGGAGTACAGATTTATTTTTAATATAATTTCAAAATGCAATATTAACAAACATGCAAATAAAAAGAAAACCAGATATTTTTATCCCCAGAATACTTTTTTAACAGTGATATATTTTCAAATAGCTTTTTGTGATAATTCCTCTGTATTAAGCTTATGTTGCAGTTGAGGTGTCATTGATCCCATCCTAAAGCAGCAGTGAACTGAGGTTTTGCATATTCTTGGCAGGCACTGAAGCATCAGCAGAGGTGCTAGCTCAGGGCACAGTGTGGGTTCAAGTATTAAAGGTGCTGGAAGTCCATTGCYGTGAAATGGAAGAGTACTTCATACAAGTATAGCTTCTGTATTTCACATGGCGGGGGGAATTTTAATGGGAAGGAAGGAACCAGGTTTCAAGCCTGCCTGCCTCTCTGTCACCTCTTGACCTCTGAAATTGCCCCTTTGAACCATGTGGTTTCCATCACTTTACAAGGGAGCAGACTTTTGACTGCAGTTTCTCTTTCTCTCCCATCCTCCTTGGGCTGCTTTCAGCCCTGAATGAGAATACGGACTTTGGATCACCGGTTTGCCTTCTCTCATATCACTTCACAGGTGACCACATTATGTTTCTCATTTCAAAATATGAATAGTAATTGRGTTGTTCCCTTATGCTTTCTTCCATCTGGAAAGCTGTTTTGGAGTCAGTCTATCTAGATGATTAGAAATAATCTAATTTCCAGACTGAATTAATTCATGAGCATTAGTGTTTGTGTCACCGTAGCGCTTTAGTTGAATTAATCAGTCACAGAATCAGTGTGGCCTAAAAATGTGTAATATTTGTGAAAAGGTTCAGTATGATGCAAGGGTGCTTGGGGTAAGATATTTCTGGTAAAGATGCGAGTGTTGATGCCACAGTGAAAGACACTGGTTATCAGAATCACGTACAATTCTAAGTGTCCRAGTTAAAAAGAAAAAAACCCTGTAAGATCTGTAGGTACAATTTATGAGGACAGGGGAATGGCGGGTCTGTTTTACAAGAAGGATCTGTCTTGTCTGATTTAAAAAGGCTGAAATATGGTTGAGCCTTTAATCAGGAGGTAAACAAATGATATATAGGCAAATGCTATAATTAAGTTAGAGACAAAATTGGCGCAAAACCCGAGAACAATGAGGTTCTGAAACTACCTCACGATGTGAATTATGAGGCAAACAACTGAACTGGTTTTCAACTGGAATTTTCTAAGGGAGAATTATGAGACTCGGTTGTCTAAAATATACAGGGTCTGGATCACTGTAGGAGATCTCTCTCTTACATGTGGTCTTACGTGCTGTTAAGTGGTTTCGTAGGAAAAATGAATCACAAATGTTTCAGAGCTCATATGATTCAGAGMTCCGATCATTTTGTAAATGTGAGTAAAGGAAATTGAAGGTAATCAACACATTTCAAGATCTGAYCTAATATGATTATTTGAAATGTATTGTGACTCTGAATTCCCTAGTAAATCAATCTCATGATATTAATAAGTTACATAGCTTCATGCTATATTTAAATCAGGTTCTGTGAGTGGAGACACAGTCAAAAAGCATGGTAATATCCGTGGATGAATGTGCTCCGACCCTCTCCAACTGAAAGAAAGCAAACTCAGGGTTGGAACAACTGTATCTTATGTTGCAATTGGGACAGGCTAGGAGCTTGCAGTGGTCAATCATCACATCTCAGCTAATGTGTGGTAACTTGCCAAGTTGCAGCAGCCCAAATGCTTCTGATTGTGTTCTTGCATACTATTTGCTAATCCATTTCCTGAATGCTYTTATCAAAATTTATTTACATTTGTAAGTTAAATAAATGATCCTACACTTTGGCTTTTCTTTTATAAACTCAACAAGAAAATTCTTTGAAAAAGTTAATTTGAACATCTTTCCAGAAAACTAATTAAATGGACTTAAAGAAGTAAAAGTGTTTGTGGAGAAAGCATTCAAAGGGTTAATGTGAATTTTGTATGGGTTTTTTTTGTTTCAATTCAGTCCTGCACCAAGCCTCTGAAATTATAGGCATGCTCAAGCAGAACAACTGTGTTCTATTTTAGCTCAACATATTAATCCATTCCATTCTGTGTCATTTTGTTAGAGGGTGCTTTCATATTGCACACACTGCAAATAGCACAGATGTGCTAGGATAGATATCTCCAGTATCTTTCAGATGGATCTTTATGAAATGCCAATGCATGCTGAGAAGCAAATTCATCCTTCTATTAGAAACAAACAGCAAAAAAAGAAATAAAAATAAATCCAAACCTGCTGCTGCGAAATTTGCATCTGCAAATATTAGATTTGAGAARAAAATTCTTCCTAAGTGCTCAAATGATAACCACTGAAGCTAAAGAGTCAGATATTTAGGTAGGAAAAATATTGCTTAGATTTTGGTCTTCTGCACAATATATTTATTATYGTACTGCTTTTTTTCAGGACTGATGTAAACTTTAAATTTCAGAAAATTGATTTGTAGAGATTTTCCTCTTCTGTTTTCTCCACATGTCACATCCTCTCAGTATTTTGGATATTACATGATTAACTCTTTCCTTACAGAAGTCACCCTCTTTTAATATAGTGTCAGTCTAATGAAAGAGCACAGAGGAAACTGCTGCTGGAGGGTGATGGGAGGATTAAAAGACCCCCCCCAAAAAAGGGGAAAAAAATCTTAGAATTCATGAATTCATCTTACTTATCCCTTTATTCTGGAGTGGGAAATCATGTCAAGAGTAGTGGGTTTTCTGGTACAATCTAGATACAATCTACAATTTTTTAAAAAAATCTGTTTAAGTCTGTGTCTTTGTTTCTGAGGTAGGTTTTTTAAAATTTACTTTAAAACAAGGAAGAAGCTTTTAGATCAGTTTAGGAACTAAGAACTTCTCATAGAAATTATGTTTTCTTACAGAACTTGACAGTTAGATTGCCGGTATGCAGAGAGCACTTGACGTCGTAAAGCCGTGTCGTGGTTTCACTGTGCTTCCTCTATGTGCCAACCAGTCTTCATCTCATCTGCTATCTCCTGTCTTATTATTAGACTGCAAGTTCCTAGGGCAGAGGTTTGTCCTTTTGTTGGCTATATATATCACGTAATAAAATGGAGGGTCAGTTTGGGAAAAGAGTACCTAATAGTTGTGACGGTGCAAAGTAGCAAAACAATGTTACTCAGTTTTTAGAAATGGAGGAATGCGCTGTTGTCTAAGGAAGAGCCAGCAATTACATWGGTGTGCAACTGAAGCTCTGTGCATAACATTGGCTCCCATAACACATTACTCTTCTTACTAGTAACAGCATAGCATTCTTGAATAATGCCCACAACTGAAAGTCCCTGAGCACTTCTTGCTTTTTTTTTTCTCATTTAACAACCTTTGAGTTAGTAGATTTTAAGTATTAGATAAGGAACCTTGCATGGGATTCAGTCTGAGATTAATGTACCTAAATTTTTCATCTGTGTGTAGGTACCTGTAGGTATGCTAGATGTCTAAGGTACCTCTATAGTCAATGGAGAGCTAGGGCTTGATTCAGCTACCTACATAAGGGGAAGAAGAGCCATTTGAGATGCTATAAAGTATCCAAAATATCTGCATGGATCTGGTAAGTATGACAAAAGGCCTAAGGGAGGCCTTAGCATTTCTGGAAGTCACGTGGAAGACCTTTAGATATCTCAAATGGTATTAGGTTCTTATGCTTAGGCAACTAAAATGAGCATCTAGTCAATATAGTCAGTGGAGCCCAGAGCAAGCTTCAGGTGACCAGCTATGAGGGGTGGTTGCACAGATATTTAGTGCTATTTGAGATACTAAAGAGCTACCCTGCTGGCTTCCAGCCACCACTCCAGAAAGACACTGGTCTTCCTTAAGTCCTGTATCATGTTTGGCAGCCACGAGTCTTAAATACCTTATGACATCTGAAATAATACTGGGTGTCTACAGATGGGCAACTAAATCAAGCTGTCAAKAACTACTCAGTGAGATGATGCTTGCTAGGCTCCTTTGATTATGCTGATTAGATCTTTATTGGTTGTAATGAGAGCTTAAGGAAGCAGCATGCTTGTAGGCACCTACCTTTTGGAAGGATTCAGTTGCACATATGTAGATCCCTAGTGTCATTTAGGCTCTATGGGATATTTCCTCCGCTCTCTCACTGCCACTATAGAAGCATGTGTCTTCCTCAAGCATTGTGTCATATTTACCGGCCCGATGCAGATGTTTTGAATAGCTGAAAGCATTGCATATGCACTAGACGTCTGCACTTGGGCAACTGAATTTCTCTCCAGCTTTCTTAACCTCAGGCTGAATCCCAGCCATTATCTCCATTTTATACRCAGAGACAAGAAGAAAAACTTTTCCTCTGATGGCCCAAAAATGTTGCGATCAGAAGTCAAATTTCCAATTCCTGTCAGTGTGCAGTGACAAAAAGACTGGGGGGGGTGTTCAACCTTTTAACRGAAAGGGTAACACCAGTTAATTTAACATGAGAAGTTAACAACTTCAGTCTGAGGTATTCATAAGCCAACTCCCTAACTATTTCCATAATACCTCTGTGCTCTTTTGTTTTGTTACATGCTTATTCCCTCTCTCATGACACATTCTTATGGTATCAGTATTTTTGGCATTTGCTGTATAAGAAAACTGGAGAATTACCTTGTCTTATCTTGTATATGCAGAATTCCAAGCATGGTGATACTAAAATGAATAATACATTTTAAATAGTAAAACCACAAATAAATTGTGCGCTTTAAATTTAGAGTTTGTGGTTTGTTTAGTTTTTCTAACTACTGCAGCCTTGTCAACAGCTCCTCTCCTTGGAAATTTATGTTTGCTCATTTTGCAGTGTCTGAGACAGTATATTTGAAAAGTCCATTAGCAGAATTCTGCAAAATTGTGCTTTTTTACTGAYGGCTCATATGTATTATATAGCACTATATAATGTCTTCAGATACTAGTAACTACTGGCTATATAATAACTGTGCTGGGTTTGCACCCAGAACCTGCCTTTCTAGATGTTTCTGGACATATATTCCCAATGAAAATGCCCTATGTAGATGTCTGATAACAGAGTTCAGATAATAGATGTTTTATGCAACCTTTAGCCTACCTGACTTATAATCTTGGAAGTTGTCTAAGTTTAAACTCTAAGTTTTGTAGTCAGTGAAATGAATCAAGTGTCTGCAGGGAGAGATTCATCTTGTCTAAAACACCAGATTTAGGATGAGATGAATTACCCTCTGGAGGTGCCTCATTCATTCCCTTGATACATATAGGACTTAAGGTTACTCATTTTGAAGTAGTCAACTAACTTTCACGTGACTGAAGTTGATGATATTAATCTTCCCTTTCGTAATTGKAATGTGCACAGCTGAGAATGTGCTAACAAGTTCTCGGGCTTTTCATCAAAGCTGCACTGACACTGAATGCTCAGATTTAGCTTACAGATGGTAGATGTTTCTACTGGTCTTTTGGTTTTGCCTCCAAAGCAGTATCACAGGAAATTATTCAAGTTTGTCCATTACTCAGCCATGAGAATCCATAACAAAGCTGCTTAGAATAGCTTAAATGCATTCTGGAAAAAGAAAATATATATTGCGTTTGATTATTCAGCACTCACTGAGACTATCACACCAGGTAAAATTGGGAAATATCCRTTTAATTTCTAAGTGATACCTTTGTTCCTTTGAAATTCCTTATTATTTTACTTGAGTTTGCTGTGAGGTCAGCATAGGCAGAAGGAGCATGTGWTGGTAATGGTGTTCATGAGCTAAGTGAGCTGTGGCCAGGAGGCACGTGGCGGGCACGTTTAGTTTTACAAGAAGGAACCACCTGCTGAGGGAAGGTCTCGCACAAGAGTGGGAGAYGCCTGTGCGTGGCTTCTGTTTGCTCTTTAACTGGCATTTCAGGAGTGCAATGGCCTGGAATGCTGCAAACAGGAGCCACAAACAGAGACTCGGCAGTTAACTTCCTTGGTGATTGGGCAAGCAATAGTGGTCCCTAATGATCAGCAAAACCCAAGCTTAGYCCCAAAAATATGAGTTTTAGCTTTCTATCTATGTTTTTCTCTTTTTTATTAAAGGAGTATTTTTTGAGTTCTTTCTTTGCCTTCTTGGTTTACAGTCTTTTTGGTTCACTCCTTATGTTTTCTCAGAAGCTATGGGGGTTGGAGCTATGGAGGTTGATATTCTTCCAAGAATAAAAATTTAAACTCATGCAATTAAGGTCTAAGTAAGATGCCAGATTTCATGGAATTCATGGTTCTGGACTCTAAAACCAGAAGCAGCAGAGGAACTCCAGACTGCTTTCTAAAGACAGCTTCTTCCATTTCAGTGGCAGGTGTCTTCACAGAATCACAGAATGGTTGAGTTTGGAAGAGACCTCTTGAGATCATCTAGTTCAACCATTCTCAGAGTAAAAAGATTTTTCTTCTGTTTAAATGGAATCCCTTTTATTCCAGGTTGTCCTGTCAGTGGGCATCACTGAGAAGAGCCTGGTCCCCTCTTCTTCATTCCCTCCCTTCAGGTATTTAGATACACTGATTAGGTCCTCTCTGAGCCTTCTCCAGGCTGAACAACCCCAGCTCTCTCAGCCTCTCCTCATACGTCAGATGCTCCAGTCCCGTCATCATCTTCATGGCCCTTCACTTGACTCATTCCAGTAGCTCCATATCTTTTGTACTGGGGAGCCCAGAATTGGACACAGTACTTCAGGTGTGGCCTCACCAAGCTTAAGTAGGGTAGTAGTAGAGAACCTCCATCAGCCTGTTGGCAGCAGTCTTCCTAAACCCAGGATGCTCTTGGCCTTTTTTGCCATGAGGGTGCACTGCTGGCTCGTGGACAATTTGTTGYCCACCAGGACCCCAAAATCCTTCTCTGCAGAGTTGTTTTCTAGCCGTTCAGCCTCCAGCGTGTACTGCTGCCTGGGATTATTCCTCCCCWGAGGCAAGACTTTGCATTTCCCCTTGTTGAGCTTCGTGATACTCCTCTCAGCCCCATTTTCCAGCCTGTCAAGGTCCCTCTGCATGGCAGCACACCCATTTGGTGTAGCAGCCAGTCCTCCCAGTTTTGTGTCATTTGCAAACTTGCTRCAATGCATTCTGTCCCATGCTCCAGGTCATTAATGAAGATGTTGAACAGTATTGGCCCCAGTATCAACCCTTGGGGTACACCACTAGTGATTTGCCTCCAACTGCAGCTTGTGCTCGGATCGCAACCCTCTAGGTCCAGCTGTTCAGCCAGTTTTCAGTCCACCTCACTGTCCACTTATCTAATCTGTACTTCRTCAGTTTGTCTATAAGGATGTTATGGGAGACTAAAGTTATGATAAACAAGATCCACTGCTCTCCCCTTGTCCACCAAGCCAGTCACTTCATTGTAGAAGGTTACCAGGTTGGTTAAGCATGATTTCACCTTTGTAAATTCCCAACTAGGGAAGSCATGCYGCTAGACCTGTTGTTTGTGAACAAAGAAGGACTTGTGGGTGATGTGATGGTTGGAGGCCATCTTGGGCATAGCAATCACAAAATGATAAGAGTTTTTGATTCTCGGRGAAGTAAGGAGGGGGGTCAGCAGAACTGCTACCTTGGACTTCCGGAGGGCAGACTTTGGCCTCTTTAGGAGACTGGTTGACAGAGTCCCTTGGGAGGCAGTCCTGGAGGGCAAAAGGAGTCAAGGAAGGCTGGACACTCTTCAAGAAGGAGATCTTAAAGGCACAGGAGCAGGCTGTCCCCATGTGCCAAAAGACGAGCCGGCGGGGAAGAAGACCGGCCTGGTTGAACAGAGAGATTTGGCTGGAAGTCAGGAGAAAAAGGAGAGTTTATGACCTTTGGAAGAAGGGGCAGGCAACTCAGGAGGACTACAAGGATGCTGTGAGGTTATGCAGGGAGAAAAGTAGAAGGGCCAAAGCCCAACTAGAACTTAATCTGGCTACTGCCGTAAAAAAACAATAAAAAATGTTTCTATAAATACATTAGCAACAAAAGGAGGGCTAAGGAGAATCTCCATCCTTTATTGRAWGCGGGGGGAAACATAGTGACAAAGGATGAGGAAAAGGCTGAGGTACTTAATGCCTTCTTTGCCTCAGTCTTTAATAGTTAGACCAGTTGTTCTCCGGGTACCCAGCCCCCTGAACTGGAGGGCAGGGAGGGGAGCAGAATGAAGCCCTCATAATCCAAGGGGAAATGGTTAGCGACCTGCTACACCACTTAGACACACACAAGTCTATAGGGCCAGATGCGATCCACCCAAGGGTACTGAGGGAGCTGGTAGAAGTGCTCACTGAGCCACTTTCAATCCTTTATCAGCAGTCCTGGCTAACCAGGGAGGTCCCAGTTGACTGGAKGTTAGCAAATGTGATGCCCATCTACAAGAAAGGCCAGAAGGAGGATCTGGGGAACTACAGGCCTGTCAGTSTGACCTTGGTGCCRGGRAAGGTTATGGAGCAGATCATCCTGAGTGCCATCACACGGCATGTACAGGACAAGCAGGTGATCAGGCCCAGTCAGCATGGGTTTATGAAAGGCAGGTCCTGCTTGACTAACCTGATCTCCTTCTATGACAAGGTGACCCACTTAGTGGAKGAGGGAAAGGCTGTGGATGTTGTCTATCTAGACTTTAGTAAAGCCTTTGACACCATTTCCCACAGCATTCTCYTGGAGAAACTGGCTGCTCGTGGCTTGGACGGGTTTACTCTTYTCTGGGTAAAAAACTGGCTGGATGGCCGSGCCCAAAGAGCTGTGGTGAATGGAGTTAAATCCAGATGGCGGCCGGTCACAAGTGGTGTTCCCACTTGAGTGCACCCTCAGTAAGTTTGCAGACAACACGAAGTTGGGCGGGAGTGTTGATCTGCTCGAGGGTAGGAAGGCTCTGCAGAGGGACCTGGACAGGCTGGATCGATGGGCYGAGGCCAATTGTATGAGRTTCAACAAGGCCARGTGCCGGGTCCCGCGCTTGGGTCACAACAACCCCATGCAACACTACAGGCTTGGGGAAGAGTGGCTGGAAAGCTGCCTGGCAGAAAAGGACCTGGGGGTGYTGRYTGACAGCYRGCTGAACATGAGCCGGCAGTGTGCCCAGGTGGCCAAGAAGGCCAACGGCATCCTGGCCTGTATCAGAAATAGTGTGGCCAGCAGGAGTRGGGAAGCGATCGTCCCCCTGTACTCAGCACCGGTGAGGTCKCACCTTGAATACTGTGTTCAGTTTTGGGCCCCTCACTACAAGAARGACATTGAGATGCTGGAGCATGTCCAAAGAAGGGCAAYGAAGCTGGTGAAGGGTCTGGAGAACAAGTCTTATGAGGAGCGGCTGARGGAGCTAGGGTTGTTTAGCCTGGAGAAAAGGAGGCTGAGGCCTTATCGCTCTCTACAACTACCTGAAAGGAGGTTGCAGCGAGGTGGGTGTTGGTCTCTTCTCCCAAGTAACTAGCGATAGGATGAGAGGAAATGGCCTCAAGTTGCGCCAGGGGAGGTTTAGATTGGATATTAGGAAAAATTTCTTCACKGAAAGGGTTGTCAAGCATTGGAASAGGCTGCCCAGGGAAGTGGTKGAGTCACCATCCCTGRAAGTATTTAAAAGATGTGTARATGTGGTGCTTAGGGACATGGTTTAGTGGTGGACTTGGTAGTGTTAGATTAACAGTTGGAGTTGATGATCTTGAAGGTCTTTTCCAACCTAAACATTTCTATGATTCTATGATCCTATGATTCTAAACCTGTGCTGACGACTCCTGATCACCTTCGTGTCCTTYGTGTGTTTGGAACTGTTTTCCAGAATTAGTTGCTCCATCACCTACCCAGGGATTGAGGTSAGGCTGACTAGCCTGTAATTCCTCAGATCTTCGTTCTTGCCCTTCTTGAAGATAGGAGGGGCATTTGTGACATTTTACAGTTGTCTTACACAAGTCAAATCTGGAATAGGCCATCTTGGGTGAAGAGAGGGAGCAAGGTCCTCACTGTTTCTTTTTTCTATTCTATTCATTAGCCTCATTTCCTAGTAATAGGAAAAGCTTGTCAAGACAGCACAAGATTCCCTGTAGTGTTAGTAGCAACTTTTCCTGTAGGAAAAGGAAATTTATGTGGAGGCGAAAACCATCTTGTTGCAGAACTCTTAGGGAATGGAATTTAAAAAAATGGAGAAAAAAGTGAAGTGGATTTCACAGAAGCTTAATTGTAAAGGCAAAATCTGATATTTCAATTCAAGTGCACTACAACAAACCCAGATCTGTTTGCTGCTGCTTTGAAATTTCAGAAATCAGCTGTGACTTCTTTAAACCTTTTTTCCTCTCCTTRTAACAAAGTTTATTTAATGAATTCAGGGACCCAGTTCCATATAGTAAAAAAACCTCATGGCATGAAGTATGAAATACCTAATGAAGCAAAATATGCATGCCAATGGATTAAATATGCTTTTATAAAACTCTGGTTATTCTGCAGTGGGCTATGAGATGTGTAGGTTACATGACAAGAATGCAGCTTGCAAGTAGCTGAGGCAATAATCTTTTAAAAGACTGGAAAGCATAGTGCACAGAAATCAAAGGCATGGTTTATAACCATTTAACTGATAGCAGGTTGGATGGTTTATAAATAAGTTCCACTATTTTACTCCTGGATTTTGCACAGAAGAAAGCTGTAACTTAAATGCCAAGGAATTTGAGTAGCTGCAGCTAAACACTGATAGTACAGCTTTTCATCCCCAAACCTTTCAGAAACTCAAACATCTGTATTATAGAAAATAAATTCACAATAGAGAAGATTGCTTAAAAGTAGAGGAAAATTGACACCATTTATAAATGTGTAAGTTAATTCTGAAATCAAAAGAGTTATCCACTTAAACATGTTTGCTTTTCTGCATGAAGTAACATCTGCAAATTGGAGCCAAAGCTTGGATTCTCACATTCTATGAATCTAAATTGCATTGCTTATTTATATAAACTGAAAGATCCCTGAGGTAGTGAACATATTCCCTTCTGGATTTTTGTTTGCTGTTTTTATTTTTCTTATGTTTTCCATGGCCAACCAGCTGCCTTAGTAGAATGACTTCGGAGGTAAGTAGTATGACTGCCAAATCAAATGGACTGACATTGTATAAAAGGAATAGAAAAGGAAATCTGATGCCACAGACGGGCAAAATCATACATTAATATGATGGAAAGATTTACATCCCCAGAGAACAGATGAACATTTTCTTAAATCTTTTAAAATGTGAGATCTGTCATAGAAGTTCCTTTGGATCAAAAGTCAGAATTTGTAATTCCTGCAACAGTGTATTTTGTCTATGCTTCCCAGTGGGAGTGAATTGGTCTGGATCATGCAGTCTACAGTTACCCAAGATGTATAAGAGATGCTCTGCATGTAAGTGCTGTTTGTTTCTTGGTAGTACTGCATTGTCAGTGGTAGTAAAGCTATGAGTGTTGAACAGGCATAGCTGGCCTAGAGCAGAAAGTTGGTCGTCCTTTTTTATATATTTCAGTTCTTGACAGAGTGCTTATCAGGAATATTATACTGATCATCTCAGTTCCCCTTATGGCAAGCCCAAAAGTCACTAACATTGTTCTACTGTTCTCCAGTTCTCTGTTGAATAAAGAATCAAAACAAAGATGAATATGAAGAAAGAATAAGTGTGCTAAAATATTGTAACCTTTGCAAGTAGCTGGCATGTGCAGTAAAGAGCAATTAAAATGCTTTAATAAGGACATGTTTATAAAACAGCCCTTTTTGTGGTTAGTTTAAATATGCACATGCGTGCCCACATTAAGCACAGTCTTACAGGTGTAGACTTACTGGGGAGCTAATGGCTCTGTAAACCCAGAGTAGGATTTGCCTCTGCTTTTCTAGCCATGTGGGCAGTGAAGCCCTTTCCTTGAGGGTAGGGTGCAGGAGGAGTGTACGTCCATGAAATGTCCTCACTCACGTAGCGTATTAATTATCTTTCAGATAAAAACACAGCAATGTTTTCTTTGTATGCCTGCAATCCCACTGAAATTGCCTTCCAATCCCATGAAAAATGCACTCTGCCTCACCCTATTAACTGAAAGTCAGATGTCTTTCAGCTTCACTGAATCAAGGGTAAGTTCCAAAGGCTAACTGCTGAAAAACCCCTGTCGTGCATCCAGGCAAACACACCACAGTGGGTGTTGGTTTAGCAGATTCCAACTGCTGGTGAAAAATACGAGAACAGCAACGGCTTTTAACCACACAGGGAATTATAGATCAAAACTGTTATCTAGCACAGCACTAAAAAATGATGCGCTGAAATAAATATGGGCCATCTGAGTTTCTAAAGAACTTCATTATACTGCCACATGGAATACGGCGGCACTGGCATTGCTCAGTGGAAGCAGACAAGAGTTACTGGGAACACAGACCTGATACTCTCTTCTCTGATCCTGTAAGACGAAGGGAAATGAATATTCCTTCCAGTACGCAATCTTAGAAATACTTTCTATTTTCTCTAAACAAACAAACAAAAATACCCAAACTCCTCCCAAACCCCCCAAACCCCTCACCTAAAACCTGAATGTACTCCAATTTAAAGCATTAAAGCTTGTCTGCATGTTGTGAGAAGAATTTACCACTGCTCATGACTGCTGGCATCTAATTCTCCCAGGCAGCTACCTTTTGGATTTTACATGTTAATCCTATCACTGCGTGAATCCCGTCATATTTATAGTTCCCTGTTTCTTAGTTTTAACTCTGGAGAAAAGGATAGAATATGGAGCATCTGTTATAAACAGTATGCAAGAGCATCTGTTATAAACAGTATTGCAATATAAATTAAACTCTTAGGAAATATGAGTTTGGGGGGCTGATGAGAGGATGAAGAGGAAGGGGAGTGTAAGAGTGGTCCCTTTCAAAACTGTTCCATTGGCTCCACTGCCTCTCATCTTTCCCTGATGGTGTGTCAGTGCTAAGTCAGACAGCTTAGCTTAAGTTGAATGGAAGCATCACACAGGCCATTTAAAGCATTCTCTATCAATCTGCTGGTTGCTTGAGTTGCTGTGAACTTATTGGCCACACTACATATCAGACACTCAGGCTTGCTTCTGATCTGTGAGTCTTTGACATCCTTCTCCTGGAGCGTTTCCATGAGTGGTCAGCAGGACACAGAGAGGGCTAGAGGGAGGTTAGGAAGTTGGGCAGAATGGAGGATCTGCAGGTCAGGTTTCAGTTTCAGACATAAGGGAAATACCCTCTGAAGGAAATGCCTTCAGTGATATTCTCTGGTCTAATAGCCCTATATTTAACTAAAACTTGTTTTGCTTATGGCCTCTGACAATCKTGTCTAAAGTACCTCTAACATCATGTGCTTTGTAATCCTGGAAAATGGCATACAGGTGGGTACTTTTCAGAAACATACCTATATCTTTTAAAATTTATTTCCCCTATGGACTGATTTTTGGGATAAGTTAATCTCATGTCACTGCAACTCATCAGCCCTTTGTCCTCCCATTCTCTCATTTGATGAAGTAATCAGAGATGTCTCTGGGATATAGTTAGTTCCTTCCTGCCACAGTTAATGGTAATTCCTCATGTGAATCTGCTGTGAGGCTTTGGAAATGTTACCTGTGTGTCTCACTTTCTCTTGTCCTTCTTTCCTCAGTTGGCTTTCYATTTCTCTATCTAAACTCCAACTTTTTTCCCAATGTTTTTCTGTACATTTCAAAGATTGAAATGTACGCTCAGACTAGGACTCCATCAAATAAAGAATTAGCAAGAGACTAGGTGATCAGTCCAGGCTAAGCCACTGCATATTTTTATGCTGTGCTTGTAGAAAAGGGTTTTGATCTTAGTAGTCTGCTCAATTCCATGGGTTGGTAATAGCTATCCAGAACACTGGTGCAAAGAGGCACCAGATCTTCCCTTACTCTACAGGATACAAATGAAATAGTGACAAACATACTGTAACTAGTGAATAGAAATATGTGAAAGGAACAAATGGGCAGAATTTGTCATATTTCCTTTTAAATTCATCTGGTCTGGAAGACTGTTTGCTTTCCTTTGCAGAAGAGAAAGCTGGCCTGAATATTATGGCAGATGCAACAAAACTGCCAATCCATTGGCAGTGTATGCAAACGGAGTTTTCCCGTACCGTGCAAACTGATGCAGACTGGTTCCGTAGGTTGGACTACAGTCTGAGCATGTGCAATCCATTGACTGATTATGCTATGAACAGGCCAGATGTCTATGTAATAATAAACATCACCAACCACCACAATGACAGATAAGGAGAAAAGATAACTCTAGCCAGATATGTGCATTAATCATTGCCCAGTCAAACTTCTTTTTATTCAGTTTGTCTCCTCTCCATACTCTGGGGTGCCTATTAYTTAGAATGAAGAGTCTGCTAAAGTAGGACTCTTTGCCATGTCCTTTAAAGTTCCTTGTGGGCATTTATACACTTTGTGAGGAAGCACATTATACAGCTAGCTGCTCACCAACAGGTAGTGAGGAGAAGAGTGCTTCAGGTAAGTGACTTAAMTGAGCAGACACATCTGTTGCGCTTCAGGGTTTATATACCCCTCGAAGTGAGAWGTGACTGTCTGAAATGGCAGTGGCAATATCGGTTTTGTCAGGAATGTAAGTATATATACACATTTTTATATATCAGCCTGTATGATTTATTACATTTAGTACTTTAAAGGAGCTTAATTTTTCAAGAGATTAGGAGTAATGGAGAAAGATAAAAGAATAGCTGCTATCTCTGACATCCCATCTTCACCCAGTTCCCACAAGGAAAGTATCAGGTAAATTGTTGACAGCTTATTAACATAAACACCCACCCTCCTTGTCCCGTCCCTTGCAAGCCCTGGAGGATATTGTATGGGACTGAATGGGTTTCCTGACAGCATGCCTGTAAAACATATGTTAGAAACTTACTCTCTTGCCTGTCACAAGTGATYATTATTTGTATCAGTAATGGTTATTTACAAAGCCCCTAGAAGGAAACAGGCAGAATGAGCTGCTTTGCCTTGTTCTCAMCTTCTCCATTAAGAGTTCCTATTTTTTCACAGGAGGAATCAGGGCACTTAAACCACAGTTAACAAATGATATTTCTTACCAAAGGACCAGCATCCTATTCAGAAACAGTTACGTACCTACTTTCACCACTGTCTTAAGCTCCTGCTCTCTGAGGACAGAGACAAAACTACTCAAGACTAGGGCACAGATCCAAGCAAAGTCCAACATTGTTAACACTCTTTCTAGGATGATTTTGGCTCGTGTCAGGTAACAGCTTCTCAGACTTCCTGGACACAGTCTGGAGAGCAGTACAGGCCAGGGAGTGTTTCCATTTTGAATGAGGCCATCCTCTTTGGTGGAAAGAAAATTCAACTGCATGGTTGCAAGTTGTACTTTGGCACATGTCTCTGTGACAGTAGTCTCTCTCTACTGCAGGCAACAGAGGTTTGAGTCCACTCATCAGAAGAGAGCTGACCACAACCCATGCTGTAAACCCTCAATTTTACACTAAGGGGCCATACCAGTCCAAGCTCTAGGGCTTCCTGGAGAAGRGAGAATCCTAGTGTGCCTGGTTCTGCCAAATGTCTCTTTTAGATGCAGTCTGACAGAGTAGGTGTAAGTGAGGCTTAATCACCTATTGAGCAGGAAGTGTTGGTTGTTGGCTCTTCTTCAGCTACCACCAGCTGTGAGGATCGTGGGGCTCAGTGAGCAGACACTGTCTTCTCAAGCCTGTTCTCCACCAAGCAGTGTACACACAAGCCAAGGTAAGGGAGTGGTGGCTAGTTCAGTCAAGCAGTACCCCTACCAACAGCATGGAAACAATTGGCTTAACCCTCCTGGCTCAGCAATCAGGTGTAGTAAAGATCTGTTCACTGTCATTCACTAGCAGGCAGAAGAGTTGCAGATCAGCCCGTTACTGGGAGCATGGCCACGTTCAGAGCTCAGTGGAACTAGAAGTCATTGCTTTGACAACAGGCCAGCAAAGAGAAAGGAAAGAGCGATAAGGTTAAGTTGGAAAAAAACAGTACTTGAGTGTGAAGAAGCAGTAACAATGTTGTGGAGGGGAGAAAGAAACAGGAGACTTTCCCATCACATTCCTATTTCTTGCCCCAATTCAGCTTGTTAAAACTTGCATGAAAAAGTATTACCTTGTAATGAGTGTTGCTTACTCCTAATTGAAATCTATAATCCCATTACAAATGCATCTGGACACATTTAATCAAACCATATCCTGTTGCGCAAATTGAGATCCAAGTTCATAGCTCATTTCTAAACAAATTACACACAGTGTGAGAGTCCAGGCACTGAATTAGGCACCTTGTAGCAAATGCTGCCAGTTCCTTCAGGTTAGCTGAGAAACTGGGTTGCTGCTGTTTGCAATTTCTAAAGCATAGCAGGATGGCTCATTTTCCAGGCTGCCTTGGATTTCCAGTTAGGCTGCCTCATGGGGATATTTTGTCTTCTGCAATATTCTACTGGTGGAGAAAGAGAAGCTTAAATATACTTTCATTAAGACTTTCTTGAAAACTAGCAAGCTTTTTCATCAAAATTGAAGGCAAGGCTACTCAACCAGAACATCTCTTAGTCTGCTGACCATTATTTTGCAGACCTTGAAATTGAACTGTGTCGTGGTTTAACCCCAGGTGGCAGCTAAGCACCACACAGCCGCTCACTCACTCCCCCCACAAAGGGATGGGGGAGAGAATCGGAAGAGTAAAAGTGAGAAAACTCACAGGTTGAGATAAAGACAGTTTAATAGGTAAAGCAAAAGCCACGCACACAAGCAAAGCAAAACAAGGAATTCATTCACTACTTCCCATCGGCAGGCAGGTGTTCAGCCATCTCCAGGAAAGCAGGGCTCCATCAGGCGTAACGGTGACTTGGAAAGACAAACGCCATCACTCCGAACGTCCCCCTCTTCCTTCTTCTTCCCCCAGCTTTATATGCTGAGCATGATGTCATATGGTATGGAATATCCCTTTGGTCAGCTGGGGTCAGCTATCCCAGCCGTGTCCCCTCCCAACTTCTTGTGCACCCCCAGCCTCCTCACTGGTGGGGTGGTGTGAGAAGCAGAAAAGGCCTTGACTCTGTGTAAGCACTGCTCAGCAATAACGAAAACATCCCTGTGTTATCAACACTGTTTTCAGCACAAATCCAAAMCATAGCCSCAYACTAGCTACTATGAAGAAAATTAACTCTATCCCAGCCAAAACCAGCACAAACTGGAAATAAAAATGTTTTTAAAGTATTCTGATAAATGTACAGAATAAATCTCAGACTTGCTTTTCCATGCTAAGTTCCACCGTTCCACCTCTCAGTGTAAGATCTGATTTTGTCCATTACAGATTTTGTAAGGAAGACACTTACAAAATTCAGGTTTAAGATTACCTGCTGCTTGCTTGTCTGCTCTTTCATCTTCTCCTGCCCCATACTCCCCTGAATACCAACACCTCCACYTTCCTCTACTTCTTAAAATAACCACACAAACACAATAACTTTTCTTGAAAGTTACTCTATTATCCTTGTTTTCATAGTGTCATAATGTTGGACTCTAGGTGGCAGCATCTGTGAGTGAATATTAGATGTTCGTGCTAAACTACTGATTTCAAACATGTCTCAATCGATAACCATTGTAGACTAGTCTTCCTTAAAAGCACTTATTTTTTGCTCTTCTTACTCTTTATTTTCATCCTATAAAACTTAGTAATGTACTTAACGTACAAGTGTTGAAAGAATTCATATCAGCATGTTAACAGAGCTTTTACGATGGTTCAGAGCAGACTCCTGTTCTTTACTGTAGCTTGAGGCACAGATGAGGGAGAGCAGCACAGGGCACTCAGCCATCCTACTCTGAAACAGAATGGACAACGCTTGGGTAGAAAATGTGCATTTTTACTGCTGTCATAGAAGGCAAGGTGCATCTCTGTGCCTTGGCTCTTCAGCAGCTGCTTATGGTGTAATGGACRATGCCTTGTCAGGGTTATAAAAGGCTGGGGGCATATCTGTGCAAGTCTTTTCCACCACAAAAACTAATACTCAGGGGCTTTTCTAGCTGTTCCTTTTTAAGTGTACTGGAAGTGAAGGAGGGTTAGAGAATGTCTGTGGACTATTTTTTGCACAATATAAGCCACAGTCATGCACTGATGTCAGATTGGGCAGGTGGATATTGATCTCCTCTAAGAAAGAACCTTAGGGAATATGTAAAGGATTAAGCTGATTGGCATTACAGAAACAGGGATCTCATTCCGTGCTCATTCTTTCTTCCCAGTATGCAAAGATTTTTCTGGGATGGGAAGAAAGTCTCCATTTCTACTTAGCTCTCACCAAGTATCTGGCTAATCTGATGTAGAACCAGGTCTGACTAGTGAAAAGCGTACTTGAGTATCAGCAGCTAACAAACAAGGCCAGAAACATTTTTAAAGACACATGGTGAAACTAGAACAGTAGCAATGTATTGTGCTTGGGGTGTGCGATCTTCCCTTCTGCCTGGGGTGGGTTGATCCCAGCCAGCAGCTGAGCCCTCATCCAGTCACTCACTCAGTCCTCTCCTCGAGGATCTGGGATAACACTGGAAGGGCGAGCATAAYAGCAGAGAAAAGGGTTAGATACGAGAAATTTATTTTGTCTAAAATAATTTTAGGTCTATTATGAAAAAGACTGATGTAGTACAGTTGGGAAATAACAAGAGTGGGGCTGCTCCACAAGAGAAAACAAGCCAGGAACAACAGTGCGAAGAGGGGCAGCATGCATTCCAACAGAGGCATAGACCTGAGAAGTGTGGGGATGGTGACAATTAGAAGACCCATTTGCAGTCTAGTGGTGATCTGAGATACACAAAGCAACAAGCCAAAACAAGCCAGGAACAGAACTGAGCACAAACATACCTACAGAATAATTCAGGCATGGAGCTTAACTGCAGTTCCTGGACCAATAAGCATGGGTGGAGGTCAAAACAATTAAAACCTGTTGATGCACTGAGCGCCATGACAATTAATTATCTAATTCAGACTGTTAGACTACTAAAACTTTAATTGGAATAAAAATACATTCTTAGCTTCATTTATATGGTATGTTCCCTTTTGCCCATAACAAGAGTTTGAGTGTAACAGCACCTCTTTTAATGCAGCAGCCACAGCTCTAATTATAGCCCTGTTGCCATAGGGCAAATACATGGACAAGCCTGGGCCCTGATATAGTATAAGCATGACCACTCTCACTACCTGGGTAAATCTTTTTTGTGCTGTTTCCAGTGATACTGCGTAGTGATTAAGTTGCTTCTTTAGGGCATTTGTACAGATACTGCCTTAGGCCTGGACGATTGGATCCCTGGGTGCAATGAGCACAGCCCCAAAATAGTTCTTCTGTAGCAATCTGGTGTTGCAATACAACACTTTCCTGGCACTCAGGAAAAAAAAGAGGAAAAAATGTGTAGATAGGACTCCAGTCCAAACCCTTATCCACATGTGTACACACACATACAACCACATAAGTTAAAAGAGAGGATAAAATTTATTTGCTTGGTGTTCCAGAGTGGGCACTGAGAAGGGACTGAGCTTGATATGTGAGCAAAATCTGTTAAACTTTGGTTACCCTCAGCTAACACTCCTGCTCACCGATCTCCACATCTATGTAAATAGAAAGTTACTCTCTGTAACCTGTAAAATATGAAATATAGCATCTGCTAAAATTCATATTTATCCTTAAAAATTTCATTTGTCTCAGGATATATCTCTACTTCTCAGTAATACCAAACAGGCAAGGACTTGAAAATGGCGCAGATACTTTTTTCCAGCTGTTAACATCTGTTTAGACTTTCCATTGTGATACTCTTGCTTCTGTGATTAGCACATGGCTGGGTATGCATAGATTTGCAGACTRGAATCCTCAGGATTCCTATGCAGGAAGAACAACAAAATATACCACATACCTACGTTTGCCTCAGTCTTATGCTCTGGGTAATAAGTAAACAATCTGAGGAACTTTTCAGTATCATCTAGCTGAATGCTACAGTATCACGTTTTCTTGTTCTGTAATATCTTCACTGTAATCATTAGTGATATGCCCAGTGATACCGTGCAATTTTATAGGATTTGTTTTGTACATGGGGCACAGCGCATATACATTATGCTTTCATTTGAATATATACAGTATTGAATGTAAGGATGTTAAATATTTTGTATACATATATACATATATTTAAATAGTAATGAAAAGAGGTTAAATGGGGAGGTTAACAACAGTCACTTCTTGGGAAGTAATGAGCTCATATACTTTACTCAAAATGTTGCTTTCAAGCTCTAAAGATTGTCATGCAGAAAGTGGAAGAGGATTTCAAGTGATGCCTGATGCAGAATGCAAAACCGTGGTCTGAATTCTGACTTGATAAATGGATGCTATGCTCAAGGAAGCAGTAAGCAACAGAGGCATAAAATGGGTCAGCTTCMTGGGAAGAAGTTAGTCCAAAGAAGCAAACCAAATATGAGCTGTCAGTGCAATACTGTTAGGATTATTCCTATAACCATTACTGACATAACCATCTTTATTTATGTCAGAGCCTTTCGGAGAGGCTCCTTATTTCGCTTACACTGATTTGATCATACCTAGACAAGAAGGYGAGATAGGTCTCAGTTAAGTCCTAGTGTGAATGCACTAACATATTTGGTCATATTTGGATGTGGGTCTCTGTTGCTTTTAATGAACTAAAGTAAAAAAACAGAATCTGAGCTCCCTCAAGTTATGAAAATTAGATTCTGGTTCATACTGAGGAGAGCCTAAGGCATAAGTCTCTCCCTGAAAAAGGAGGTTTTTATTACAAAAGACCTCCTAAATAGACACGCTCAGGCTAACATTGCTCAGTCATCCTCAATTTGTTTATGGAAGATTATCTGTGCAACCAGAAGCAACAAAAAAGTTATATTTATGGTCTTTCAAATATAAGCTATGTCGTGTGTGCTAGATTTACAGTCCTAAAGCTGTTGGTTTGATGCTTTGCTGTAGCATATAGTACACATAAACACATAGATACTGTGATGATGAGCATGAGTGAAATGATACAATTAAATAATTATGTAGAATAATTATATAGAATTTATTTATTTCCTTGAAAGTCACTGAAAACACATTCAGTTGCTTCTAACCACTGGTGGTGGTTCTAAGGGTTTTTCGTTGTTACAGATCTCAACAGAAAATTCTGGAGCAGACTTGTGTGTGTAAGCATGCATATAATGCAACAGAGGGTCAAAAWAACAGTATCATACAAACCAAGAACATGTAGGTTTTTCATTGTCAAAATAATACTAAAAAGATGAAAGTATTTGCTGCTCTGTGTTGGAAAATAGAAAAAAAAAAGTCCATTCCTTTACAAAGGACCTTGTAATTTTCTCCTCCACACTTTTTGCACTTAGCCTAAGTGAATGTATGCCTACTCTGCAAGTTTGTGGTTAGCACAAGGAATCCTTACTGATGGTACCATGCAAGCACATGAATGCATCATTACTATGCAAGTTATTTAAGGCTAGTAAAAATGTATGCAAGGAAACACCTTATGTGTTGAAACAAATTATTATGTTTCTTTCAGCACAAACCCTAATGCAAGGTGAGCCTTAGAAAAAAGCATGCCAGCCCAGTCATGACAAAAAGTTCCTCACAGGAGGATTTCAGTTTCTTTTGGCAGTCCATTCCCAGTGCCCCTGCAAGTGCAATTCTGAAATTTTTCTCTCAGCCCTTGCCTTAGGCAATAACTCTAGTTTGATCTGTAGGACAGGGCTAATACTCCAACCAAAAAGAATGAATATTCCTAAGAAAAGAATTTTCACATTAGTCTTTACTTAACTTTAAAAGATGCCTCCAAAGTGTCATTCTAGGATTTGTCTTTCTCACAACACTAACCAAAGCCCTAACACCAAATCCTACACCTCAGCTGAGTGTCACAAAAGGCCAGATGGACTTTATGCATACTGCAAATTGGCCAAAAGAATTCTTTTTTGGAACTCCCAGTTCCCTTTGACAGCCCCTTTCCAGTCCTCATCCCCGTGAAGCTCTGGGCTTCTTTTCCTCAACAAACCTAACCTTAACAGTGTACCCTAAGCCTAGCCTCGGCCATAGGAGAGGAACCACTCTCCATTCGGAAATATGCTTAGATAAATACGATGCAGTTCTATGCAGTTGTAGCATCAGCTCTTACTTAACAGTGGAGGGTACATTGCAGCCCCACTACAACTTCATCTCTGGGTTCCCTTTGTCTCTAAAGCTCCTCTAGCTCTAACACAAATGCTTGGCTGATGCATATGCCAAAGACGGTGCTCCRTGCAAAGATTCAGTGTTCTTCTGAGGAGAATATTAGAGTCTGCCTATGGGTTTCTTTGTCAGCTGCTGTCCAGAATCGATCAAACTTAGCTGTGGACTTTCAGTCAAAAATAACCTTAACCCAAACCCTAAAATGAACCTTAGAAAAAACATGCCAGTGAAGATGAAAAATTCCTAAGGAAACAATTATTTTTGCACCACTCAGTTCCTTTAACAGCTCTCTAATGATTGAGAGAAAAAGCCTGGAGCTACAGCTTGAGTGGTGCAGGAGAAGGGCTGTCTGAAAAAAACCCTGTAGGCTAGATTTCCCCCTTGAGTAAATCCTTTACTGGGTAAGATGAAGGAGGGCAGTGTCTAGGCTTATTTTATGTTAGAGATTATATTTAGGAATAAAATTACAGTTAAGAGAAAAAGAGAAACTGTGGAATAACTGTGTTTAGGAGCCTGGAAAATCCTCTAAGAAAAGGAACAGCTGATACTTGAATTTTCCTCTCAGGAATGTGGAGCCTCTGATAGGAGCAGGAACCAGGGCCAGGGCAGTCAGGCTATCACTTGGGATTCTTAGGGTTCAAGAAAAAATAACCACAGAAATCCAGTCGGAGTAGAGCTGCAAAGGGACTGCCACAAGAAAGATGTAGGCTGCAGAAAGACTTGTCCCCTGGAAAACTTTTTCATCTGGGCCATGGCGCTGGTTCTTGGGGTGGGGCTTAGCCAAGACAAAGGACAAGGCCAAGGGTTTGGAAAGGGAGAAAGCCACAATTGGAGTGCARCTGCAAAGGGGCTGCCCAAGGAAGGTATAGGCTGCAAACAGAATTGTCCTCTGGGAATCTGTTCACCTGGACTCTGACTCAGTGTGTTGGGATAGGATCCAAGACAAGACCAATGTCAAGACTTAACCTTACGGTTATGGTTAGGAAAGAGAGAAAGCCTAGTGCTGTGGTTGGAGTGGTGCAGAGGGGCTGCCAAAGGAAGGTGTGGGCTAGCAAAAGTGTTGTCCCAGAGAACTTTTTCATCTGGGGGATCTTCCGCAAAAGCTCAGCTGATGCTAGGATTAGGTCTAGGAAAGAGACAAAATGTAAAACTAAACCATCCAAGTTAAGATGAACCTTACGCCAAGACCAAGTGCCATGACCCAGATGAACAAGTTCTCTGTGGAGAACTTTTTATGCAGCATACACTGTTCACTGGCAGCATCTCTGCAGACCCACTGCAAGTGCAGCTCAAGGCTCTGTCTCTTTTCTAGCATGAACCTCAACCCTAACCCTAGGCCTTGGCCCCATGACCAACATCAACAAGGTATGAGGGGAGAATTCCTTCTGCAACCTATACATTCCTGGGCAGCCCCTTTGTAGCCCCACTCCAGCTCCAGCTGTAGGACTTGTCTCTTTCCTGACCCTAACCCTCTTCCTTTTCCGAGGCCTTGTCCTCAGCTGAACCCTAGCTCAATGCCCAGTGCCACAGCAGGGATGGGCAAGTCCTGATGGGACAGTTCTTTTGGCAGCCTTGTTTTGTCAGCCCCTCTGCAGCCTCTCTCTAAGTGCAGCTGTAGGCTTTGTCCCTTTCCTAACCAACACCCTAACCCCTGACACTGGTCCTGGCCTCAGCTGAGCCTTTGCCCAAGACCTGGTGCCCTGGCCCAGATGAATGAGTTCTCAGGGGACAATTCTTTTTCATAGAATCATAGAATCATAGAATCATAGAATCATAGAATCATTAAGGTTGGAAAAGACCTCTAAGATCATCGAGTCCAACCGTCAACCCAACACCACCAAGCCCCACTAAACCATGTCCCTAAGCGCCTCATCTACACGTCTTTTAAATACTTCCAGGGATGGTGACTCMACCACTTCCCTGGGCAGCCTCTTCCAATGCTTAACCACTCTTTCAGTAAAGAAATTTTTCCTAATGTCCATTCTAAACCTCCCCTGGCGCAACTTGAGGGCCATTTCCTCTCGTCCTATCGGTTGTTACTTGGCAGAAGAGACCAACACCCACCTCACTACAACCTCCTTTCAGGTAGTTGTAGAGCATGGTAAGGTCTCCCCTCAGCTTTCCCCTTGCTTTTTCAGCCTGTTTGCAGCCACAGTCCAACTGGAACTCTAGGCTTTCTCTTTCCCCTAATCCTAAGGGAATCCTAATCCAAATCCTAACCTATACAGCACATGCTGTGCTTTATACCTATATTCCCAGGCAAAGCCAAGCTGAGAAAATTTTCAGGGGATTTACTAATTCTTTTACACCTCCCTCCCCTTTATTTTGGCTTTCCCTTTGTAGCCCTATTGCAACCAGAGCTCTAGGTTTTCTCTCCTTCTCAGACCTAACCCCTAAGCATTGCACTTGGTGGTGGTATCAGCTTTCTCACAAGTCATAACCTTACTATGTTCTGACCTTTTTGCCACCATTTCCACTCCCATCCCAGACTTAACTATTTCCATACCAGAATTCTTGCAGGTTGATACCTGTCCTTTTTAGTTTGCTGGAACTTCTCCAGAGCCCTCAAAGCTGTGCCTCTGGGGTTTCCCTTTCTCTCTTTCCATGCTCTTATGGACAGAGACACCAGTCCCATCACAGGTGCTGTATTCATCTGAGGACCGTTCTGTCCATTCAGCCTCAGCTCTTACTTTCCATTGTAAGATCTTTTTCTTGCCAATGTAGCTTTGAGTTTTCTCTTTGTCTCAACTCCAACCATGACCCTAAGAATAGAGGGAGCTTGTGACAAAGAAATTCAACCCTTGTCCAGACAAAATTTTCTCAGTACAGAGATCTTTTTGCAGATCACATTTTTCTTTGTCAGCCCCTTTCCAGACCCCTTCCACTGGAACTCTGTATTTTATATTTTTCTTTTATGTGTACCAATTTGTTAACCTACCCTACCAGCTAGCCAGTGTGTGTGCTCTGTCCCAGTGTGCAGTGTTCGTAGTTATGATTTCTATGTGTTCATCATTTCTTTCTCCAGCCCTATCATCCTATAGTTGTATCTCTAGGTGTTATTTCTTTCTTTTAACATGTTACTCCATTTTAAATGTTACCGCTGCTGCACTACGACAGCATTTTATGTCATTAATAAAACTGAATGATAAAGAAACTTTTGAGAGAGAAGCATAGATTTCTGTTTGGGTTTGGCATCTTTGCCCCTAAGGAAAAACTGTCTTTGAATTCCACTCTGGGCTGCACTCTGTAAGAAAGACAATCATGCACGTGGGATTTTTGGGAGCCCTCAGCAGCTCCAGCCAGGTCCTTAAATCAGTCAGTTGTAAGGCCAGCATGCTGCAGTACTCAGTTATAAGGACCATCTTTGAGATGTGGAAAGTGATGCTGGTTTTTGGGTAATATTAACACTACTTGCTGCCTTGATATACAGGTAGAGAAGTATGCAAAATTTTTTTCTTACAATAAAAAACCTGTTCTTTCTTTTTGCTTGTTATCTGCTTATGAGTGGTTTTCCATTGCAAAATTGTTGGTAAATAGCACTTTTCATTTAACTCCCAGCAAGTTACATTCACATCCATAGGAAAGTCCAGACCTGTAGGGCTGTCATTACAGAACCAAATTAAGTATCCATAAATTTGAATCTATGTTATTTTCAATTTGACTTGAGGGGATGAGTTTTGATGGAGTAAAGACTCACACAAATTTTTTTTCCTTCTGAATTGCATAGAAATAATGTTATACGAAGCACTTTTTTCTGGTTAGGCACCTCATTGGTAGTATTTGCATTTTATTTTTATTCTTTTGCTACATAACTAACTAGAATGTCATATTTTGTTTAAATGGCTTGTCTATTTTGAAGCTTGTGAGATAATTATGGGTTGGACTGTGGCTGTTGGCAGTGCTAGATGGCATATTTGAAGAAACTTTCCTTTTAACCATTAGAAGAAGTCAGTGTCAGGAATAAAATTCTGTTAAAAGTTTACAGAAGGAAGGGTATTGTTTTATCTGTGTTTGAATCTTCTTTTGTTCAAAACTCTTAGAAGAATATAGTTAATTAAAAGAAGAGTATTTTCCCTTTTCCTGTCCCCCTCCCCCCCCCTTCCCCATCTCTTCCCTATCCCTTCAGGTTCCTTCAAAATATAATCTTCCTGTCTGGAAGTGCAGCAGTCCACTGCCATAGTCGTAAGGAAGTCAGAATTTCAGGAACAGTGAGGTGACTTCTAAATTAGTTGTCATTTCACCCACGCCTAAGCTTGCATAACTTGTTCGGTTGCCTGCATATTTTCACGCATGTTATTCCTCCCAGGTGGTGTTAGCTTTTTGGCAGAGGTTATTTTGAGCAAACAGTGGTTTTTCTGAATTACGTAGGGCCTTGCAGATACTATACACTGTGTGTAATTTCTCAACTGTGATGAGACAGAGTTGATTTTTCCTTGTGAGCAGGTACAGGAAAATACAGAAAAATATTTCAACGTTTATCTGAAGAAAGCTAGTTCAAGGAATACAGGAGAAGCTTGGACTTTTGTCATTGGGAACTGGGAATGCTGTGTATCTTTCTTTCATGTTACATTTCCAAATCATCTTATTTAAGGATTCTCAAATGGAAATAAAATCTAACTTAACATAAACCACATATATCTGTGTCCTATATTGTCTGTCTCAAAGATTATTTATAAACTGGATTGAGCACTTGAGAAACAAGTAGGACAATCTGAAACTTTCACCAAGAGAGCTTTTGCTGTGATATTTTCAATATTAGTTGTGATTTCATCATAAAATAGATATAACTCAATGCAAACTTGCTGTGTATTGAATCATTGTTCAGGGAAACAAACTGCAACTGTATATTGTTTCCCCTTATAAAATGTTTCAACATTTTAATGAAAGTTCCATATCACTGTGGCACATGCATTCACTTGATATCAAAGATTTACACTATGAATTTCATGCAGTGCCTGGAGACGAAAACTTAAGCTGCTTTTGATTAGCAAGGGTTGCACTCAGGAAAACTTGCTTCTTTATTTTAATTTGTTGGAGAATATTTGTGAAATGTTTTTTACACAGATTACTATTATAATTTTAAGTAATGTGGCAAAAGGGGATTTCAGCCTTCTCTACATTCCATTTTGATCCTCAACTTTTCCCAAAGATCAATACAACTTTACAAATTTATACATTTGAATTACCTATATTCTGCAACTTCTGTTAATACAAAAGGGTAAGTAATCAAAATTGATGTAGATTCTTAATTTCTAGCATAATATGGAGAATGATTGTTGCACTAATTATGTTCATATAGTAATATATATTGTGCTATTCATTTCTCATGGCCTGAAATATTAATTAGATCTTATTTGTAGAATTACAGTTCACACATAAAAGGACTCGAATTCTTAAATGGTTTCAGATAATAGATGTCCAACAAAACCTCTGTATCTATTAAAAATATACTTCCCCTTCAAAGGCTATATTTGCAAAGAACCAGTGTAGAGAATTTTTTGTCACAAGGCTTTGGCATAAATTCATATCTCCTGTTACACAAGAAGTATGTATTGTATGTCTGTATGACATACACATATGAATATACATACATTTCAGCAACGATAATGTCTTTTTTGTTACTTATCAAGTTATTTCACAGGAAGAGTTCATGAATTACTTCTGTTACTAAAACTGACTGGAGAACTGTCATAAAAAAGGACCTTGCATGAGCACGTGGGAGCACTGTCTCCTAATGGTGTTAAGTTCTGCACGTAATTCTCCGAGGTTAAGTTACCTCTCCTTAAATATGAAAGAATGGCCACTGCAGCCCTTTAAACCCAAACCTGTCAAAGGTCTTTACAGTTTTCTGTTTCCACAGCAACATACCTCATGCTCTTTAAATCTTTAATTTAATTTCAAATGCTCTTGCTTTTCTGTGAACTTCTTCAAGTTTGTCAGCATCTCTTTCAGTAAAGTTCTGAGAGGTGAGCATGGAATACACCATATGCTATCAAAATCCTGTTCCTTGTTGTTCCATAATGTGCTGCGTTTGTGAATACAACCCTAAATTGTATAAATCGGTTTTGCAGCCATATGACATTGCCAACCCCTGTCTCATTCACTTTCAGTTTTCACCCTTGGGACTTCTATATCGTTAATCTTACCCAGACCTCTCCACCAGACTGAGTATTTTTGATTCAGTTTTTAATTGGATTTCCCCAGGTATATTAGGTTACATTTTTTTCAGAAGAGGAAACTCTTTTTGCTCCTTTTGGCACAGATTTCTAATCTCTCTAGGTCTCTCTGTGTCAAGGCACCTAACTCATTCCTTTTCACAGCTCCGTTCAACAGGACTGTTTTCAAATTACTGTCCTGTTCACTCTATCCACCTGATCATCCCTGCAGAGCTAACTGAAACCAGAACTAACTGATCTCCAAAGCCAACCAGTAGGCCATTACCCTTCACTCCTGTTTAGGCTCTGTTAACCCACATGATAACCATTTTCATGCTACGCAATTTGAATGATTCCTCAAAGCAATTTTTGTCCCCATATTCTTTCACATTTCCAAGTGTGAATAAAGCCATTCCATACCTGTCTGCTGAAATCAGCAGCATGCCTCTAAGTCAGTCTTGCAATATGGGCTGTGGACAGTATAGAGTACATTTCAGTGTCATCTCTGAGTTTTACATGTGCTCCGGCTTCCATACCTTGTTTGCAAATATGTATCTGAAAGACAGTAAGATGAGTACAATAATGGAAACCAACAATGGAAGTTAGCAATCATGAATTTATTATCTTCATTATGACCGCAAGTGATGATGAAATTGCTGGGTTTTGCAGTACTAAAATGTTTTCTGTGTCCGGAGTATCCAGTACACTGTTACGTTTGTAGTTATTCCTGGATGATTAAAATATAAATGGGGAGGAAATAATCTGATTTGCATAATAACATGAATGACTGATTGTTGTTTTCTGTATATCTGTGAATGGTAATGGTTTTTTATTTATTACTAAAAAATCGTTTTTTCCTGACATTTAAGTGAGACAAAGGTTGAATGCAAAATGATTCTTGTGCTCTTCAGCTGGAACACCTACAATATAAAGAACTTATTAGAAGGAGGAAAAATGTGGAAGATCTATTTGATTGAATAATTCAAATCTTTTATCTGATTAATATTAATTGCTCATATTATTTTAATTGGACACATAGAAAGAGAGGAATAAAATCAGGTGAGATTTGAACTAATAAAAAGTATCTGTCCTGTAAAGTCAAATTTTAATTAATCTGTTAGTGTACCAACCTTTTCATGATAGTATTCTGCAGCTTCAGAGTTATTCATTTTATCCAAAAGCCATATGGGCTGTTTTTCATCTGTAAGTGCTCCAAATCTGCAACACATCACTTGGTACTAGCATTCTCCAGTTTAATTCCCGTGATGGAATGAAAAGCCACAAAATGTCCCATTGTGCTATACAATAATGTGGAAATGATATCAGCTGCTATAAGCAATTTCTTTTTTTCTTTTTTTTTTATTCCATCTTTAGAGGCATGGTTTGGCTTCTGACCTGCTGCAAGGCTGTGTGATGCCTTGTTGCCATGCAGACAGTGATTATAGTGAAGATGGGTCGCAATTACATTGAACTAGACTGCCCATATTCACTTTTGGTTATTATCTGCATGTGGAGTGTTTTCATTAACTATGCGCTGGAAACATCCTGACTGAAATAAGCATCTTCTGCTATTTGATTTGTGCCTGCGTATGTGTGTATGTGTAATGATTGCTGCGGTACTTAGAGGAATGCCAGAATAGCACGTAGTCAAATGTGAAATTCACCTTAGGGAAATTATATAATGTCAAAGAAATCAGTTTCTACAAAACCTTTTAATTGCCAAGTAGTCAGAAAGAAACCATCAAAACATCCRTAGCAACCACTGTCAGGGTGGCTGACCAAGTGAAAAAGTCTGCTGTGAGCTCTGTTACTATGGATATATATGAAATAAATGCAGGAGTTCCTAGTTAAGTTTCATTTCTTATAAATTCCAGACCTTTGGCATATTGCTTATAGCCAAAGTGGAGAGCCAGATCTTTGATTGCTGCATCTGTCTCATTCATCAGCTGCACAAAGCCAACAAAAGGGCACCAAAAAGGAGTAGTTGACAATTCCCAGGGAGAGGGGAATTCTCCATTAGGACATGTTATGGAAATATGGAAGGCAATAGAAAGAAAATCAAAGGTGTGTAATAGGCAGAAGCAGAGTGAGACTTCAGATGAAAGTAAAAAATGGGTGGTTGTATAGCATTGCTGGAGGATTGAGACGTGTACCCCTTAAGCACAGTACAATTGTACTCTTCACACCTGTGATACCATACCTGAGTATACTTCTCAGGTTCCATGTATGGAGGAGCAAACTGATGCCAGGTGGCTTATGAACTCTGCAGAATCTGTCCTTGGGGAACTGAACTTCCTCAGAAGTCCTCCTACAACCAGCTGCCTGCTGCAAATAACCTTACATAGGTCTCTCAGCTCTGTAGGATATGGAGAGTCTCACAATTTTTATAAGGTACTGTACAGATACATCAGGCTTGTGTGTTATGAGGTGGCTGGAAAATACTGGATGTATTAATGATTTATATTTTCTCATCTATGAGTTCAATGTGTGAAACACTAATGCATTTGCAATATTTATGGATGGTAATAAAGAAGATTAATTCACTTGTAACGACCACTGATGAGCTGTTTTTCCTTAATGCTTCCTTTTTTATAAGAAAATTTAAGTACCTAACACTTTGTATTCCATGGAGAAAACACAAGGACTTTATTCCCTTCTTGTATTATTCAATACGGGCATGAAAGAAGGCTAATGGCATCTTGTGCTGCAGTAGGCAGCAGGTCGAGGGAAGTGATCCTTCCCCTCTACTCAGCACTGGTGAGGCCACATCTAGAGTACTGCATCCAGTTCTGGTCTCCCCATTACAAGAGAGACATGGACATACTGGAGAGAGTCCAGTGATGGGCTACAAAGATGATTATGGGACTGGAGCATCCCTCCTATGAGGAAAGAGATGGGGACTGTTCAGCCAGGAGCAGAGAAGGCTCCGGGGGAGCTTATCAATATATAGAAATATCTGAAGAGAGGGTGCATAGAGGACAGAGCCAGGCTCTTTTCAGTGGTGCCCAGTGACAGGATGAGAGGCAAGAGGCACAAAATGAAACACAGGAGGTTTCCCCTGAACATCAGGAAACACTTTTTTCCACTGTGAGGATGACCAAGCACTGGCACATGTTGCCCAGAGAGGTTGTGGAGTTTCCATCCTTAGAGCTATTCAGAAGCTGTCTGAACATGATACTGGGCAACCTGCCCTAGGTGGCCCTGCTTGAGCAGGAGGGTTGGACAAGATGACCTCCAGAGGTCCCTTCCAACCGCAGCCGTTCTGTGATTCTGTGGTTAAGCTAGAGTGGTATTGGTGAGGATGGGATTTTGGAAGAGTTACAACAGACTTCTACCCAGAAATGATAAACGTACGTGCTGAAATTCCTCTAATGGGACATGGTATATAGCTTCTGCTCCTCTAAAAAGAAAGTCACAAATACTTCAAAGAATAAAATATTAAGTGTGGCTTTGTATGTGATATATTTGCAAGAAATGAGGAATTTCCAGTATGTGTGAAAGTCTTGCAGATCCCACAAATTTCATGAATTTTACTACAAGTATTAATTTATGCTATGTCCTCTCATTAATTGAAAATCTGTTTACTTTCTTCTGTTTCACCAACCAAGGAATGAAAAGTAAAAATCCCAACAACGGGTCACCTGCTTTCTATTAAAAATAGATTCAACCACCCACTGTGTTCAGCTGATAGAAGTGGCACTCTTCTATTAAGATTTGGCCCTTGTTTCTCTTCCTTCATAAATCCTGCCCAGAACATTCATATAGTAGTCAATAACCAGACGAAACCAGTTCATACCAGGATAGCTTTATCACTGTTCATACGTTGAAAGCTTTAAGAAGCTGAAAGGATGCCCAAGTATAGAGGTAGCTTACAATAAGAACGCACATAGTGGCCAAAACAAAGGACCAGCTGGCTGGAGTGGTGTTTCTGCTATCCAGTAGTGTATGACTAAATGAAAAAATTATTAGAGACCATTCCTTCTTCATGCCTTCTCTCAGTCAGTAGTGTTGCAAGCTGCAAATTCCATCCAATTCAATGACTTTAACAGCTGCAGTGAGTCTAATATCCTTTAAACCCAGTATGTTGTAAAAGAAACTGGTTTGCCGAGAGCCCTTGCAGAAAATGACTTGTTCTACTACTAGGGATGATTTGATAACCAAAAATATGGCTGGATTCCTGATCTTCTTTGCATAAATTGGAGTAATTCTAATCAGGAGCATAAGACCAGTAAATAAAAATGTGTACCCCTGCCTTACTTGCACCACATTTATATTTTACATTTCTAAATGAATGCATGCAAAATACTTGATTGTAAGGGTTCAGCATGCTCCACACAGGTGTATGTGGTGGTAATAGAACTGGCCTTTGATGAGTTACTGACGTTACAGAAGACAGCCAACTGTCTACTACTCCTTGCTAATCTGCCCTGAGAAACCTGAAAAGGCATATAATTTAATAAAGGTTACTAACTCATTTAAAGCCAACTTTAGATCTGAAGGGTGCTACCCATTGTATTTCGGTACAAAGCCCTCTCAATTCAGACAGAAGGAAGAGTCTCCTTGAGACTTCAGGTTTGTAAGGATAAAGATGCAGGTTCTGACAACCTGAATTCCATTTCAGTCTCATTGTACTGTGCTTCCTATTAACGACTCATGTCTGAGGACCTACCAGCAGGGAACAGAAAATGCTGGACAGGAGGATTTGAATGTAAATTACGCCACCAGACTCTGTGCTCGTGCAAGAGTCCTAATGCCTACCATCAGCTTTCAGAAGTCCTAAAAGACATAAAAAACAAAGTCAACAAAGTGGAAAATCAGTCAGGGGAGAGGTGCATGGTAGGATAAGACTATCTCAGAATAAATACATACCACACTTGTTAAAAGATCATTTCTCTTGGAGAGGAAATATCAGACAAAAAGTTTACTTCTGAGGGGAAGAAGGGAAGACAGAAACATCATTAGCAATCTATGTTTGTGATTTGTGGGTTGCTGGAGGCAAAAAGCAATATTTTTAAGGAAAGACATATGATGTGACAATTTTATGATAAAAAACGGAGTGAAGAGAAACAGAACAAACAATACATCTTGATTTTTTTCTAAAAACTATATCTCAGGCTCTGTTTCTGTCACCAGTGCTGATAAGTTTGGTGGTCCTTGTTGAACAAAGGTCATTGTTGTGGTTTCACTTACAGAACAAAAAATATCATTGTTGAGCAAACCTAAAGAGAACAGAGACAGAAAGAAAAGAGATAGGGCAAGGTCTTGCCACTCCCTCTGCTCTGCCCATCTTCAAACAGGGGAGTGTGTAAAGTTGAGGTATGGAGAAGCAGCCCAATATTTTTTATCTTCTGGACATTGAAGAGTTTCAGGGCTTCCAGCCACTAGTTTTAAAACAGGATCTCAGAGAACGACCATCAGTGGCTCATCCCAGCTGAGGAGCTGACTTGCTGCATTACTGTTTTCAAAGTTCGGTGAACAATTTAAAGATGTGTATTGCTGTCTCACAGCTGTACACCCAAATGGGCAGCATCAGCTTGAGAAAGGGTACTGACATGCTGAAGCAGCGATTTGCACATATGACTGCTTGTTGCATTCAGTGAAACATCTTTTGCCAATGGGAGCTCCGCATTCCTCCTAACTGTGAGTACAATTTTATGAGCTCAAATTAGATCCTAACTTTGAAAAAACCAACACTGTTCCTGGGCAATTCTTAGGTGCTCAGTATTTTACCTTCTTCCACTCGCCTCTGGTACTGTTGTGGTTTTATACTACTAGTCCTTTGTGCTTACTGTTTATTTTCTTCAAGTATCTGAGATATGCTTTGTTTTGCCAGTTTGAGACAGGGACTGAGAAAGTACTGAAGATGCTTTGCACTTATTTATAGTACCCTGAGGTACTTTGCAATTATTAGTTAACACTACAAATAGTAAAAGTTCAAAGTGTTGGCAGTTTCAAACAGTCGTACGAGTTTCAAACACTCGTACAGTAATTAATTACCTTACACATAACAACTTCATAAGTGTCTGCTGTAATCATAAATCATTGTATTCTCATGTCTTCAGCTAGTTTTGCAATTTAGAGTTGTTTTATGAATCAGTCCATAATATCTATGTCCCAAGTGCAGAGATAGCAAGAGAAATTGTAGATCCACTAAATGATATTGAGAGACTGATTTGTGGTAGACCCTCACATCATAAATTTCATGGATGTCTTATTTTGGAGATTCACAGTTCCAAATGAGTTTGTGGCATTTCCAGGAAGGTTCAATGAAATTTTTCCTATCAGCTGCTATTCAGCTGCTACTACAGAGGGGAGATCATGTACTGGTGATGTGCAGGGGATTACTAAACTATTGGTCCATAAGGAGAACCAAAACTACTGAACATTGGCAACACTGCTGCTTTCTTGTTTACCCTCTAGTAAACTTTGCATGAGTTAAAAATTCTGGAAAATTCTTAGAGAAAAAAACCATCCAGCTTGCAGAAGATGGATGAAGAATCCAGCTTGCAGAAGACTTCTCTCAGTCTTCTGCAAGCCAGCAGAGAAGCCAACGTGTGGCTAGATTGCTGGCCAATGGGCCATCGGAAAAAAGAATCTTCTTATACATTGCTTAACATGTGATGCAAGAAAAAGAGTAGCAATAGTCAGTTTTGTGATATTCATGCTGAGGAAGAGACTGTGATTAACAGCTGAACACTACAGTCTTGAGAAAAAAGAGTGTAGTCTTTCTCTACAGTCCTGAGAAAAAAATCAAACAGCTTCAGGCTGAAACACCAAATATCTATGCATAAAAGCAATGGACACAAGAGTTGAGTCTGTAACAGAGCTCCCTGTGATAAAGATTTAAAAAAATGGAGATAATACCTTTTAAATTAAATTAAATTATATTAAATTATACCCCTTTTAAAGGGAAAACATAACCCCCATTTTTAAAAAGGGGAAAAAGGAAGACCCGGGCAACTACAGGCCAGTCAGTCTCACCTCTGTGCCTGGGAAGATCATGGAACAGGTCCTCCTGGAAGCTRTGCTMAGGCACATGGAGGACAGGGAGGTGATTCGAGACAGCCAGCATGGCTTCACCAAGGGCAAGTCCTGCCTGAC